>CM033471.1:32609449-32999996 GCA_019447015.1 Hymenochirus boettgeri
CCCTCCCTCAGTCACTCTTAGCACCCATTCCAGCAGCACCCACATCCCTCCCCAGTCACTCTTAGCACCCATCCCAACAGCAACCACCTTCCTCCCCAGTCACTCTTAGCACCCATCCCAGCAGCACCCACCTCCCTCCCTCCCTCCCTCAGTCACTCTTAGCACCTATCCAAGAAGCACCCACCTACCTCCCCAAGTCACTCTTCTCTTTTGCACCCATCCCAACAGCACCCATCTCCCTCCCCAGTCACTCTTTTTGCACCCATCCTAGCAGCACCCACCTCCCTCCCTCAGTGACTCTTAGCACCGATCCCAGCAACCCACCTCCCTCCCCAGTCACTCTTAGCATCCATCCAGCAGCACCCACCTCCCTCCCCAGTCACTCTTAGCATCCATTCCAGCAGCACCCACCTCCCTCCACAGTCACTCTATCAACCCATCCCAGCACCCCCACTTCCCTCCCTTGGTTACTCTTAGCACCCATTGCAGCACACCCACCTCCTCCCCAGTCACTCTTAGCACCCATACTAGCAGCACCCACCTCCCTCCACCTCCCTCCTCAGTGTCTCTTCCACCGATCCCAGCAGCACCCCCTCCCTCCCTCAGTGACTCTTAGCACCCATCCCAGCAGCCCCTACTTCCCTCCCTTGGTTACTCTTAGCACCCATTCCAGCAGCACCCACTTCCCTTCCTTAGTGACTCTTAGCACCCATCCCAGCAGCACCCACCTCCCTCCCAAGTCACTCTTAGCACCCATTCCAGCAGCACCACCCCCTCCCTCAGTGACTCTTAGCACCCATTCCAGCAGCACCCACCTCCCTCCCCAGTCACTCTTAGCACCTTCCTACAGCAGCACCCACCTCCCTTCCTCAGTCACTCTTAGCAACCATCCCATCAACACTCACCTCCCTCCCTCAATGACTCTTAGCACCCATTCCAGCAGCACCCACCCCCTCTCCAGTCACTCTTTTGCACCCATTCCAGCAGCACCCACCTCCCCCCCTCAGTCACTTTTAGCACCTATCCCAGAAGCCCCCACCTCCCTCCCTCAGTCACTCTTAGCACCCATCCCAGCAGCCACACTTCCCTCCCTTGGTTACTCTTAGCACCCATCCTAACAGCACCCACCTCCCTCCCTCGTCACTCTTAGCACCCATCCCAGCAGCACCCACCTCCCTCCCCAGTCACTCTTAGCAACCCATCCCAGCAGCACACCCACTTCCCTCCCTTGGTTACTCTTAGCACCCATTGCAAGCAGCACCCACCTCCTTCCCCCAGTCACTCTTAGCACCATCCCAGCAGCCCCCACCTCCCTCCCTTGTTACTCTTAGCACCCATTCCAGCAGCACCCACCTCCCTCCCTCAGTGACTCTTAGCACCCATCTCCCTCCCAGTCCACTCTTAGCAACCTATCCCAGAAGCACCCACCTCCCTCCCTCAGTCACTCTTAGCACCCATTCCAGCAGCACCCACCTCCCTCCCTCTCACTCTTAGCACCCATCCCAGCAGCACACCACCTCCCTCCATCACTCTTAGCACCCATTCCAGCAGCACCCAGCTCCCTCCCCAGTCCCTCCCAGCGCACCCCACATCCCTCCTTCAGTGACTCTTAGCACCTTCCCAGCAGCACCCACCTCCCCTCCCTCACTCTTAGCACCCATTCCAGAAGCACCCACCTCCCTCCCCAGTCACTCTTAGCACCCATCCTACAGCACCCACCTCCCTCCGTGACTCTTAGCACCGATCCTAGCAGCACCCACCTCCCTCCCCAGTCACTCTTAGCACCCATCCCAGCACCGCTCCTTCCCCTCCCTTGGTTACTCTTAGCACCCATTGCAGAAGCACCCACCTCCCTCCCCAGTCACTCTTAGCACCCATCCAGCAGCCCCCCCTTCCCTCTCCTTGGTTACTCTTAGCACCCATTGCAGCAGCACCCACCTCCCTCCCCAGTCACTCTTAGCACCCATCCTAGCAGCACCCCCTCCCTCCTTCAGTGACTCTTAGCACCGATCCCAGCAGCACCCACCTCCCTCCCCAGTCCCTCTTAGCACCCATCCCAGCACCCCCCCACTTCCCTCCCTGGTTACTCTTAGCACCCATTCCAGCAGCACCCACCTCCATCCCTTAGTGACTCTTAGCACCCATCCCAGCAGCACCCACACCTCCCCCCATCACTCTTAGCACCCATTCCAGCAGCACCCACCTCCCTCCCTCATTGACTCTTAGCACCCATTCCCAGCACCCACCTCCCTCCCAGTCACTCTTAGCACCCATCCTAGCAGCACCCACCTCCCTTCCTCAGTCACTCTTAGCAACCATCCCACAGCACCCACCTCCCTCTCCAGTTACTCTTTTGCACCCATCCCAGCAGCACCCCCTCCCTCCCTCAGTCACTTTTAGCACCTATCCCAGAAGCACCCACCTCCCTCCCCAGTCCACTCTTTGCACCCATCCCAGCAGCCCTCACCTCGCTCCCTTGTTACTCTATCACCCATTGCAGCACACCCACCTTCCTCCCTCAGTCACTCTTAGCACCTATCCCAGAAGCACCCACCTCCCTCCCGTCACTCTTAGCACCCATCCCAGCAGCACCCACCTCCCTCCCCTCTTTTGGTCTACTTGGTTTGCCTTTGCTTGTGTCTCATCCTCCTGTGTCAGGTCCCTGCTTTTATCACGCCCCTCCGCTTCCTGCGTTCTCTTCTCCCTTGTTTTTCTGACTTCTTGCTCTCCCTGGTTCTCTCCTCCCACGCTCCCCCCCCTCCCCAGTCACTCTTTGCACCCATCCCAGCACACACCCCCTCCCTCCCCAGTCACTCTTTGCACCCATCCCAGCAGCACCCACCTCCCTCCCTCAGTCACTCTTTGCTTGCACCCATCCCAGCAGCACCCACCCTCCCTCCCCTCCCCTCACCTCAGACCCCCTCCTTAGCCACTTTCCCATCCCAGCACACCCACCTCCCTCCCCCCCTCCCCAGTCACTCTTAGCACCTATCCCAGAAGCACCCACCTCCCTCCCCAGTCACTCTTATCACCATCCCAGCAGCACCCACCTCCCTCCTCAGTCACTCTTTGCACCCATCCCAGAGCAACCCACCTCCCTCCCCAGTCACTCTTTGCACCCATCCCAGCAGCACTCACCTCCCTCCCTCAGTCACTCTTAGCACCTATCCCAGAATCATCCACCTCCCTCTCCAGTCACTCTTTTGCACCCATCCCAGCACGCAACCACCTCCTCCTCCCTCCCTGCGTCACTCTTAGCACCTATCCCAAAGCACCCACCTCCCTCCCTCAGTCACTCTTAGCACTATCCCAGAAGCACCCACCTCCCTCCCTCAGTCACTCTTAGCACCCATCCCAAAAGCACCCACCTCCCTCCCTCATCACTCTTAGCACCCATCCCAGCAGCACCCACCTTCCTCCCTCAGTCACTCTTAGCACCTTTCCAGCAAGCACCCACCTCCCTCAGTCACTCTTAGCACCTATCCCACAAGCACCCACCCCTCCCTCAGTCACTCTTAGCACCCTATCCCAGAAGCAACCCCCTCCCTCCTCAGTCACTCTAGCACCCATCCCAGCAGCACCCACCTTCCCTCCCCATCCACTCTAGCACCCTTCCCAGTCAGCACCCCCTCCCCGTCACCTAGCACCTATCCCACAACACCCACCTCACCCTCCCTCATCCACTCTTACACCCATTCCAGCAGCACCCCCATCCTCCCCAGTCACTCTTGTCACCCTCCCAACAGCAACCACCTTCCGCCCCGTCCTCTTAGCACGCCACTCCCAGCACCCACCTCCCTCCCTCAGTCACTCTTAGCACCTATCCAAGAAGCACCCACCTCGCTCCCTCAGTCACTCTTAGCACTCATTCCAGCAGCACCCACCTCCCTTAAGAGGGTGAGGGACGTTTTATTCCCCTTTAAAGATTTATAGCAGATGACAAGACTGATTTCATTGGGTACCAATTCCAGCAGCACCAACCTTCCACCCTCAGTCACTCTTAGCACCCACCTCCCTCCGCCAGTCTCAGCACTGATTCCATCATCACCCACCTCCCTCCCCAGTCACTCTTAGCACCCATCTCTAGCAGCAAGCACCACCACCCCCCTCCTCCCTCAGTCACTCTTAGCACCGATCCCAGCAGCACCCACCTCCCTCCCTCAGTGACTCTTAGCACCCATCCCAGCAGCCCCACTTCCCTCCCTTGGTTACTCTTAGCACCCATTCCAGCAGCACCCACATCCCTCCCCAGTAACTCTTAGCACCCATCCCAACAGTACCCACCTTCCTCCCCAGTCATTCTTAGCACCCATCCTAGCAGCACCTACCTCCCTGTACAGTCACTGTTAGCACCTATCCCAGCAGCACCCATCTCAGTCACTCTTAGCACACCCTCACATAATGCCTGTTCCCTTGCTCAATCCCAGTACCTCACCTGACTCCTCCCTTTCACGCCCTGTGGGTTGGGTGACGCGCAACCGGGAATGCGCATTTGTCCCCTCCCACCTCCTTGGCGCCGGGTGCGCGCAGGGATCTGAGTTGCCGGAGGCTCTAGACAAGCGGTTGGGTCGGTCCGTCAGTGTCTCCTGTCTGTCACCTGGTCAGGGTCGAGGGTTCCCGTGGATTAAGCCCTCATGAGGCGGAAGGAGAAGCGGGTCCTGCAGGCGTTGGGTCTGGCGGTGGCCGCTCTGATCTTCTTGCCCAACGTGGGTCTGTGGTCTCTGTACGGGGACAAGAAGGAGCTGGAGGACCGAGAGCCGGGGGGCGGCGGGGAGGTAAGTTGGTAACTGGCGGAGCTGAGTGACTGGGACGGAGGGAGTTGGTGATGTTCACTGTGTGACGGGGGGGGGGGGAAACTTGTACAGGGGGTTATGGGACAAAGTTCTATAGCGACCAATCACATGGTCTCTAACTGCGGGAGACCTGTAAAAAGAGAAAATCTGATTGGTCGGTGCAGATCAATAGTACAGAGAAACTTTTATTGCATTGTGTACAAACACCTGTAGTGATTGGTCAGTAGGTGGGAAGGGGTGATAACATTACCTGGGACATGTCCATGTGCAACACTGGGTTATGGGGGTTACTTGTTGCTGGGGTGTAACCAGTAACCCAAATAACCCAGTGTTAGGGCACGGCCACACTGCGCCGCACACGATTCCACATGCGATTTCTTCTTTTGAAATTGGAAATATCGCAAACGGATGCACAATCACATCACACCCGAAAATGCACGTTTTCGGTGCATTGCCACGATTCCTATAATCGGGAAAAAATTGCATGCGCAAAAGAGCAAAATCGCGCAAGTGTGGCCTTGCCCTTACGCTGGGTTATTTGGGTAACTTGTTGCTTGGGTGTCAATAGGTTGATGAATGGTTTTCTTTACATGAATGAGCCAATGAGTGATAAGATTTCTAGATGGATGTCAGCCAATCAGTCTTCTTGATGGTCTTCAGTATGACTCTTTGGGGTACATTAGGCTTAGTGTTGCCAGGTGAAGTTTTATGAGTTACAGTGGGGTATTTGAGCAACATGCTATGAGTCTTTGTAGATGGACACTAGGCAATGAGTCGTATTAATCTTTGGTTTGGAGTATCCCACACCTATGGTATGCCTGTAAGGGTCTCCACTTCCCAGTCCCGGCACTTGAGAAAGGATCCATACAAGATCTGAAACATGTCGCTGAGAGCTCTGAAATAAAATTTGTTTGCAGGGAATTACTGCATTGAGTTTCCTTCCAGCTTGCTTTTTTAATGAGTGGTATTACTTGCTGAAATGTCTGCTAGTCAGTAGTAAGACTACTACTGAGGTTATTAGGGGTTTGTATGCACTTTATTGGGTAGTATATGCTGCTACTGTTGAGTCAATAAACAACAATTTTACTCTCAGTGCCTTAAGTAGTTGTGCCTTGTTTGAGGGTACTGTATTAGATGGCGTTCTGACCATCTTATTTGTTTTTTCTTGGAGCATTGATATATTTTATTTCCCCTGAGTGCATCACCCTACAGGGTGTTATCTATCATGCTTGAGAAAGGATCCATACAAGATCTGAAACATGTAGCTGAGAGCACTGAAATAAAATTTGTTTGCAGGGAATTACTGCATGGAGTCTCCTTCCAGCCTTGCTTGTTTAATGAGTGGTATTACTTGCTGAAATATGTCTGCTAGTCAGTAGTAAGACTTCTGCATGGGTGTCCAGCAATGAGTGGTGAGTGTTCTATTGGGATGTGGGACAATGAGTGGTGAGTGTTGTATTGGGATGTGGGACAATGAGTGGTGAGTGTTGTATTGGGATGTGGGACAATGAGTGGTGAGTGATCTATTGGGATGTGGGACAAAGAGTGGCGAGTGTTGTATTGGGATGTGGGACAATGAGTGGTGAGTGTTCTATTGGGATGTGGGACAGAGTGATGAGTGTTCTATTGGGGTATCGGACAATGAGTGGTGACTGTTTTGTTGGGATGTCGGACAATGAGTGGTGAGTGTTCTATTGGGATATCGGACAATGAGTGGTGCGTGTTCTATTGGGATATCGGACAATGAGTGGTAGTGTTCTATTGGGATATCGGACAATGAGTGGTAGAGTTCTATTGGGATGTCGTGCAATGAATGGTGAGTGTTCTATTGGGATGTCGGGCATTGAGTGGTTAGTTTTCTATTGTGATGTCGGGCAATGAATGGTGACTCTTCAATTGGGATGTGGGGCAATGAGTGGTAAGTATGTATGTATTGTTTATTTATAAAGCGCCACTTGAGGACGCATCGCTGTACAGTAACAAAATACAATAAATTCATACTAGGGGGGATAAATACATTGATAATTCAGTACATAAATATATATATTATATAATTATAAGTTCTAGCGCTTTGCCATAAGTGGAAAGGAGGTCCCTGTTCCGTAGAGCTTACTATCAAGTTAATGATTGTAAGCTCTACAATGAGTGGTGAGTGTTCTATTGCAATGTCAGACAATGAGTGGTGAGTGTTTTGTTGGGATCTCAGACAATGAGCCGTGAGTGTTCTATTGGGATGTCAGGCAATGAGTGGTGATAGTTTGTGTCCTGGTAGATGGGAATCTTTACAATCAGTGGGGAGTATTAGTGGCGAGATTGATTATATTTGTGGGTTACTTGATAAACATATGAATTGGAGAAAATCATTGCATCTAAGTTAGATGCAATAAAAATCCTTTATTTCATACACCACTAAAAGCCATGCTCAAATAGACTCACTGTCTCATTATGCAGTGCAGGACCTGTAATCAAATATAATAAATAGTAAAGTAGCTAACACAGTACAAACTCAGTCAAAACAGTGGTATTTAAATTAAGCAGAGTCATGACAAGTAGAAATCATTGCAATAAAACATGGTGACCACCGGACTTACTAACACTGCATTAGCAGACATCGGGCTACGAGAAAGCTCCAGGCAACTTTATTATGGAGCGAAACACGTTCTGCTGAACCCAGACACTGCTGTTTTATTCAACCTGCATCTTGTAGCCTAATTTCTCCTATTGCAGTGTTGGTAAGTCTGGTGACCCCCATGGTTTATTGACTCTGACTTATATACTGCTGTGCAGCTGTTCTGACTAATTTTTGTGCTGTGTTCTACTTACTACACTATATATGACATATGACACTTTCTAAACTTTATAATAGAGGCTGTGCGTCTATTTGTGTCAGATCATCTATCTCTGTACAAAATAATGGATTTTCATCCATTATTATCCAGTCCAACCAGCCACACTAGATCGGATCTACATGGCTGTTGTGTTATAACTCTTGTTTATATTTTAGTCTAAATGTAGCCAATATGCTATAAATGAAAGATTAGTACTTTAGTTGATACTTTGACCCTAAAGCTTCGTACACACGTCCGATAATTTTCGCACGATTTGCCCGACGAATGACTCATCGTGCATCATTTGTGTGAAAATGAAGCTCCAGCGATCTATTCTCTGCTTTTTCTGCTGATTGGCATATGTTTGTACATAATTGGCAGATTATCAGTAGACTGATGTAAGATTGAATAAAATTCACATGTGCAACATTTCGAGATCAGGTGATATTCCGAACGTCACATACCTTAACTAACTAATACTGTCTATCTACTCTATTGATGTATGTACAGGCGTTGTTGGCAGAACTAGTGTATAACGAGACGTTTGCTGAATTTTCTTCGGGCACATTGTACGAAAATGATCTGACCTTAAAGGAGACCTAAACCCAAATTTTTACACTCCAGAATCTGAACATATACCCTCTAAAAACATCAATAAACTATAAAATATCAATACAGCAAATAGCATTAAAGTAAATGTTACCACTTGAAGAACTGGATGAAATAACTGTGTGTATGTACAGTGACTGGGCACACCCTGATATCAGCCACATGCTCCCTTGTCTATTCTGTCCTGTAAAAGGATTGGCTAGAGACTACTATTGGGTGTGACCAACTGTACCAACTGTAAAAAGTTTCTGCAATATCTCAGGACTGAGCATGTGTAAAGGACATAATGGTCAGTGACACAAACCTCATGTTAGAAAGTTAAATTTCTCAGCAACCATATAAAAATGAGGTGAGACACTGTTTTTAAATCAAGGAGACCTTTTAATTCAATCTTGTTCTGAGGCTTTAGTTGTCCTTTAAGGAAAACTGTAGCTAATCTAGATCATTAACTGAATGGGATAACTGTGTGCTTATTGGAGACTTTAGCAATTGTCTGTAGTTTTGCATTGGAGAAGAAACTAATGTTATCTGGTTAATAAATCTGTTATTGGATAATTGTGTTAATAGATCTTCGATTGCACTGACTGTTTAAGAGGTCTGTTGCTTGTAGTATTTTAGATTGTTTGGGGTACGTTATTGTAAAGCTGTTTTGTTGTATAGTTTCTGCACATGATTTCATGAAACACCCTTAAAGGGCATGTCCGCCCCTAAGCAGAAAATTTCTACTAAGCATGCTCACCCCCTCCAAACCCAAGACTGCAATACCTGCCCACCAAAAGAATGTTCCTGAAGACT
Source organism: Hymenochirus boettgeri (assembly GCA_019447015.1). Classification (NCBI taxonomy): domain Eukaryota; kingdom Metazoa; phylum Chordata; class Amphibia; order Anura; family Pipidae; genus Hymenochirus; species Hymenochirus boettgeri. The sequence continues at coordinate 32,618,475 of CM033471.1, forward strand.
TTCAGCCCGTAGTTTGCTATGCTATGTCTTGCTCTCAGTTTTTCCAGGTAGCAGCAGTCAGTCAGCAACTGACTGCTGCTCTCTGAGCCACTTTCTCTTAGCGTGTGCAAGCTTGAGAATCTGGACTGAAGATCTGCATTTAAGAGCAATTTTGATTGGTTGTGGAAATACCCTTTCACCATTATGAATACGTGATGAAATGCTGACTGTATTTTTAATGACCGTGTCAATTAAAATTTCCAGGCAGTTAATAATGGAGAACTATACAGTGTTTACCTTGTTTACTTTATTTTATTTATACACAACTGTGTATATTTTATACTGAATCACACTTAGGAATCGTTTAATAGGTTTACTGTACTAAATGTTGAGTTAAATGGATACTGTTCACAGAATGCTGTACGTCAAAGTCCATGGTGATTTCCATAAGCTTGTCGTATGGAATGCAAATGGTACCCTAAAGCCACAAATCACTGAGCTGCTATTTAACTCTGAGCCTTCTCAGCTCCCCTGCTTTCAACGACTAAGACAGAAACGTGTGACATGTAATAAATGCTCCCTCTCATAATGGGGAGATTTTAGTTCACCTTATTTTTTGGATCTGACATCAGAGCCAATAATTGACTGCTGTTTTACCTCCAGCTATTGAATTTGACAGCTTAGTAAAGAAACATACAGGGTTATTCAATAAAAGTTCTTATTGTGTAAAATGGTACTAATTTTGCCCCAACCAATCAGATCTTATTTAACATTTGCAAGCTAACATCTGATTGGTTGGGGCAAAATTAGCACCATTTTAAACGATAAGAACTTTTATTGAATCTCCCTGTTCGTTTTATCTCCATTTGATTTCATCAATTTTAAGGCAGAAAGGAAGTCATTGGATGCATGTTTTCACCTTACCTATGGCCTAGGTCACATGGATACATATAAAAATGCAATTTAGTTCATGTTCATGTTTATTGACAGATACAGCTCACACTGTTGATTGGTGTGTTTTATGTGAAAATAACAGGAATCCTATTTCTTGCCACCAAGCTTTTGAATTATACAGTCAACCATCCATGTGAATAAGCAAGGCTATATTTCTTTAAAAAGTGCTAAAGCAGTAACCCAGAACCCCAGAACCTTCGATTGATATGGGGTAGCTGATGTCGCCCAACTCGGCCTGTAGGACCCCTGCCACCCACCCAATCACAGCAAGCGCCAGCACTCTATGTAGGACTGCTTGACCTCAGTTCCCCAGTCCCATTTATATTTTGATAAAGTTAAATCAATCGGTGTGTAGTGTTATCCTATTGGCAGCTGCTGGTGAACCGTGAGCTGTAGTTTTTAATGACAATTTGTTGACTATTAGACCTGTAATAGTTTTACATACAGGGTGGAATTTCTTTCTTTAATAATGTAACTTTCTGTCTAGATTATGCCCACTGGGTTTAAATGATGTGTGGAGCTGCCATCCTGGATAACAAACTGAAATACAAACAAATAACGATAAACGCAGATACAGTGATTCGCTCCCACAATTTCCCAGAACTCTTCATATAGTAACTTAATCTCTGAAAAACAAATACAAAATGTCACTGTGCTAAGAACGGACTCCTGTAGTAGAAAGTATATGTCTGTACATATTTAGATAATTCATTCTTTTTAAAGGATTAACCAATTGTAAACATTAGTTTTGGTTCTGCATTTATCAGCCTTAGCCATGCATCTGGGCTGGGCTACATTCCAACAGCATTTACTGCAATGATTGCGTAACTGGGGCCAATACTGTGGGAATGTCCACCATGTGACCTTGCATGTTGCCTCTCGTTAGACTGTTTAGACGGGCAATGTAACCGCTTCAGGAAGTGTAAATTGGCAGTTACTTTTTGTAAGCATTGTTAATCATTTTCTTCTTTCTCTGTCTGATTGGTATCTTTTGGTGTTTACACCTGAGATGTCTTATCGAATAGTTACTACTCAGACAATCCCTGGGCACCCTTTAATTCTTCTTAAAACAATGACTGAAAAATGAGTTGTTTGCAGGTACATGCAAAGCATATGTGAGCAAATGTTTAAGGGCATGTCCACCCTTTTTAAAAAGTTTTTATATAATATAGTTCATGTTCCCCCAACCGCTATAATTATATCATGAGAAAGTCCCCCGATCATTACTTACCTTACCTCTCTCCTTCGCCGCACTGCCCGGCCCTCTGCTTGCACGGAACTGCAAGCAGGGGGCGGGACTGGCAGCTGCTTCTGTGATTGGCTGAGAGGCAGCCAATCACGGACGTAGCTGCCGGCTGCTCACAACGGCGAAGGAGAGAGGTAAGGTAATGATCGGGGGACTTTCTGATGATATAATTATAGCGGTTGGCGCTGTTGGAACATGTACTATATTCTATAAAAACGGATTTGCGCTAGGGGGAGGGAGACCAAAGCGGGTGGGAGAGGGGGGGAGGGCTCTCCTGCGCATGCCTCAAACCTTGTCGAGCTTGAGGCAGACGCAGGAGCAGGACAAATCCTACACTGCAGTTTCCTGGACTTTGGAGGGGCATAGTAGGAGAACCATTTGGAGCAGAAATGTAAGGTAAGGATTTTATTAAACTGCAGAGTGGGGCCAGTATGGGGTTAAATTTTAGTTTTGGGGGTGGACATGTCCTTTAACCTGGTTTGATTACAGCACTTATGTGCTCACATTTACATGTAAGGAAGGGGCTCTTGTTCCTTATTCGTTCTCACTTTTTTCTTGCTCATCTGTTTATGCTTCACAGCATGTGTATTGGCTGTTGCAATTTTAAATGAGAAGCCAAAGCGTCAAAACTGTAACTTGACAGACGTTAAAGAGTAATTAAACCCATTCCACACGTTTTTGTGTTATTAAAAAAAGATCTTTAATTGTCAAGGAGACGTGGAGCACTTGCTCGTATCTCCCATATTAACTTCTAAGCTGAGATCCCACTACTTAAAGAATAACTGTGGTCTCAAATTCTTCCAAACTAGTAAGAATTATATAAAAAGCCTTCCATCACACCTTCAAAATAAAACCTAAATCACATCTCTCAATAAAATTTGTGAGAAGTTATTGCTACAAAGGTTCAGCAATATTACTTCCTGCTTGAACACTTCCTGTTTTCAGCCATGTGACCAGCTTGTAATCATGTGACCAGCCTTTTCAACTGTCATTTATTCCCCCAGGTACTTCCTGATTTCACCAGCATTAAGGGCACGGCCACACTGCAACGCAAATGCAATCGCAATCGCATGTCATTTCATGTGCAATTTTTTTGCGCTTGCAATTTCTTCAATAAGTATAGGAAAAAGCATGCGATTGCGATTAAAAATGCAAATCGCAATCGCACCGAAAAACGTACGTTTTTTTGCGTTGCCGCGTTTTCAATGATTTTTTAAAAACGCAGCAGTGTGGCCTAGCCCTTAGTCTTAACTAAGCATGCTTCTACCCCAGGGGGACAGGTGTGGCAGAGGTCAGGTGATGTCACTCAACCTACTTGAAGCAGGAAGTTTGAACATTCACCCTTATATAATTTCTCACAGGCTCCAGCCAGATATGTGATTGTTGGCTCATTGTAAAGAAAAATTGCAGGCTTTCATTTAACCCTCACTTGTTTTGAGATCACAGTTACCCTTTAAGAAGGCAAACACCATTAGTAACCGCATACAGGCCCACGCCCGAGGTGAGACATCAGCCAGCAGGATCGTGGATATATCAGTAGGGAGATGTCAGCTTAGAAGTTAATTTCAGACAAAGGAGTGAGAATAATAGATTTGTTTATAACAAGATACAATTTTTAATGTTACAGACCCTTTATGAAAACTTCCCTGAATAAATACATTTTTTGATATTTACGGTAATTGTAGAATTTGACCAGTAGACCCACTGCATTTGAGAGCCATGCCTGTCGCGCCCTGATATTTTTAACTTATATAGCAGGACGGATTGTTTAAAGATGCTGCCCAACGGGTGAACACACCCTAGCTTGTCAACTGTGCCAACAATGTGTCCATAAAGCTTTAGACACAGACCTAGTCTAGGTAATATCTGCTTCTCAGATTTGTAGAAAATGACAGGCTTCCTGATCACTGCCCCTATCTTACCTTATGTTGCAGCTCTCACAATATCATTTTTATTTGAGTAAATGTCAGAAATAACAATGATAATAAATCTTTTATCAGTCAGATATCCTGACTTGATAGGGCTAATGAAGCGGCAGTAATTTGATCAGATATGAACACGCTGGATTGCAAAAGTGCCCTTTTCAAATTTCATTATGCTTGAAGAAAACACGGGTTGATAATTTAGAGCTAAAACAGCAGGGATAGTTGGCCAAGTCCGTCTTGCTGCTAATGATATCTTGCCAGCATTCTCTAACAGATTTCGCTTGTCGTTGGATGTTGGAAGAGGTTGTTCAACAACAGCTGGCAGGGTGCAGATTAAAGGATAATTAAACTCTCATTTATAAGTATAGGTCCCCCACTCCCTCCCATAATTTGAATAATCTATTTAAAATCTAAGATTCCACTTAGATCCCCCCCCCTCCTTCATTTTTCTGACCAGAATTGGTTTCTGTGTTGGACCACAAGTCTCTTGTCTGCAAGGGCTTTGAAATAGGTCCAGCATGGCGGATTATGTTCGAGGTTGCAGAATGGACTGTTAATATGCTATCACCAATCCTTTCCGAGAAATCATCTGTTTAAAGGGCAATTACAAAAATGGTATTTAGGTAAATAACCCCCCCCCCCCCCCCACAAACACACACTCTAAAACAGCAGATGGCAGATGTAGAACTAACCCGTTATGCAGCAAAAGAATTCCCTCTGCCTCTCAAAAATGTACATCTGCTCTTCAAGTTTTCAAAACTTGCACATGCTAGGGAAATAGCATTCAGTCATATTTGTGACAGACAGTTGCTAACCAGAAAATGCAGAAAGAGGGCTAACGGGGCATTGTGAAGCTTTTCAGATTGGTCTTACATCTTTCAGCTTTCTAACTATTGTAGTTTTGGGTAATTTGTTTGGTTACAGACGATACCATTATAATGATGCTGATTTAAAGTGCTAAGAGTTAACATTTATTTGCTAGTAAGGAAATAAAAATGCACACCTTCTCCTTTAAATTGTCATGCATGCAGATTAACCCCCTTGCTGCTAATAAGGATTAGACCACCCATTTTAATTAAAACATAAAGCCCCTTAATAATCATGGGAACTAATGAGAACTGAGTCACAGTTTGGACTTATTTTATGAAGTATAACCCAGCTCTGTCTTGTTTATAATAATTCAATTAACCAGTTCACCAATGTTACACAAAATGTCATGTTAGTAATCCAGTAGAATGCTGTGTGATCTCTATTCTTTCTCGGTACATCTTAATGAAACCACTTGCCCTGCGCGGTCAGGTACCCAAGGGATCTGTTTCCCTCTGTCTCTGGGTGATGATCATTCCTACAGAGTTCTTTCCTGGCAATTAATTTTCATCTCTTCATTTAACATCCTTTTATGATCCGTTTGCAATGTGTCAGATGTAAGATTTGTATAGTCTGCTTTTTAAGTGCTAGCCATTATGTATATGAATACAATGCATTCGTTTTTATGCTTGGATTAATTTAAAATAAAAAAAAAAACAGGAAAATAGCAATCTGAGGTTTATCCGAGTTTCTCTGCACTTTGTAAATTTTTTATTTTATTATTTGCAAAATTATTTACTATAAGGGGAAGTTCTCTTGAAAATGTAAATTGGGGTGTATAGTGTAAAACTGGGAACCTCAAATTATGGCCCTCCAGATGTTTGAAAACTATAACTTCCATTTCCTGGCTTCCGTCAGTATTTAAGGAATGACATAGGCCAGGAAAAACATTTGCAGGTCCATAGTTTGAGGCCCCCCCCCCCCCCACACACACTTACACATTTTTTGCCATTTCTGCTTCTAAAGGTTCAACAAGAAATTAAAGTTTTGCCCCTCAGAACTATGGGATATTGATACACACGTGTGTACTGTGACCTTATTTCCAGCTCTTTTCTATTAGTCTATCTATTCACTTCAGGTTCTGTCTCGAAGAGCTTACAATCTAAGTTTTTATCATATAAACTTGCAACCTGTAAGGTCATGTTACAATTATTAAACCCTGGGTCAGATTATTCACCTTCTGATGTAACTTCTTTATGTATCTGACCAAATTCCATTAACAATATTGTGACAGTCAAATTCTGGTTCATTTCTCATTGCCTTATATAACATACCTGCTCTCCACCTTGTGTTTGTGTGGTGTAAAAAAATGTAAGCCTGATTTGTTACTGTTGCTGGTAGCCATTGATTTTAAAGGGAAAGTTCAGTGGAAAACTTAATCATTATTTTTTGCTGGATAATCGGAAGGTTTGTTATGCCGGATTAGTGTGTGGCCATCGTTAAGCTGGGTAGTTTAATGAATTTGTAGCAGATTACACTGTGACCCAATCTCCCTATAATCTGTATCTGGTGGATTATTGAGCTGTACACACGTTATGCTCAATATTGGCTATTTCCTATTCTAAAGTGTAGGGAGCAGATTGTGACCAATGGAAAATTGTTAAAAATTGGCCAATCCCGAAGCCAATGGCCATAGTTTGCTGGCTGGTGGATGTGATAGAATTTGTCATTTATTTCCTACTAGTCATTAAGCCTGTTACATTTACGGGCACTGGCCAGAGTTCCCCCCTCGGTGTCCCAAGGCCAGAGTTCCCCCCTCGGTTTGTCCCAAGGCCAGAGTTCCCCCCTCGGTGTCCCAAGGCCAGAAATTAAAACAAAATCAAAAAGAAATTACCCAAATTAAACAACTGCAAAGAGTGGCTCATAGTTTACAGCCTTAGTTTTATGGTGTATTCTTCCTTTAAGGTGGATAAAGCGCAGAATTTATTTGTGGGTTGGTTTGTTTATAGCACATATGGAGCCTTCAGATAAAGAAATGCAATTTTAGCAGCTATGCATTGTTGTAAATGGAACATTCGTATGCTTCTTTGCAGAAACCTTATTGTAAACTCCTGTCTGTATATCGAACCAGAGAATAGAAAATGCCCCTAAACCTCAGCACACGCTGACTCCAAAACCACATCTAACAAGGCAAAAAAGGTTTTCCAAAGCTATAAATTAAAGACCATCTCAACAATGAAAAATGATTGAGAAAATATTGGATTGAACTACAGTTTAAGATCACAGCATATTTGCCTGTAGCTGTAAATCTCTGTTTTAAAGGAAAGCCGACTACACTACAGAACTGAATAAGAGAGATTTTTTTTAAGGCATTCATAGGGGCAGATGACAGATTTGCAGCTGTTCTGACTAAAGGAACAAAGTATTTTGTGCCAATCCTGCTGCTGAGTCCCAGACCTGGCTGCCGTCCCTGGCATCAGTCCTTCATGCCTGAGAGACCCACAATAATGACCCACAATAATGCAATTTGCACACTCTAAATAAGGGCTTTTGGGTTCTGGCTGTAAAAGCTTAAAGGCGCAACAGGATGGAAAGCCAATCTTTGGCTTTTGATTGGCTGTAAGATTTATCAAAAGTGCAGATTTAATTGATCAGGTGTCATTTTCTGGATCAATTTCATGCTTACATTTGCCAATTTAACAAATGTCTTATATGTGACTTTTTGAAAATAAAAAAAATGCTATAAAGAAATATGCTTGTGAAGGTTCTCATTCATCCAGGTCATGGTATATCTGTTGTATTCAATTAGATCAACTGGACTTGAAGTTTAGTTCTTGAAGACGTTTCGCTAGTCATCCGACTGGCTTTCTCAATTCAGAATGACTTGTAAAAGAATCTGTGGCAATTATTTTCCAGGGTACATAATTATAAAAAAAACATAAAAAAAAAACCCGTCAGATGACTAGCGAAACTTCTTCAAGAACTAAACTTCAAGTCCAGTTGATCTGATTGAATACAACAGATATGCTATAAAGAAACTTAAATAATTAGCCACCAGAAGTGCTCAGTGATTATTTGATTTTGTTCACCTGCTGCCTGGTCTGCACATGCTCAAGCATATAAAAAGCTCTTGGAGCAGAGGGAGGAGGAAGATACCTTTGCCAACAAATGCATGGTAACAAATGCATGTAATAAACTGGTAAAAATTGGTTGAGGATGCGGGCCAATTAATGACAAGTAACAAGTTTTTTGGTTTAAAGGGCATGTCTACCCCAAAAACTAAAATTGAACCCCATTCTGACACCAATTTGTAATTTTTAAAAATCCTTACCTTCCATCTCTGCTCAAATTGTTCTCCAACAGTGTCTGTTCAAAGTCAAAAACTGAAGAGTAGGAACTGTCAGTGAGTCATCCGTTCCCTGCTGCTTCCTTAACCTCAACAAGGACAGTGACATGCGCCGGGAAGCCCTTCTCCCCTCCCTCTCTCTGGATCCCTTCTGTCTGCTGCATCCCCTATCATTAAATCCTTTTTACTGTAACCGGTCTTCCCCATCTCACGCCCAACTGCCTAGTTAATTTTGCAAGAAAAGCCACAGAAAGTTACTTACAAACCTTTGTTCCCCTGGTGCTCTGAATAGCTGTGAGCCGAGTCTGTGAATGGCTGACGGTCCCGCTCCCCTCTGTTGTTTCCAGCTAGCAGAGAGTGAACAGAGCGCCAGGGGATTTAAGGTCTGTAAGTAACTTTCTGTGGATTTTTAATCCAATATTTGGGGGTGTATATACCCTTTAAGGGTAGACATGCCCTTTAAGGCCACAGAGTGCTACTATACTAGAATTAGATCTTATACAAGTATTTATCTGAATGTCTCTGCATTAGCTGTTTGTCAAGGATCAGAAGTGTAAATATGTTTATTATAAATATTGGGTTTACTCATCTTTTTTGTGTGTGTATCGTTAAATAGAATATATTTAAGCAATTGGAATATGGAGGCATCTATTACTGCTTATATTAATCAATATATCACAGTGATATTGCTTGTTGTGATTAATGCCTTTGATTAAAGGGCTATACTATATACTATAACTTAACCCACTACTGGCCCCACTCTGTAGTGCATAAAAATCCTTACCTTACATCCCAGCTCCAAATGGTTCTCCTGTAATGTCCCCCCAAAGTCCAAAAAACTGGCCACCAGGAGCAGTGCAGGGAGGGAAATTGTTTCCGCCTCTGAGGCTTCATCTCAGAGGTTTTTGGCTTGCTCAGAGCAGCCCCCCCCTCTTCACATTTTGCTCTCCCTCCCCCTAGTGTAAAAACCCTTTGGCACATAGTAAGTCTCCTTCCCCCTGCCCCAACCGCTATACATTTTTTAGAAAGTCCCCCGAACTCTACTTACCTTAACAATCATGGACACGGCTGCCGGTCCAGCCCCCTGCTTGCATGAAACTGCTGTCAGTACGGCGGAGGAAAGAGGGAAGGTAAGTAGAGTTTGGGGGACTTTCTGAAAAAATTATTATAGCGGTTGGGGCTGGGGGAAGGAGCCCTACTATATGCCATATGTTTTTTACATGGGGTGGACATGCCCTTTAAGTACTCATGTGAGTACGAAACCCATCAGGCGTTTTCTTTTCATGTATTGATGTGGCAACAAAAGCTAAGTTTTATCTTTACTACTGAGTGTCCAGAGCTGTATATTTTCTGGGAGTACTTACGAACCATCTTTTCTTTGATTTATCCTTTCGGAACCTTTAGGCACAGGTCAGGGGCGGCAGCACCTGGACCACATGAAACTTTCAGTGAGTCTTTTTTACTGATTCATCACATTGTTCAAGCACACTCTCACGGTGAGCGACTTCAAGTACTATAATGTTAACTGCAAGGGAGTGTTTATGTTACTAACTAGTGTGATATGCGTCATTATGTGTGTGGTTTTATACCGTCATCTATTGTTATTTTCTTGGATGATGAATTAATTATACAATTTGACTAATGGTTGAATTGTGAACATGAATGTCATTCTGGGAATTTCTTATAGTCCTGTTATTACTGGTTCAGTTGTTTAGTTTATATGCCCAGAATTGATTGGAGAAACAGCTACGGTACATCCTGTACATTCCTGTTCTGAAAATTTGATTGGGTAGGCCGGTTATTGCAAGGAACTCAAACACCAACAAATCATTCATTTTAAAGCAAAGGGGAACAGAAGTATTTTAATACACAAACCGATTGGCCAGTATGAAATATTGTCCATTTCTCTTTAAAGGGCATGTCCACCAGTTTTTTTTTTTCTGTAGTGTAGGGCTCCTTCACCCACCCCCAACAGCCATAGTACTTTGTAAAAAAAATCTCCGACTCTCTACTTACTTTGCCTCTTTCCCCTGACGTTCTGTCACGGCCCTCTGCTTGCATGAAACTGCAAGCAGTGGGCCGGACCGGCAGCCTCGTCCGTGATTAGCTGAGAGGCAGCCAATCACGGACACAGCTTCCGGCTGTGTAGAACATCGGAGGAAACAGGCAAAGTAAGTAGTGATCGGGAGAGTTATTTTACAAAGTAATATGGCAGTTGGGGTTGGGTGAGGGAACCCTACACTACAGCAAAGGGGTTTGGAGCTAGGGGGGGGGGGGGGGGGGCTGCACTGTGCATTGCATAATTCTCCCAGAGGAGAGACAGGAGGCAGAAACATTATGGGACATAGGCAGGTTCTTGGTCTTTACTCTTTTGGACTGCAGGGCCATTTGGAGCAGGGATGTGCTCCAAAGGATTTTTCTACACTACACTATGGGGCCAGTAGAGGGTTAAATTGTAGATTTGGGGAAGGACATGCTCTTTAACTTAGGACCAACAGACTGCAGATAATTGTATTAGTACAGTTGGGAGCAGTAGCAAATCTGCCAGTGTGTACCTGAGCTAAAGTTTCTTTTCTATTCTATAGAATATTTTGTAAAGAGGACAAACAGGCGTTATGGGTTGTATGTATTTTAAAGACAGAGAAAGCAATTACAACATTGTGAATATATTTTGATTGTTTTGATATAGTACATTTAGGTCCCTCGAGGTTGCATTAGAACTGTATTTACAGAAAATCTGACACTATAGTAAATACAGACCATCTCTACTTGTTCGCGCTTGACTAAAGCTTATGATGGTAAATTGGAGCTTTAAAGCCAGGAAACTTGCTGTTAGGGAGTGCATCAACAAAGTAGGGAATGCCCAGGCGATATTAAATACCTGGAAAGGGCCTTATAATTTCAACACATGTCAACATTTTATTCTGTGGTCAGACCTGTTGGCTACTTCACCCCTGTGGAGTTCTTTACATTTCCTTGTCTACCAGTTCTGTTTTAGTTTTAAGTATGAAAAAAGTTCTGTGTCTCGGTATGTCTTGTTTAGACAATTATTTTTCTCCTTTATGGAAAAGACTAAATTACAATGGGCAGCATTGCTATAAAAGTAAACGAAATACTGTACAATCCCGCCTTAATCCCAAGATCTCAGTAGAAAAGAGAGCGTAATTATTCTCCCAAGATATACAGAAATGACTGACCAGTAAGTTAATGGGTGTGTGAGGGAGAGAGGAAGTCCCTCCTCCTCTCTGCTGTGTGAAGTCCTGACAGAGAAGCTAAGGGAATCTACAGTCCTTCTCTTTCACTGTGTGAAAACAGCCTTTTCAGGCAGAGTTCTCACTCTGCCTGAAAAGTCTGATTCCACAGAGTTTTCTGTAGGGGGGGTCTGAGTAACCCATGGCACCCACGAGTGGGCGGGGCCATGCCACCCACGAGTAGGTGGGGCCATATGGGGCTGTAAGATAATGGACCATGGGGGGCCTGCAACTGGAGGGGCCATGGGGTTCATGAGTGGGAGGGACCAGGGGGGGCTGCAAAGGGAAGGAGGAGACAGGACAGATTGACTGACCGTTTCAAAGCAGGAAGTGCAGGGGACCGGCTGCTGCCATATCACACACAAAAATGTAAATATCTTCAAAACTATGCAAAATAAACAATGAAAATAAATTGCAAAAATTCTCATGGGAGCAATTCCTAACAATTTACCTTAAGTCATTTTTGGACCACAGTTCCCCTTTAAGCTTTTTTGACTTAGTATATTCTACAATCGGCTTTGTTAAAGGAGAATTAAACCAAATTTTTTATACTTCGTAATCTTAAAATACCCCCCCCACACACACCAATAAACTGTAAATTAACACTCCATTGATTAGCATTAAAGTAAATCTCCACCTTTAGTTGTCCTTTAAGTACACTCATTTAAGTGTCTTGTGGCCTTTAATGTTTTATAAACTGTAAATGCCATATATAAACTTGGGCTCCAAACACTTTTTACTCTCTCTGGCATCAGTAATTTGTGCAGTTTTGCACCAGTGTAGAAATCCGCATCCACCTAGCTGATATTTGCATTGATTAATCAAACTGTTCATTTGCATTGTGTTATTGTACAAATGCAAAATGGCACCTACACGACCGCTTCTCTTTTCTATTCTTGTTGATGTGTTGAATGAGTTTTTATTTGCACATTTGTATTGCTTCCTCTGTTATGTTTACGCCAATATCAGTGCTGCAGAAATTAAACTTCTGTGGGGGTAAATCCTTAAATTGACTTAATCACCAACACTTTATATTCACATTGTGGCCATTTCCCTTTTTATCGAAAGACATTCCTCATATGTGGCATCCGAATGCCTCCCTATGAATATTTTCTAGCTGGTAATTGAAATCGAACTTATTATTCATTGGAATATCATTCTGAGCCAGCAGCTGGCAGATGCTATAAACCGTATTTCAGAAGTCAGATACCTTGTCAGATTTTTAGGGATCTCAGGTGGGTGTATTCGCCTGCACCCCACCCACTAGTTTGCATTAATGACTAAGGCTGAGATCCCACTGCAGCGCATAAAAAGCGCTGCATGTCTGTGTGCTTTCATTTTGTGCGTTTGCATTTCCCAGGGGATTATGGGTAAGAATAAAATTGCGTGCCCTATTAATTTATGTCTGTTTGTATCCACTTGGGTCTGCTTTTTCATTCATGCCCCTGAAGGAACTTACCTGATCTGGTCCTTGCCGCTCTGCTGCGCTATTCTCTCCTCTTCCTGGTCTCCGCTGACATTCAAAGGTGCGACGGTGACATCACACCCAATTACCTCACAGCTGCGATCAGGAAGCGACTCGCTGCTTGAAATGGCAGCAGGGGGTGGTACCCAGGCGGCGATAAAAATTTCATGCTTTTCCGGTGGGCCACGGCCTTGAAAATCCTTTGTTCTGGCGAACCTGTCTGAAGTGCAGAATGGTTGGTCAGGAAGAATGATATAAAGGTGAGTCTGCACCCATGTAGGAGAATGTGCATAGGGTACCTATATTTAATACATACCATGAATATTAAAGGACAATTCACCCGAACACTTACCTGATACCTAGGGTGAGGACATTAGCTGCTTGGTTCTCACTATAGGGTCTGTAACGATCAGTCAAAGTCCTCTCGTGTAGGACCCCATTTCTGGACTGGCCTTGAAACTTTGACAGCCTGGTACAGACACTATAGTGAGAACCCAGAAAAGGGGAGGAAGTAGCAGTTTAGGTCCTTACCCTGGGTACCATCAGGTAAGGTTTTTTTTGTTTTGGGGGAGGGGTTGTTAATATGGTATAATTTTCCTCTAATTTTGTTGTCTATACTCTCCTAGTTTGCATATTCTTCTGTGGCTAGTGAGGTCAGCTGCTTTTGTCTTTATGGCGCCTGTGCCAATAAAGTGCTGCAGTATATTATTTGAAGTACCACCTGGATTTTGTTTATTTTCAGACTTTAGTTCTCCTTTAATAAATAAACCTTTAGTCAGTTTAATTACTTTTTAACACTTGGGAACCATAGTAAATGGTATAGGAGAAGCACAAATTGCAAGCGAATCTAATTAGGACAGAGGTAATTAGTGTATTACTTCTGATGTGTGATCATGAAAATAATTAGTTGGTGCGAATATGGTTCGTTTTAGAAGATCAGTACAGACACAGGTTTCAGCTGCAAAGGCAGCGATCAGAAGATCAAAGTCCATTTGATGGCGTTTTACAAGTCTCTCCATTAGTCGTTTTTTTGCTGGATATCCGAATCCAGTCCCTAAGTAAAACATCATTCTAATTGTCACTATTTCCCCTAGATCGATGGTTTCCTCACAAATAATTCACATGCTGTCTCTTTGTTTTGCTGTGTTTTTATTTTTTTAACTAGACTTTAAATAGACTTTTCTGCTTTGTATCCTTGATCAGACAGCGTTGCTTTTTTATTTGTATGAATCAATATGTTGCGTAAAAGTTTCCTCAGAAACGAAGGGTCAGAGTGTCACGTCCACAGCTGCTGTTAATTGGGCATTGGTTATAGATAAAAAACCCTTAAAGGAGAACTAAAGTCCCCTGACAACATTGTCCCAATAGACAGAGTACATTCGGAAACACACAACAAGCTGTGTCTCATCTCTCCCTTTGCTGTGGATGCTGGGTAATTTAGGAAAATAACCTGTGAGTACAAGGGGGCAGATCCCATAATTCACCTTATCTGGGAACACCCAGTTAAGTGTACACATTTACAGGAAACTGCAGTCTTGCTTGCTGGAAGCTGACAGCCAATCATGCTACAGCTCAGAGATCCATCCCTCTGGCAGTTTTTTGTGTAAATAAATTAGAAATGCTCCTAACCCTAACAATGATAAATTCCTTTGCATTTCATACAAAAAAGAAAAATAATCTTTGCTGTGTATGTCTTTGCTAGCATGGATGAAAGAAACGGAACATTTAACATTTCAGCAAAAACTAAAAGTAATTATGGGGAATCGAACCAGCAACCTTCTATACTATGTCTTTCTAAAAAGAAAGCTTTTTACCTCTATGCCACAAGGGATAATAACTAGTACATGTAGAGTCTTTATCTTTTGCTAGACACATAATAAAAACAAAAAAAAGGGAGTATGGGGAATCGAACCTATGTCCCAATAGTCTGATAATTTCCTAACCCAGCACTTTAGCAGAACACACCACCAGCGAGCTTGCAATAGACAGAAGTACATTTCATTAAATGTCTGCAAAATCATTTCACTGTTTTGTATTGCTACTGGAAGACTCTCCGCAATTAACGCTGGTTGGTAAATAAATAACAGAGCTGCTATATATAAAGTTTGTACATATGTAGAAACTTTATTGCTTTTTTGTTTGTTTGCTTCCATTTTTTTAGAAAAAAACTCATTCAGTAAAGTATTTTGTATTGTTTCATAAGTAACTAGGGGATTAGAACTTGTGACTTCTGTTCTTAAAAACACAGCATATACATGGTGTGTCACCAGCAACTCAACTGTGAGCACAGGTACATATAAAAACGTTATCGTTCGCTAGAAAGAGAAGCTAGAAATTTTGTGCATAGAGACAGTGAATCCTGGGGTCAAGGGGCGGGGCTCTTTGAAGCCAACATGGGCTATGAGTTGTATTGGCCAACATGGAAGCCTCCTTTGTTACAGAATCTATTACTTATATCTACTAAATGCAAATAACTAGAGAAGAATCTTTCAATGTATAGGTATTCTGGGAAGAAAAACTTTCACATTAGGATTTTAAAAAATTATAAGGGTTATTCGATAAAAGTTCTTATTGTTTAAAATGGTGCTAATTTTGCCCCAACCAATCAGATGTTAGCTTTCAAATGTTAAATAATATCCGATTGGTTGGGGCTAAATTAGCACCATTTTAAACGATAAGAACTTTTATTGAATCTCCCTGTATGTTTAGTTCTCCTTTAAAGGAAGTCTTAAAAACCCGAGCGGCTTGTTGTTTTTTATTTTCTACCTCCCAGAATAATGTTGTTTTAGAAAACGGGTGATTGGTAGACCCTTGATCATATTATGCCCTTAATGATGGAAGGAGGTTTAAATCCTAAGGCTGAGGCCCCACACTGAAAAAACATGTTTCTGTGCGCTTTCACCATCAGTTTTTGCTTGTTTATACTTGCGTTTTGCAGGGGATCATGGGAAAATAAAAACTGTATGTCATATTGATTGTGTCCGCTTCTATCCGCTTTTCTATGTGCTTCCATAGACTTATATAAAGTGGGATAATTAAAAAAGGGAACAAAAACGGTGATCGCATGCGTTATAGAATCGCAACAGATCAAAGCGCTCACAAATAAATAAATGCCATGCGGAATACAAAACACGGAAAAAACATGCTAGTGGGGCCTAGCCCTAAAACACATTTTACCCGGACTTCTAGCCTGTAAACCGCTGAGAAAGCAACGACTTCTCCTTAAAATTAAAGGGTCCATCCCCAAACTAAATTTTAATATGTTGCTGGGAATTGCTATAAACCTTGACCTCGCTATGTTTATAGCACTCACTGCCGTCCCTAAATGTATTACCAGCCTTCGTTCCCCCAACGCCTTCTGCTTAGCTTCCTGTCTTTCCAGGCATGGAAGTCAAGCAGGAGGGTCCTCTCCTTTGATTGCCTTAGGCGCTATGCATCACTGATGCCTTTACAGTTTTTCTGCTCTGTTCAGTGTTAACATTTCTTTAACATGTTGTCATTGATAACATTTACCCAGAACTCCCCTCTATAATAATAGGTGAATTACCAAGTTTCACAATTTATTAATCCAAAATACAAAGCCTTTTATTTACATAATTGGGCTGAAAACTAGCAAAACCTGTTAGGTGACTCTTAAATCTCGGGTGTTTCTTCTATATCCTTTTCGTCCCTACATTTAAAGTGTATTTCACATCTTATCTGGAAGTTCTTCTAAGTAGTAATTTTGATGATATTGGTTAATGTCAAAAGTTGCTGTTTCAGAAACGCTAATTATTTGTCTTAAGCTGGGTACACACTGTACCAATCATTAGGGCTAGGTACACATGGCCATGGCCTGGCCAACGTTTGTTGCGATTACATGGTCCATACGAGACCGCACAATCTGCCATGATTTACCTTTTGCTGCGTCCGATTGTGCGGTCCATAGGAAACCACACGATCGCCCATAATATCTGAAAAACCTGAAATATCTGCTTGGTTTACTTAGTCACAAACAATATGCTGTTACTCACTCAGTTTTTTCAATCTACTATGGGTCTTGTCTACTCCACTTCGTCCTCTGCAGTCATCAAATGCACAAAAATAAGGATTGTAGATGAGTCTCAAACTGTGCAAACCGCAAAACTTTTATTCAGTGTGTAGCAACATGTTTAGGAGCAATGTACTTAGCCCTACAGATGACAGACAGAAGATGTGTTTAAGATGTGCGTACACTCGATCCTAATCAGTCTCCCTATAATAAAGTATAGGGAAGATCATTTGGGGCTGTACACACCTAAACGATTGCGGACAAGTCACTACACTTGCAAGTATAAATTTGGTTTTGCCGGTACACAAAACAATCCTGCTGCTACAGACGGGATTGTCCCTTTATCGTTAACGTCTGTACCTAGCTTTAAGCTGTGTACACATTACCTGAATGAGTAAAAATATAGGCCAAAATATTAGTGGCAGCGCTGTAAGTCCCATTAGACATGCTGCTGATCAGGTTTACCAGTCGGTAGTCTGTCTGAAGGAAATTTCAGGCCAGGGTTGGCAGCCTTAGAATGTGCATCTTCTTTTCTTTGTACAGTTCTTCAGCTAAAGCTGGGGACACCCTGGATGAGCTATCAACAGGTTGGCTGTGTTGAAATATCTCTGGTTAAATGTTAACAGACCATGGCAGTAATTTTGCAATGACTGATTTTGCGGTCCATTAAAGAAGACACTATTGTCTGAAATTTACTGGCCAGTCCGTTTGACTGAAATCGGTCCATCGCATGCAAAAAGTTTGTGGCAGTCGGGCCCAAATAACTGACTTATTAGTGGTCATAGTTGCTAAGTAAATACTTTTTGTTCCAGTGGTACTAATGTTTGGGGTAAAATCTGGGAGAGAATGGAGTGATCCCAGGCAGTGCGATCTACAATAAATGGGATCCATGGCATCTTTACATGTTTATATATTTTGGGGGTTGTGGCAAAACTTTTATCGACGAGATGTCCCTTTAACTGCATTGATTTATTTAAGTAGCTCAGAAATCAGTGGCTATGTAAATATATGCTAAAGGTCTAGGCTACCCCTGTATTTATGTAATTTATGTACAGGTAACTTTTCTTTCAGTGGTGATCATGATCAATTGCTGAGCTCTTGACATTTTGCAGCTTTGTGTCCCTTCCCTGGGAAGAAATGTCAAGGATGAGAGTGTTGCATAGTAATCGCTGTGAACATCATATATTTTAGAAACTGGCCTAACTCTTGCCAAGTCCGTGACAGGTTAGATTGGATGCCTCCTTGGCAGCCGAATACAGCAGTGCTATAAAAATAAATGTTAAAGCATTAAAAGACAACATTGTTCCAGTCTCTTGCAATTTCATTTATACATAAAACTGATTTCCATTTAACTCTTTTCCTGTCGGTTAAATTGCACACAGAGAAATGGCTAATTATATTAGATTTCTATAGATGCTGAGCTCTGCTGCAACCCACTTCGATTGATTAATTTAAAATCAAAAATGGTGTTGAGGCAATATACTGTACCTGCAAAAGTTACTGTGACGTTCCAACAACCGCCTGGGCTGACTATTTTTGGAATGACGTAATGCTGCAGGTAGTATTGCTGCTATAGTATTGCTCCTATAAATACTACTAACAATTTTTAAATAGATCATGTGTCAAAATAGTGTATAAACTATAATAAACTAAAATCTCCAAATAAAATTGCATCCGAATACAGAGGACTTTGATTTAAAAACGGCTTCTCTCCTCTTAGCAGGGGCGTAACTAGAAATCAGTGGGGCCCCCACGCTCACAATTCCCTCCTCCTCCCCCTGACATGACTACCTTGGCAATAATTTCCATAAAAATATCTGTCTATTTATATGTCTCTCTATTTATGTATCTATCATCAATCTATGTATCTATCTGTCTATATGTCTGTCTATCTCTATCTATTTTACTGTCTGTCACTCTAATTATCTCTATCTAACTGTATATATCTATCTATCTCTGTCTATTTTTCTGTCTGGCTATATGTCTATCATCTATCTTTCTATCTATTTATCTATCAATATGTCTGTCTGTCAATCTATCTATTTTTCTGTCTGTCACTGTCTAATTATCTCTATCTATCTATCTTAGACAGAAAAATAGATAGATACGGAGATAATTAGACAAAGACAGACAGATAGACATATAGACAGGCAGAAAAATAGATAGATGATAGACAGAAAAATAGATAGCCATTCTATCTAATCTCTGTCTATCTATCTTCTATCTGTCTAAGGGCTCGTTCACACTAGAAACTGACAAACGAACAGCATGCGTTTCTGTCAGTTTGTATCCATTTTTTTAATGATTTATAGAAAAGATTTTGTAAAAAAAAAACTTTTTTTCTTGAAAGTAATGAACCTTATTTTTTAAAGGGCATATCCAACCTTAAAACAAAAAAAAGGTGACATGATTGACAGCATGGGGGTCAGAGACTGCTTACTCTAGAACAGAGGCAATAATCATAATGAAATATCTGGTTAATATTACGTCAAATACTGTGCTGAATATATCAGTTGGGGGGCAGGTAACTCACTAGTGACCAGTTTTTTGACTAAAAGTCTAAGAATAGACTTTGTTGATTCAGTAGGAGAACAGTCATCAAATGCAGTAGCTGTGTTGTGCAATTACAAAGATTGTTTTATTTTGCCATGTCAATAGCAGGGGAACAATCATTATTTGTGTATGAGTGCCTGTTTTAGTAGTAAAAACATTAAATAGGTAATACAATATAAAGCATGTGTCACGGCTGCAGAAGGAGTAAGTTCGTAGTACCCCAGCCTACCTCATATTTCATGTTTAGTCTGTGTCCTTTAAGGATTAAGCCGTCTATACACGGCATCGGGATTCCTATCAATTTGTCGAATTTGTCCATATTGATTGGTACATTGGAGAGATTTTCCCGTGTTTTGGGAGACATATCGAGCCACAGTGGAAAATATTCTGTCGACCCAAAGTCTTGGTCGCAGTTGTCAAGATAAAATGTACGATAGATGGGTCGCGCAAGGTCGGTTCTGCTTATTGAAAGTCCAATCGAAAAGCATTGACCGTGTATGGATAGTTTAAAGGACATAACTTGCCTTGAAATTCCAGCTCATACTGCTAGTTATTCTCTGCCTATTCTTAAGCCTTGTACACACGTCAGATAATTTTTTTTCTCGTTATATACCATTTCTGCCAATGATGCCTGTATGTACATGAACAATAGTGGATAGATAATGTTCGTTGGTAAAGGTGTTACGTGACGTACGTATTAAGTGACGTTTGGAATATTGCGTGATCTCAAAATGTTGCACATGTGTATTTCATTCAATCTTCCATTACACTCTACCAATAATCTGCCGACTATGTACAAACAAACGACAATCGGCAGAACGAATCCACCAGGCTGATCGTCTCAAAAAGCTGAAAATAGTCGTGGATCGTTGGTCTTAGAAGATCGTTAAAGCTTCATTTTTGCACGAATGTCGCAGGATGGGTCGTTCGTCGGGCAAACAGTGCAGAAATTATCTGACATGTGTACAAGGCTTTAAGGTGGCCATTGAGTGGATGAGATGTGAGAACCTAGTGGTTTAGGTTCCCTTTCCAGTTTTAGGGGAAGGGGGTTGGGTCCCCCTATCAGCGGCGTCAGTGAGATGCCAAATTACTGATGCCGCGGCCGGTCCAACCCCTTCTGCTGCTTCCATGCACGGAACAGCAGCAGGTAAGTATATTTAGAAGTCTTGTATGGAACTTTAAACCATGGAATGTTTATGTTTGGGGGGGGTGATAAAGCTCTATACAAACAAATTTCCGTTTTGGGGGTGGACATTCCTTTTAATATTCCATCTAGGACTCAGTGGGTTAATTCATTTCTCTAACTTCACACGGTCACATACAGTGTCTCATTAAAACCTGTAACTTGGAAGATGAATGCATATTTGTGCTTGCTATTTGTATCAAGTCTTTTGTTCTTTGGCTTTCAAAGGATTTTAGATGGGGGAGAACTGACAAAGTTCTGGTAAACTGTCAAGCAGTAGAAGATTATACATAACATCCCCTGGCCATTAGATAAACAACAAAGTAACATTAATAGGTAAACATTGAAAGGCCAGCACAGTTGAAAGTATGCATTTATTTCAAGCTAATACTGAATATTCTTACACGAGTGGCATTGAGCTGATATAAAATGAAATAATATGAATTTATGTGGAGGTATAAGAATGCCACGTACTGAGAAGGTTACCATAGCAGCTTAAAATTCAAGGCAATTTTCTAGATGTGGTGATTACCAGCAAGAAGGGGGATGGCATGCATGGCATTCCTCCTCCTCCCTCCTACTTGTTTGTATTTATTTTCATATATAGCACTGAATTCCTATCAAGCCCTGCCCCAAAGAGCTTACATTCAAAGCACTTCGATCAAACATACATTCTGTTAAAAGTCTGGTTGGCTTTCTGATTGGTTGTCTGCCAGTCGGAAGAAAAAGTGGTGCAGCTGACACAACTGATCATGCAGTCTATTAAAGAATGACCGCACGATCAGCTGAAATTTACTGCAATACATAGAAATTCCGGCCAGTCTGGCCTAAAGTTCAATTGACATTGGGCCTTTTTGTCAAAAATTAAAAAAAATATTTTTACCCATTCGGCCGAAATATCGAACCGTGTGTACCTGGCCTTTGTGTTCACAGTAGGGTGCGTTTTGGTGTGATTCTGTTTCAAAACTTAACACCGAAATGCATTGTCAAAAGCGTCCACACTTAGGCATTGCAATGTGGTGCGTTGGAAGAATTTTATGAGGTAATGTGTTGCATTTCCATTGCATAAAATGGCACTGCAGAATGCACGGGAAAAACGCATAAAACGCATGCGTTTCCCCCCCTGCATTGTTAAAAACATACATTATTCTTTTTAAACTGAAAGTTCAATAGATAAACATCTTTCTAAACAACTGTGAGATTGTTCAGATACATGTTCAGTCAAAAATAAAGTTTAGCTTTCGCATTACATTACATATATTCCAAAGATGATGTCTCTTACCTGACCAGATCCCTCGCCGCTCCTCCTCTGCTCTGCGGCTGACAGCAGCTCCACTTCCTGGTTGCGGCTGTCAGTAAAGGTGTGACCAGGAAGTAGAGCTTCTCCTGTTATTGCTCGCAACAAGCTTGTAACAGGAGCAGGGGGTGGTGCCTAAGCGGCAAGGGACTGGGGCAGGTTAGAGACTTCAGGGGCATCTTTGGAACATATTAGTAATGCGAAAGCTAGGCTAAATTGACATTTATAGGTAAACTTTATTTTTGACTGGACTTGCCCTTTAAGTTGCCATTTTTTTAAATTAAAGTTAAGTATCGAAAGGGCTGAACATTGTTGTGACTCCACACTAATTGTGGAAGCCAGTGTGCACATGCTCCAGCTATAACAGGGCAGAGCCAGGCCACAGATGATCATCTTGGCAAAGTTTTTCAGGGGATAGAAATGGAGCTAAGCCCTACTTTAATGCCCTAGAAATGTATTGCGTTTTATTTAGTCTGCATGTGCGTTGCATTCCTATTCCTACTCAACTGATTAGAATGCATGTGCTACACTAAAAATCGTGGAAACCTTTTCCAATAAAGGGTCAGAATGCAGTGCAGTGGGACCAGTCTGGTTGCACGTTAAGATCGCAAAAACCAGTCCAAAACGTGGGGCCTTGACCCCAGAAACTCATTCATTTTTGTAAGTTCTGTAAGCAGATCTGAGGGCTGCAATTGTTCTGGATGGGTCACGGGTTGGGCATCTGTAATAAAGGCAGTAAAATTCAATGCAGTACAGTTTATATCCAGGCTTAAAGTGGCCATAGACTGATCAATGTTATCGTCTGAGATCAGACAATAATATTGATCAGACAGAATTTATATATTTGCCATCTTTTACATATATTTATATTTGATCCACACAATTTTATTGGTGGGCACCTAAAGCTTTGCACAGACTCCCACCCCCCAGCGCTTCTACACTCGTGATGAAGGCCGTTGCGGATCAACGAACGACCGAACGCATACACACGTGCGACTATCGGCCGAAACGGACATTCTTTGTGAAAGGGCGTCGTGGTCGGGTGACAGTGTCAAAATTTGAGGAGCTGAAGCTTAACCTGTTAGCAGTGCCCTTGACTCCTGCTCTTAGTGGGTTGATAGTAGGATCCTCTAGTCTGTGCAGATGAAGGGGAGAGAATCGTAGCCAATGATGGCTCACTATATACCTATTGCTGTTTTCATGGGAGTTATTTTCATGATCTATACCTCAAAAACGGCTCATTATATTTTTTAACTTGCCTGACCAGGAATACACTTTTGTCACAGACAGACTCAGACTGCTTCATCCAGAAATCGAAAGATAACAGTTCACTAAGCTACTTTATACCTTTTTTTGCTAAGGGAGGAGAGAATGTGAAAAATTATTAAAGGAGAACTAAACTTAATTTTTTTTCTAGCAAGTGAGTACCCCAGTATTCACTGTCTTTATACAGATGTCTCCACACCAATATCAAAGTTTCTGATAAGACTTTGAAAGCTGCTTGTTACCCTGCAGTTTATTTTCCAGCCAGCATGGTCTTCCTTTTTGCTTCTGTGTCTAGCAAAACATAAAGTTTTCAAATATACCTGGCTTCTTTGAGACAGCTCTGGTGATTCAGCATAGAAATACATTGTTTTTAGAAACACAAAACCCATGAGGTCACAGGTTCAAAAATATAAATGAAAATAAAAAGTTTTCACATGTACTGACTTTCTATATAGTAGTTATTGTGTGCTAGTGGTACAATACATTTCTTTTTAGGAAGACAGAGTACATGAGGTTCCCCAGACTCCTTTTAAGTTCTTATTGAAATGTTAATATTCTGTTTTTTACACCCATTCTAGCTAAGAAATAAACGGCAAAGATTCCTTTTCTTTTTTTCTGTATGAAAAACAAAGGACTAGGCCTTTATTAGGGACAGGAGCATTTAAATATATTTACAAAAGAAAATGCACTGGAATCCCTGTTCTGTGAGGAAGGGATGATCTCTAAAGGTTTGTACACACGCACGATGTGTGCAACGAGCCATGACCCCTGACCACGATTAATTCATGTGACGAACGGCCGTTCTGGCTGAGAATGTGTATGCGTTAGGTGGATCAATGAAAACCCCCGACCGAACTTATACCCATGCGCAATTCTCGGCTGAAACGGGCGTTCACTGCACAAATGCGTTGTTGTCGGGTGTTGTGGCTCGGTTCCAAATCGTACGTGTATACGAACCTTAAGCTGCAACATCATTGGCTAGCAGCTTCTTGGAAGCAAGGTTGCAGATTTCTGTAAAGTGTACTGCGTTCACTTAGCTGGTGTCACCACGATAATTTGGTAAATCATCCAGCAGCCGCAGCAAGGGGGGAGGTGAGGCACGGCTTTTTGTATTTTTGTGAATGTTTTCTGTCTATTGGTACAATGTTGTCTGGATGATTTAGTTCCCCTTTAAGTAATTGAATGGCTTAAAGGGACACTAAGAGTTTTTTTATGAAAGTCTATTTCCCAAGGAGTTAGGATAGCTACTCCTTCCTAAGTGTCTACAATTGGGAGCAGATTTCTTCCACCTCTAACATTAGGGATAGATCATCACGATTGCGCAAAGGAAGGAGCTATGAGCCATCGGTCATGGCACCAGTGGAACATTGTCAGCTGAACCCTCTGGATCGCAACCACCCAGAATGTGAGAGTAGGCTTTCCTGCATCTCTGGGAAATAGAATTACATAAAAAGTCCCTATAGTTGTCCTATAATGTAGGGTAACTATTGAGATTTTACTTATTGTCAAACTGGTATTTCATTGGTTGTATAATTATTATTTGAAAGCAGAGTTGAAAGCAGAAAGCATAACTTCTGTAATACTTTTTTATGTACTTGCACAAAAGTATCGCTTTGTTTGATACAGCTAATCTCCGGGCCCCTCCCTGTTGCAGGGGTGGTAGTATTGCCCCGGATGTGCTTATTTATTTAGCAGTTCCTGGGTTGTAAATCGGGAAAGATGAGTTTTTCCTTTTAAGAAGATTAAGGCTTTTTGTATTTTTACATTTTTCTATTTAGCCCCTATTTCTCCTTTAAAATGCAAACCAAAATGTTCAGTCTCCCCTGTACAGCGTTCCTCTGTTTAGCAAAACATTTTCAGTCGATTCAGCAAAATGTTCAGACCACTGGACAAACCTAAGGCCTGCCTGCTGACATGGAGAGAGACAAAGGAAAATAAGGGGAGGTTGTAAACCACAGGAGAATTGGGGAAATATCTAGAACTACAAGCTGTGTTACTTCCCTAGAATGTTCAACATTCCCTCCCTTTGTACGGATTTTATGATTTCTTGGTTGATTCTATTTAAACCTTTGCAGAAACTAGCGGTGGGGGGTGGATAGGAAGCAGTTTTAAGTGCAGGATATTGCAACTTTATGGGGCTTTAGCAGCCTAAGCACAGTAGAGAATACACTAATGGAGCTCGTTATTAGCCGACTAGATCATTTATATTTACCATCTTTTACAATGTGAATAAAATTGTTTTTGACAGGCGCCATATTTGCTGTTTCTATAAATCTGCTGCTACAGAACATTTCTTACTTTAATGGACACTTAGATTGTGTTTGCCTTTTAAATGTGTTTCATTGTACGTCATCAATAACAGCGTCCCTGCCTAACACCTTTATTGGGGGATGCTATAAAGAGTCACATTGTTACTTACTTGGGATTCCGCTACAGTAAACATGTTGTTTTGCATATTATAATCTACCGTATATATTTGAGTATTAACCGAGGTACCTAATTTTACCTGAAAAAAGTAGTAAAAGTGATTGACTCGAGTATAAACCGAGGGTAGAAAATATAACCCCTACTGCCTTCTGATTCTGTATTGTTTTGAGGCTTTAATTGCCCTTTAAATGGACAGCAGAATTCCCATACAGTTATAGCCAAATCCGGTATGGCTATTACTATATGTGACTACTGTATGGGAATCCTGTTGTCTATTTAAAGGGCAACCAAACCTCAAAATAATCCAGAATCAGAAGGCAATCTTTCACAATAGATACCATCCTCCTGATTCTGGATTGTTTTGGGTTAGTTCCCCTTTAAATGTACAGTAAATCCCACACAGTAACCCCCAATTCCTTTTCACTCCAGAAGTTTGGAAACTCCCAGCATGCTTTATTTGCTGGGAGTTGTAGTTTCCAAACATCTGCAGTAGCCACCTCACTGCCATCAATGTAGACCACTCCAAAAAAACATACAGAGGAGCTAACCAGTCCCCAATACTTAAAACCTCCTTTATTCGTGCATATAACAAACTTTTTTGGTTGGTTTGTTATATGCACAAATATGGTTTATAATAATGCACAAATAAGGAGGTTTACTCCTATTTGCAAGTATTGGGGACTGGTGTTAGCTCCTCTATATATATAATTTTTTTTTTTTTTTTTTTTTCCTCTCCTACCTTGTCCGGCGGCTATTTGCTCCGCATCCTCTGTGCTTCTGGATGACATCACTACTCGGTGCCGGGAGTGACCGAGTAGTGACGTAATTCTGAAGTGCAGAGGATGTGGAGCGAGCGACTGCCGGACAAGGTAGTGTTTGAATCAAGTATAAACCGAGGTTCGATTTTCAGGCTTTTTTAAAGCCTGTAAACCTCGGTTTATACTTGAGTATATACGGTAATTCTTACATATATGCAAAGGGTATATTAAATGGTATCTCCGCCCCTAATTTAAACTTTTTACCATGTGTAGTCTACCCCATCCCAACCGCCAAATTGTGTTGGTGTATACCCAGCTTTAGATAAAGTTTGTTAGGACCAATCATTAGATGATTGGTCCAACATTACTCTACAGACTGGCTGCTTGGATTTTTGACAATTGTTTGCCGTGGGGTAACAATAGTCCACGCAGCGACTGATCGCACGTATGTTAGTAAAGGTGCATAGCATAAGCTGTTTGAAATTAGCTGATTGCGGTAACTGGGGAGAGGAACAGCCACGGAACTTGCAGGGGGGCCTTGGCCTCTGCAGTTTCGCTACTGATTGTTAACTAAAAATTGTCGAAAACAAGATTGGGCTTGTCTGTAAATTTTACCTGATTTTGTGGTTTTCAAAAGGCTGTTCAATTGATGATGGCAAAACATCGTCCATGTATTTTCTTCTGACAGAAGCCTCACCTCCTGTGTTTCAAAACAATTATAGTTGGGGGGGAAAAAACCTTTTTAGGTTGCAAGAAAACATTTTCTGAAAGACGCAAAAGAAATCAATTCTCTTCTGGCAGCTCTTAGTGAATAGTGAGTTGCTTTACTTTAGACTGGTCAATTGTGATTTTCCTCTACTATTGCTTTCAGCAGATGTTTTATCCGTTACTGCACATAAATAACCAGCGCCTTCTAAGATCAATGCTATAACACATTTCTTCTCCCATTTGAAAAGGATTTGGGCTTCATTGTTGTGGAAAATCACAATCCATAAGAAAAAGGGAGCTGATTCAATAAAAGGTGCAGAAGTTTGCCTTTGCTATTAATCCTCTGCAACCAATCAGATGATATTTAGCTGCAGTAACTTGGCAAAAAGTAACATGATTATGATTGGTTACCACTTATTATTAGCACAGACAAACATTTGCACCCCTTATTGCATCAGCACCAAAGTTTCTCTGTCTTAAGATTTTGGAAGGAGTATATAGGTAATAGAAGTTAATTTTGGTATAAATAGAAACAATTCAGGGAGATTCAATCTCAAGTTCTTATCGTTAAAAATGGTGCTAATTTTGCCCCAACCAATCAGATGTTAGCTTTCAAATGTTAAATAAGATCTGATTGGTTGGGGCAAAATTATCACCATTTTTAACGATAAGAACTTTTATTGAATAACCCTGAATGTTCATTTAATGGTATTTACAACAAGCACATGCACATGTGTACAGTGTTGAAGCAGTATCTATATACAGGGTTTTCCCGCAGTTTACAGAATTACTACCGACTAAATAAGAGAACAGGTTAAATTACAGGCATTGGCCTTACCACTAGAGAAACTACAGCCTCCCTACCAGGCCCTATCGCCCATCGCCAACAGCAGGCTGGCCTGCTTATATCTGGGCCCCATTTTCTCCTGGGCTCTATTTTATTCTGCAAGAAAATCTTTACAGGTACCTTGAAAATCCACAGTTTAATGAAATACAGATTTGAGTAGATAAATATTTGCAAGGGATGGAGTTGCCATATTTCTTTACTCCTAGTCTTTTATATAACTGCACTATTGAGAGCTACAGTTCTTTTGAGAATCAGCTTAACTGTCATTAAGGCTAAGCCACACTACAACGCACCAAATTGCGCACGCAATCACGAGCGTTATCTCACGCGCGTGCAATTTCTGTGCGTTTTGCGCTGTTCCGTGTTTGCGCATGTGTTTTTGTTATTTAACATTATAAAACCGCATGCGTTTGAGTAAAAAAATGGTGCACGCAAAATGCAAATGGATGCGCATCGGAAATCACTGGAATTTTTGCGTTCCCGTGATTTCCATATTAACCAATATCGCATGCGTAACCTGTGCGCAAACGCGTTCGTGTGGCCTAGCCCTAAAAGTGGTCAAGTTCCTTGTTTCTTGTTAACGCTATACTGCTATGTGAAACTTTATAAGTAATTTGCTTGTTATAGTGTAATGTACACCTATTTGAATGGTGATTTGTCATTATAAGGTAAAATACCTGTTTAGGGGTAATTGTGTTGATAAACCTAATCAATGATGTATGATAATTAATATGTAATGATATATTAATGTATCCAATATGTACATTCATGTTGAAATGTACTAACAGATCCTATATTATCCCAACCTGGTTTTTGGGGAAGTTAGAGAATGTTCTTACCTTGCAAGAATAAGTGGTTTATTCTGTGTAAGTATTTTTCAATAAACTTCTTTTCTATTTGAGCACAATTTTGAATGCGCACCTGTGGATTATTGAGGTACAAACCCAGGTGACCCTTTGGTTGCAGGATTTCGCAATCACAGTTGACCGATGAGACTGCACATCAGTTGCAGTGAGACAGGTTGCAAGATGTTCATTGGTATTTTGTTTTGATTCATTTCCATTGTGTTTTTGTAGCCTTCTGTATAGTGCATACAACTCATTATCATAATTAGTGAATGAAATCGAATGACAATTAAGAAACCTGCAATTGAGGCTGAACTAGCAGTGGCCTTGCTCTTGGCTTTGGTACATGAGGAAGACAGCTGCTTAAAGACCACTTTGTGCCACGAACCTCACAAATACAGCCTGAAATCAAAAGTTATCTCCACAACAGAACAGAGCAGCAATTTTTTTGTCTCCTTGCAAGCGATGACCATATCATCCTAGCAATGAAATTCTGGTGTAACAAAAAGCTATTTGTACAAGGTATTTATCTATTAAACCATATGGCTGACATAGCCGTGTGGGTAGCTAGATGTCTGTAGATGTAAAGTAGCACTTTTCAATTGTATACAGACACAAAATAAACACGAGAGCGAGGCCATTGTCATCAGGGAGCCAAAAGGTTAATTTAAAAAAAAAAAAAAAAATTTGAATGATTTCTTCTAACCGTGGGCAATAATGATTGGTAAATTATACTTTAGGCTGCTTAGGTTTGGAATTTGATACTTGGTTGGTCACACGTATCCCTGAACAGAATTAAATGCACTATATGATCTGTTGGCCTGGAATTTCGGTTGCCTCTGTTCAGCTTTGCAACTAGTCCCGAAGCGCCACGGAAGATGTTGGCACTATATAAATCCATAATAATAATTGTCTGCCACAAAGGTCCATCAAAGGCTCCGTCTGTTTTTCCAGTTACCTAAAATGATTCTACAGAATTGTTCACTCTCTGTATGCGGCTAGATCTTATCTACCTTGTGTTGGAGAAGGTAATCCCTAACGAATCATCAACGAGGCCCGACCGAACGTCCGTTTTGGTCATCACCACACTATTAGCCCCTGAAACAGGCGCTCATGCACATCGTGCGTCATTGGGTCTAAAATGGGTCTGTCTCATTGAGCTAGCTGTGAACCATTGTGCTTTCCTATCGAGAGCAACATAACAATTGGACTAGAAGGACAAATGTCTTTATTCAACCTCAATTACTATGTTACATAGATTGTTATATTGTTAATTGAGCTGTGAGTGAGAAGCAGCATTGGTTTGTTTTGTTGTTTTTTTTTAAAAACAAGTATCCAGTCTGTAGTGATTGACAGCAGCATAGAGCACTGTATCAATATTAATCCTGCAGCTCCCTGAGGTGATTGCTGAGACTGGATTTATATAAAGTACTTGGCCTACCCTCCAACATCCACCATTTAATCAGTACACTTATAGAAACAACCCAGTGCTGAGTCGAACATGATCTCTGCACAGCTCTGTGCAATTGGTTTCTCAATAGTGTACCTATTAAATGGTGGATGTTGGAGGGTAAGTCAGGGGCGTACGTGCAGGGGCCCGCCCTCCCCAAGAATGGAGGCTGGGCCCCTGACCTCCTTCCCCTAGCCAAGATCCCTTCCGCGGTAAGCTGTTTTAAACAGCTGATTGCACGTATGAATGAAACATACGTGCGATCAGCTGTTTAAAAGACCGGACCAGAACTTCCACAAAGAACCGGAAATTCGGGTTCCAGTCTTTTAAGCAGCTGATTGCGCGTATGTTTCATTCATATGCGTGATCAGCTGTTTAAAACATCTTATCATGGAATGGATCTTGGGCTTGTGGCGGACCCTACTACTGCCCGGGCCCCCAGTGGTGGCGGTAGTTACGCCACTGGGGTAGGTACTTACTGTATCACTCCACTGTGATGGAGATTAGTTAGCTGGAAAAGGGAAATTGAAAATCCTGGTGGTATAGTATTAGGTGTGTAGAAATGTATGTGTTAGTATATGTAAAGCTGACTAATCATTGCAAATACACAGGAACATTTGTTACATATATTCTTTATACAGAACAATCATCGTTCGATGCGTACATACATGGTCCGATGTTATTGTCTCTCTCTACTGTAGTAAAGGGAAATCATACACATTTACGATATTCTGCAATGTCTGGATCAGTGTCACTGCTCTGACTATGAAAGACACTAATTATAATGTAGTGTAAATGTAAAAATGTAGCATGGCCCCCAACAGTCCGAGGGATCATTAACTGGCTCCTGTAGTAGAGGCACCCATAATACATGATCACTCCAGTAAAGAGTCTTCCCCTAGGTAAAGTCTCTATCTCACTGGCCGTCTTATTCTCTATCTCATAGCTCTCTGTGATGTAGTGAGGTTAGTCTCCCCAAATGGAAATAAGTAGTGATACATGAAAAAGTGATGAATTACATTTACCTTATTAATGTCCACCACTGTTGTAGCAACTAGAAAGCAAGAAGCAGGTTTCTGAAGCGGCTAATTATTTAAATACGCCGAATTAAGATTTAGAGAAAAGTTTCTCTTCTTCGTAGCAAGTAACGTTACTGTTACGTGTGAAGGTCATTTATTTTATCTTTGGAAAATATAAAGGATCCGCTTTGCATTCTTTTGATCTTCTTTAATTTTATAAAGTACGTTTTCTAACCTAGTGGCTGCCAGTCCTTTATTTCTTCCCTGACTGAGATTGTAAATCAACGTTTTAGTGGGTAAAATATTGCACTAAGATAAACCACATAAATTGTGGTTCTGTGTCTAAACCTTTTTTTAAAATAGTTTTTGTACAGTTACCCTTTAATGAAAAAGTATAAATATATATAAGTAAATCACTCCCCAAAACTGTACAATAGTTAGACAGCTGAGAAATGTAAGACTAAAATAATATGCTGCCCAGTGTTACCTCTCTTTCTTCCTCCTGGTTCCGTTCTGGTTTGAAGCTGTCATTCATGGATGTGACCGTTGACATCACAGGCAATGACTTAAACATGTTCCCCTAGATCAGGGGTGCCCAGCCTGGCCAATGCTGGGGGCGGCCTCATTATAAAAGAGCTTGGTGAAGAGGCACAAAACTTCTTAAGGGGAAAGGGGAGAAGAACATTTTGCTGCATAATGTGTTAGGCTGAGGCCACACTACAACGCACCAAACCGTGCACGCAATCGCAAGTGTTACTGCTTGCAATTGCGATTCTCGTGTGTTTTTCATATGCACGTGTGTTTTGAGCATGCGATTTTGCCATTTTCCGTTATGGAAACGCATGCGTCAACGCATCAAAAATGGTGAGCGCATACGTTACCAAAACGCATGCCCATTGGAAATCACGGGGATTTTTGCATTCCCGCAATTTCCATTATAACCAAATTGCATGCACAATCACGAGCGCAAAACACGTGCGCAAACGCGAAAAAAACGCGCAAGTGTGGCCTAGCCCTCAGTCCTACATCTGGCAGTTTTCTAATTGTGGTTTGGGGTTGATTATTCTATACACTGTACAGTATGTCACAAAAATTCCTATCCGTCCTGCAATCTCCATTGCTTTCTTACATATTCTGTCCATAGACGCAATAGACAGATGAGGATAACAATGGGATGTGACCACAGGAGTGGTAAAGTATGACTGATGTCAGACTGAGTTTGCAAGTGTGTTATACAATCATTTGGGAACTAAGTGGCGATAGCTACTGAATTGCCATATAAGTATCAGCCTAAGCTACATGTTGATGGTGGACATACCCCCTGTTGGCTATCTTTTCACATAAATGAAGGCCATGCAATTTGCATTGCTATAGTTGGAAGTCTGTAGTCTGCTTGCACATCTCGGCAGTTGCCATTTGATTCATAATATGGACTACGCCTAAAGACGATAATCAGTCTACATGTTCCGATTAGCTTGTGTATATATACATAGGAAATGTTTTGAAGTGGAAATGAGATTGTGCCGAGAGTGTTCCTCTTAAGGTTTGTACACACTTGCGATTGCGGGTGCCGACCTGCGACGCACGATGTGTACGAACAGCCGTATAGCCGTATTGGGGCACCGAACGAGAGCCCGTTCTGGCCGATAAAAGTGCCCATCACGGGCCGATTATCGGCCGTTCGTACACATCGTGCGTCGCAGGCGGCACCCGCGATCGCACGTGTGTATGAACCTTTAGGCTTTCCAGGGGGCTTATCTACACCACACTGGTTAGCTTGTACATTTATTCTAACACTTAGAGTCACATGACACCAGGGAGGGAACATGTCTAATTGGGCACAATTTGGACATTTTTCACTTCTGGGTGTTCTCACTTTTGTTTCCAGCAGTTTAGACATTATTGGCTGTTGTGTTGAGTTGTTTTTAGGGGATGCC
Source organism: Hymenochirus boettgeri (assembly GCA_019447015.1). Classification (NCBI taxonomy): domain Eukaryota; kingdom Metazoa; phylum Chordata; class Amphibia; order Anura; family Pipidae; genus Hymenochirus; species Hymenochirus boettgeri. Next base: position 32,651,768 of record CM033471.1, read on the forward strand.
AAATTTACACTGTTGAATACAAGCTGTACACTGGCTTCATGACACACTGAACATCATTTTTCATTTGAGGGTTTAAAGGGCATGTCCACCCCCAAAACTATAACCCCCCTAACTACTGGCCCCATCATGTAGTGTAGTTTAATCCTTACCTCACGTCCCAGCTCCATCTGGTTCTCCTGTAGTCCCCCCCAAAGTCCCAAAAACTGCCCACCAGGAGGCTAGCAGAGTCCATATAGGACTCTGCCTCCTACCTGGCCTCGGGAAAAGTTTGGCATGCGTAATGCAGCCCTTCCCCCCTCCCTCTCCGGATTCCCTCCCCTAGCGTTAATCCATTTAATATAGCCTTCCTCCTGGTCCCCCAGCCCCAACCGCATAATTTTATTTTAAGAAAGCTCCCCAAACTCTTACTTACCTCTCCTCTTCCCGCCGAAGTGAAGTGAGGCTGCCGGCAGCCGCATCTGTGATTGGCTGAGCGGCAGCCAATCACGGACGCGGCTGCCGGCAGCTCACTTCGGCGGAGGAAAGAGGAGAGGTAAGTAAGAGTTTGGGGAGCTTTCTTAAAATAAAAATTATGCGGTTGGGGCTGGGGGACCAGGAGGAAGGCTATATTAAAAATGTGATTTTAGGGTGGACATACCCTTTAACATACCTTTAATAACATAAATGTTAAATGTGTGTGCGCAACTTTGATCAATGAAATTCTGGTTATGATTCCGATCTGTACAAGATAATAACAGAAATCTTTTTGGGTTTTGCACTTTAAAGGATTTCATCATTACTGTGGGTCCCCAGTGTGTAAAATTGTTACAATCCTCAGATGCTCTAATCCTATACAATTTATAGATCCATTAAAGCTCACTTTATTGGTGCTTCACACACTTAATTAACCTTGTAACTTTAGTTGGCTGAAATATATGTTTGAAGAATTGTTTCCTGATTTAATGGCAACTCCTCTTGAAAATACCATAGCTAACTTTCATAATCCAAGCACATCAAGGGGGTGGAAAGGAAATAGTGCATTTGAAATGTGAAATCATTCCTCAGCAGTAGAGTTGGGACTATCTATCTTCTATCTGCTCTATTTCTACAGTCCCTTATACTCTCCTAATAGCCTTGTGGTGGGCATGCCATGCGGATCGCACGATGACTGGCCGATCACGATCGGCCAATATTTTTTCCTATCGGCCCAGTTGGAAAAAAATTCCATTGGCCAATGCAATTGGACGATCAGTGATGCATTCGACCAGAATTGTAGTTGGGAGTATAAAACTCAGTTATACAATAAAACAAAGTCAAAATAATAAGTGCACAGCGTTCAAAACACAAGACATAATTACTTACAAAAAGCAACTTTTTTGTGATCAACTTCACAAAGTTTTGGGGAAAATAAGTCAACATGTCCATCATTGTCTAAGTAATCTGTATTTTAACACTTAATGTGTTCAGCAGCCTAGAGATATCACTACAGGGAGTGCTTTGTATTTGTATTGTATTGTATTTTAATAAAAGGTTAATTTTACTCAGTTACCATGCTCCCCTCGTCTTCTCACCAATTGAATTACGTAGTGTGAGGACCTAAAATGCCTCACTAGAGTGCTGATTAGCTGTTTCACTTCCTGTAAATTTCCCTTCTCACTTCAGACCACTTCTGGCAGAGCACGTCTTCCCATTCATCACTTCATTGCCAGCGATGGACATTAATGGTAAATTAAGGGCTAGGCCACACTGCCGCGTTTTATCCAATTGTGCATTAAAAAAAATAGCCCACACTAGTGTTGGGCAATTGTTGAGGCTACACTTGGTGAGATGCAATCTGCAATCACATGCGCTGCGCATGTGTTTCCGGTCCACTAGGACGCAGTATAGTGTGGCCTTAGCCTTACAGGGGATTAGCACTGTACTTAGTATTGAGGACCTACTGGTAACCGTTTAGATTCTCACCCTGGGTATTTCAAATAGGAGTGGAGGATGAGTTTGTATTTTATTAAAGGAGGAATAAATGGAATATGGAAATGACTGTGTAAGTGGGTGGCATGCCTACAAATAGGAGGATAGAAAGTACTTGTGCCACCAAATTGCATAAGGTACAATTGTTCAGAAAGGTTGGGTAAAGTAAAATTCCACCGCTACACAAAATTTTATTCCAGGTAAACGGACCCCCAAAACCCTGAGATACTTACCTAGAAGGATATTTTCTTGTCCTTCGTTGCCATTCCCAGTCTTGAACTTTGCCACCTCCTCTGAAGGCGTTACAAGCTCTTTACGGAGGGAAGAAGAACAGAGGAGCCATTTTACGTAGTACAAGAAGATCTCCTACACTGGGCCACAGGTAAATGTTGGGGTTTTGCTGGGGACTTTTGTCTATAATGAAATTTTGTCTGTGGGGTGGCAGGTCCCGTTTTTTCTTGGAACATACTGTAAATTTTCAAATAAACAGTTAAAATTATTACCGTAAACACAAACCTGTTTAATGAAATACTGAGCTGCAGTCATCCAGTGGATTTATATTGGGGCGTTTAAATGGTTGCGTTTTGGGCTCTACATATCAAACCAGATCAATAAACACTTTGTTCTTCTAGATTGACGGCCCACAGGGCTGTTTGATTAGAAAACTGCAGTGATCGGAAAGGGGAGTTAGCGCTGATTATCTACCATTGTTATTACTGAGAAGAACTTGATGCATTACTCCGATGAAGACTTGTCCTTTGAGGATTCTCGCGTTTTTTCTAGCGATCATCATTGGCATAATCCATATACATTCCACTTCCTGCTGAGAGCAAGGGGAGGCAATTGTCTTTGGTTTCTTGTTACATCGCAATCAAACCACTTTCTGTAGTGCGATCACCGTAAAGCTGATAAACCCCTTTTAAGTGAGTTTATTAAAAGTCAAACTGTGACTACTGTTGCCTAATAATCCAATTTAATTATACACATTCAGCTTGTAATGAGCTGCACTAATTCAAAGGTTTCTGAACACCGGTCATTGTACATCCAATTAGTGCTGAGTTTTAAGACAACGGTTGTTTTTTTTTTTTTTGAAGGGGTTAAAGAAATACGCAGGATATCTCACCGCAAACGATTATCATTAGTAAATTGGAATGGGTCATTATAGGAATTTCAATCTTTTTACAAAGAAATGTGTTTATAGACCATGAAATGAACATTTCACCACCGCTGATAATTGCTTACCAAGAAGCAACCTAAGTTTAGAAATAGAGAGCCTGACTGGTGATTAATGAGGTTACCTACAGCAAGATTACTGAATTATTTTTTGACCAGCCTTAGGGAAACCAGGCAGCTTCATTGCATGTCCTTGCTGCATGTTTTCCCAGAGTATTGGAATTTGATGTTTTCATTCATTTGTTCATCTAAAAAAAAGTCAAACTGAATTCTAATGAATATTTTTCCCAGTGATGTGATCACCTTGTAAAAGGATCTATAATGTTGGCTAGCCATCTTAAGGTGGCCATACACATGCGATTCCACAGCATGTGTGCCGATAGATCACATTGGTATCTGTTGGCACACATGTTGTGGGAACAGCACACACGGACCCGACCGATCCCCATACGTGGTCGGCCGTGCGGCTATACTCTGCACTATCGGATTGTCTCCCTCTACTTAAAAGTAAAGGGAGCCAATACCGACCAGCGGAAATTTTCCGTCATTCCCAATCAATCAGAGTGCCAACTATGATCATTCGCCGGCACTCCGATCAGTTGGGAACAGTCCCTACACACTAACGATAATAGGTAAATCCCGTCATGGCCATAGATCCTAATCCATACAATTGATATGGTGGCCATAGATCCTAATCATACAATAGTGGAATTGGACGATTTTAACATTTTTTAATTTGCATAATAGGATTAAAAGGAAGACAATAGAGGTTGTACCGTATATACTTGAGTATAAACCGAGGTTTTCAGGCTTTAAAAAAAGCCTGAAAATCTTACCTCGGTTTATACTCGAGTCAACCTTTCTACCTTGTCCGGCGGCCACGCGATCCGCATCCTCAGTGCGCATCCGGATTATGTCACTACCCGGCGCCTCTCACTTTGCGGCGCCGAGTAGTGACATCCTGAAGCGCAGAGGATGAAGAGCGAGCGGCCGCCGGACAAGGTAGGAGAATACCACAGGGACACCAGGGCAACATCAAACATCTTAAGTGGCAAATATTTAGAAATAAATACTGTATGCACAAATAAAGGAGGATTTACCCCTATTTGCAAGTATTTGCCACTTAAGATGTTTGAAAACTACAACTCCCAGCAGTAAAACATGCTGGGAGTTGTAGTTTCCAAACATCTTAAGTGGCAAATATTAACCCCCTCGGTTTATACTCGAGTCAATGTCTTTTTTTCCTCCTTTTTAGCTAAAACTAGGTACCTCCGTTTATACTCGGGGCGGTTTTATTATTATATTATCGAGTATATACGGTAAATAAAATTGTCAGCAGATTTCTTTTTCTCTGCATGTCCTTTTTGGACCTGGCAGTGGTGATCTAAGCATCATCCAGGCAGGACAACTATATTTTCTTTTTTGTATTCTAAGGCTGGTTTTTAGTTACCAAGAAATGTACATTTTGAAAATATTTGAAAGAAGTTATTAAACCCCTCCTCTGAAAGCTGTGCAAAGCTCATAGGAGGAGTCCTTGTGCTGACTCTGCAGTCATTGGTTGTAATGTCATCTGTCACAGCCATGAATGATGGCTGTATGTGGAAGAACAAGTTGTATCAACCCTCCTCCCCCTCCATTCATATATCTAGGGTAGGAAATGCTGTCCCCACCTTCTATAATACCTCGCATATTCCAATACGTGACCGCGTTGGTTTTCCATTCTGTACGCTCCTCCCTTGTATGGAAGCGTGCGGCATGTGTTTATGGGAAAAGGTGAGGATGGGCCAGAAATAGGTCTTAGTAATTTCTTATTGAAAGCAAAAGGGAAGCTAGGAATAGTGTTCCTGGGGAAAATGGAACATGTACCAGTTAGTATTTAAAAGATGTCCTTCAGCAACCTCAGCCTCATTATATCCAGTGTAGCATCTAAAGCATAATCTGTGACAGCAGGATATTATTACTATGTTGTTTTAATTAAAAGAACATAATAACATATGTGTTAAAATACATGTTGAAGAATTGGAAATGACAAGTCATATAACTGACAGGATGAAATGCCTCCCTTTATTTTTCTTGCTGTCGTACTGAGAAGTTGTTATGCATGCCGAACTCGGTCTCTGCTCTGCGGAAGGCAGAGTGAAGTGTATAGACACTTATCTTAGGCAGAATCCTGCAGCAGTCAGACTTAACAGTGTACCACTGTCTAGGACACAATACCCATACTGGCTCCATGGTTACCATAGGGAGCTGAAACAAAGTGTCATGCATTTCAAATTAAAGCTAGGGAGAATAAAACACTCATTTTATGCAGCTGCAAAACCAGGTGGGGACATTAATCTCCCATATTCTGCCTACTCAGTCCTTATAAACTTGATTGCACAAAGTAAATATAGATTGCACCTTTCTCTGATTTTATTGGTTAGCTAGTGCACTAAAAGGACTGTAAATAAAAGATGTATAACCCCATTGCACCCTGGGATTGGTTGGTACAAACATGCATATGCATTGCACTGATAAGTTATTAACATATCATTCCTATACTTATTGGGACTACTGAAAAAATGTGCCCATGCTATAAATTCACTGCAACCAATCAGATGTTAGCTTTTACTGGGTTACTGCCGTTTTCTAACATATGATTAGTTGCTGCAGATAAATAGCTTGGGCAAACTTTTACACCTTTTAGGCCAAGGCCACACTGACGCACGCTTGAGCACGCGATTTGGGAGGGTTGCTGCCTGCTTGCAATGCAATCCCTGTCATTTTCGGGTATCAGAAATGGTGATCGATAATCGGATTGCAGCGCAACGGCCACCAGCACACCCAGTGTGGCTAGACCAATTGGCCAACACTACCATGTGCTTTTTAACATGCGATCAGATCAGTGTAGCATAGCTCTTATTGTGTTAGCTTCATTGTCTTTTTAGCTGATCTGAAATCTAAGGCTGGGTACACATGGGCAGATTTTTCGGCTCAATCGACCGATACTTTCCTTTCAGCCGCCGTGAACGATGTCGATCACCCGTTCGTCCGGATTGGAAAAACAGATATGTAGGTATATCACGGCCGATCGTGCGCTCCCTGTGGGACTGCACGAACTGTCTGCCACAGCCACTATTGCCATGACCGACAGACATTTGTCCCAGCTAAGCGCTCGCTCGGTTGGGACAAATAGTTCCTTCGTTTGTACCCACCCTACAGAGCCTCTAAGATAAGGAACCAATACATTTTTCACATAAATTTTTTTTTATTTCTTTTGTTAATAGCTACTTGATTTAGCAAAACCGGTATTTATCCTCACAAACTACTTAAATGATAACAACCAAAAAGTCTAAAGGAAGTTCTAAAGTTCTATTATGAAGAAATCAGAAGTCGTATACAAGTATACTTACTAATGAAAGGTCATTGACATTATAGTAGCCATCCTATATTTCTGCTTTGGTTAATTAAAGGAGAATGAAAGCCTAACAATACATTTAAGATCATTAAACATGTAATGGAAGATCTGGTATATATTTTTTTAATTAAATGCTAACATTCAAATCATTGATGCCCCCATGATCCTTTGCTGCTATATGATGTAAGTCCTGTGCAGTTCTATGGGGCAGGTGCCAATTTAAGATTTGGCTTATAGGGAGGTGCAAGCAGAAGCAGAGCAATTTGGGAAAAATACGAACAGCACCAAACCTACACATCCATTTTTAGGAAAACTATAGTAATAAAAATGATACCAGTTGTGAACATTCATTCTTCAAGTGCTTGTTTGAACATGCCTCCCTCCCCGCTGACTTATTTTTATAACTCTACACTCTTTTTATTTGTTACACTAGAAACTTGGTCTCTCTTTTAATCCCATCTTACCTGCCATAGTCCCTTTCAAGATAAATTTCATCTCCTATGGGTGAATTTTAAACTATATCCTTCCTTGGATATTTCTGGCCATTTCACCCTTACCTGATTGGTTCTTTTAGCTTATAAATTAAGTTGGAGGTCTTATTATTTAAATGTGGTAGGGACGTACAAGCAAGATGAGAATAAATAACCAGATGAATGAGGAGGTGATCTGAATGTCTTGGAAATAAGATATTAAGGACACACTGATGCTTCAGACAAATATAACTCTCCTCCCGAAATCACATTCTGCACAGATGGGTCTAGGGACGATAACTGGCAATATAACATTCTTCATTTTCTCCTCTTTGGTTTTATATCACTTTTGCTTCTGTTCTTTGAAATGTTAATAGGAGACCGGCTTTTACGCAGAGACATCTTTATGGCTTTCTGAAACACAGATTTGTCTGAAATATTTAGTAACTTCTCCTTACAGGTTTGAGTGCACCTTCTCGACGGTAAAAATTTACATTGGGTAGCATATCTCATTTGACACCCCTCATAATTGTCTTGACATTTAATGCATTCCTAACCCCCCACCCCCCCGGTACTCTACTGTACAAATGGAACTGCGGAATAACTACATTGTTCGATGCATTATGCATGCGATTCATTTTTTGGCTGTAATGCACAAATGCCAAACGTTATCAGCTAATGCAGCTCAGGAACCAAAAACAACAAAGTCAATTCAGCAGCTAGTGTAAATCAGTACTGCCATTTTCAAAAAGCTTTGGGTTAGAATTTAGTTAAAATGCCCTGAAATACTAGACCTGAGGTTATTGCTAGTTTTATATTTCCACCAATTTGCTTGCTTTAGTGTAAAGCATAAAAAAATACATTTCCCCTGTTATACTCTGTGTTACATAAACATATCCACTGCCTGTGAATTAGTGCTTCCTTCCATGTTGATTGAAAGTAGAGAACTACTGGTCATGTATCACTGATCTCCTATGAAATCAAGTTACTGGTTTAATCCCATGAAAATATTTGAATCAATCCTAGTTGAAATGCCAAAGGAACAGCTTTAAATGTCTTTCTCACTTACCGTACTTGCTTAAAGGACAACTCCACCCTCATAAGAACATATTTTAGAAAGAATGGCCTCTTTAAAATATGTTGATATATCATAGTTTGTCCTATGAATTCATTACTGTATGTCTTCTATGCTTTTGGATGCCTTATGGAAACTGAGCAATTTAGTAACCTGTACTGAGCATTTACTGGGCATGCTCAGAAGAGGCAGACAGGGGATTAACATTCAGTCATTGGCTGTGATGTCAACTGTCAAATCCATAACTAACAGTTACTAACTGGAAGAACCAGGAAGCAGAAACAGGGGCACCAGGACATTGTGCAGGATTTCAGGTTAGACATATATATTTCAGATTTCAAACTATTACCGTTTAGGGTTTTGGGGGATTATTTACCTGTATGTAAGTTTTCATTTTGGGACTGGACTTGCCCTTTAAAGAGGAAGTTCAGTGAAAATACATATAAGAAAATAGAGCAGCATTTTTTCATCCTATTGACCATAACCTGTTTAGAGTTTTGTCTGTATAAATAAATGCTTCCGAAATAATGACTTACTGTTTGCCCTTGACTCAGCACCTGGCTTGATTTATTTGCTCAGAAGCCTCAGAATAACACTGAATTAGAAGGCGGAATCTCCTTGATATAAAAAGAGTAATCAGTGTCTCACCTCTCATTTTAATATGGTTTTTGAGAAATGTAACTTTCTAACATTTGTGTCTTATTTACCAGTGTTCTGGTATTGCACAGTGTGGTCACTGACCATTATGTTCTTTACACCTGCTCAGTCCTGCAGGAACTTGTTACAGTTGGTCACACCCATTAGTAGCCTCTAGCCAATCCTTTTACAGGACAGAATAGGCAAGGGAGTGTGGCCAGTCACTGTGTGGCCAGTCACTGTACATACACACAGTTATTCATCCAGTTCCTCTGGGTTACATTTACTTTAATGTTATTTACTGTATTGCTATTTTACAGTTTATTGGTGTTTATAGAGGGGATATGTTCAGATTCTGGGGTGTAAAAATGTGGGTTTAGTTCTACTTTAAGTTTCATGCTACATCTTTTTTGCATCGATGGAAAACAGCAAAGCTACCACCCATTACTGCATCTCCCCCTTAGTGGGCAGTTATACATTTTCAGGCCTCTGACTAAAAACTAGAGCTTGACAGACATGTCCACTAATGAAATCTAAGCAATATACCTGTCATCTTATTAGCTTTCATTTTATTTACTTTGTTTTTTTATTGTTCAGATATGTTTTCTACATGTGTTGTATTTTGAAGGGCAACAAAAGGGGTTGCCAAGTACACTGCACAGAAGACGTTAAAATGATCTACATTGCGTGTTACATATGCCATGTTTACTTTTCCCTTAACCTGAAATTGCATATTGTAGTAGAGACCTGTATCTAGTCCAGCCCTGCTTTTTGGGTTAGTGCGTGTAGCGGGTGTGCCGGTACAGATTGGGTGTTGGTTGGGTATTTTCATGTACACAATTTTAAACCACTGGTATGTGGTAACGGATAGCGTGCGTGTCTAAAAAGTAGACAATGCAGATCCCTTTATTACTATACTGTACCAGAACACTCTTGGGGAGATACAATATAAAGGAGTCACGCTACTTACCCGCACATGATCCCGTGATTCAAAAACCTCATGCACGTCACTGCGTGACGATGTTGCATCACGGGAGCATGCAGGGACTGGGCATCTGCAACAAAAGAACGGTAGATATTGCGCAAATTCAAGGCGCAATATCTAACTTTTTATTGGATCAGAAAAGCTACACTAATTCCAAAAAGATTTGGAAGTGGTTCAGCCCCCGCAAAACGAGTGTTAAACCCATGCAATCTGGTATTGCATTGGGTAGTGGGGGGTTTTACGGGGAAAATTAGCAGATTAATGGGGAGATCCAATAACTGCGCTCGCGTAACTTACCTTAGCCCGATCCCACGATACAATAACTGACAAAAACGAGATTACGTCAGTTATTGCATCGCGGGATCGGGCTAAGGTAAGGAGTGCGACCTTAACGCTCCTAAACCTTTACCGTTAAGTTTCGCGCTACGAGGTAGTGCAAACCTTAACGGCAGAGGTTTTGGATCGTTAGCACAGCGCTGTTTCCAAAAACATTTGGAAACGGCGCTGTGCTCTAAATTCCGTCTAAAACCCGTGTTAACCCGTATTTTTTTCTGGTTAACGTGGGTTTTAGACGAAAAAGGGCTATATTGGATCTCCCCCTGAATCTCCCTGACTTTTTCCATTAACTCAGTGGGCCTTTTATTTATTGGCCTAATGCAGGCTATCTCCATCCTCACAATAAACACATAGTTCTAACCAGGAGGCCCCCAAACCTAAGTGTTACAATACTTATAATACCTTATCACCTGACACTTAAGCTTTCTAACGGTGTTCTGCCGTGACACTCTGCTTCCTCTGTGTATCATCTGTAAGTCACGGTGATGATGGGCAGTGTCTGACTGCCTCTTCTGCTGCTGTGCAATCTTGTAACCAGAAGGCAGTTGCAGCAGTGGGGGCTGATCCTGCCGGAGAGTAATCTGTGTTTGTAAGTATGTTCAGGAGTTTGCAGGGTAAATGCATGCAAAAACTTGCTTTGTTTATTGCATATAATGTCAGTAACAAGCAGTGTATAAAAAGTGTGTATATACCCTGCTATTTACAATTGATTATCAAACCTGAACAGCATATGATTGTGTCGATCTGTACCTCTAGACCTTTTCTCAGTGTGCCCCCCACCCAATCATTCCAACATAAGTTAAAGTACTGAAGAAAAAACGATAGGATTTGATAGTTTAGGTGGTGCGACGAAATGCTTACACCTACCTGTGTGTTTTTTTTAACAACCTTTGTTAGAATGTTCAGAATGTCTATAGTACGCTGATTGCTGAGGAATTTCAGCGTTATGTTCCTTACTTGCCCAACACACTAAGACCAATCAATTTTTAATGAGTTGGAATGTGCTACTCGAAAGACTTATTTCAAATCCTTCCAATTTATTCTTTCAGCTCCACAGCAGCTGCAAAGCTTTTTTTTTTCCAATGGATTCTTCATTATTAAATGTCCTACGCCGAGGATTACTTAGTAGGCAAACATAATGAGTCTTGTTTGGCAAAGCCTTACATAGTTTTATTTCATGTATGTCACGGATACAAAATTAAAAAGAGGTCTAGAGTTATTTCAGAAACACCTACGTTATTTTTTTGTTGATTGCTGTAAGCAGCAGAGAATCGTTAGTAGTCGATCATTGTTTTAAAAGAAAAGTCATTGCAAATTGAAAAGACATATATACTATTAAAGGAAATCTTCAGGCTACTATAATTTTTTGTATGGTGGCAGGCTTACAAATCTTATGGGGAAAAAACTTTTATTCTACAAGAATTATGGTGTGGATAAATGTCTTTTTTAGGAACTGTATAAATACTGCCATGACGTTTAAAAAGACCAAATGTTTAACCACGCCCATTCCTGGAAGCCACGAACACCTAACCCTGGTTGTGGTGGCCTATTTCATGGTGCCTAGTGGTACATAGAGGCGGCATTTGAAAGTTTGGCTCAGGTGGCAAAACCCTAGAGACGCCTCTGACAATCCTTTTTATAGTGTAAAATCATATCTGATGTGGGCAACTTATATGAGGCTCAAACTTGAAACCTGGCTATTACAGAAATGCAACTGCAGCAGTACTAGGATTGTTATAGGATAATTCTCGTATATATATTATTATTATTATGGATTTATATAGCGCCAACATCTACATTACATACAGGATAATACATGTTATACAAAGTCATACATATTACCGGTACATACACAGGTAATACAAAATATGAGTGATTAATTTCTTACAGCAATACCGTGATACAATAGGAGACAGGATCCTGTCCAAAGAGCTTACAGTGTAGAGGATATGGGGTGAGACATAAGGTTGCAGGAGTCGGTAGGCTGTAAATAGATTGGCAGTGGAGCGTGAAAAGTAGGTTGGATCATATTGGGTAGTAAGATGGGCAGAGGAAGGGAGTTCCAGAGCAGAGGGGCAGCACAAGCAAAGTCCTGAATACAGGCATGGGAAGAGGTGACATGGGTGGATGAGAGGAGGAGATTGTTTGCGGAACAGAGGTTGCATCTGGGACGATATCGGTGGATCAGCTCTGAGATATATGAAGGGGCTGTGTTGGATAGTGCTTTATAGGTTAGGGTAAGCAGCTTGAACCGGATCCTTTGCGTGATGGGCAGCCAGTGGAGTGACTGTCAGAGAGGAGAGGCATTAGAGGAGCGTTCGAGAGGAAGGGTCGGATGCGGGAGATATTTGAGTTAGAGCCGACAGGAGTTGGCAAGCGAATTGACATGGGGTTTGAAAGAAAGATCAGAATCTAGCGTTATTCCCAGGCAGCGGACATGAGGAGATGGTGATATAGGTGTGTTTGTTAATATTAATAGTAAGACTAGGGAGGGGAACAGATCGTGAGGGTGGGAAAAGGACAAGTTCAGTCTTGTCCATGTTTAGTTTGAGGAAGCGGGAGAACATGAAGGCAGAGATGGCACTAAGGCAGTCGGGGACCAGGGATGTCAGTGTAGGGAGATCTGGGGCAGAGAATGAAATTTGGGTATCATCCGCATACAGGTGATACTGGAATCCAAATGAACTAATGAGTTGTCCAAGGCCATAGGTGTAGATAGAGGAAAGAGTACGGAGCCTTGCGGGACCCCCACAGGGAGGGGGCGATGGGTGGAGCTAATTTCAGAGTGGAAAACACTAAAGGTCCTACCAGAGAGATAGGAGGATAGCCAAGAATGTGCAGTGTCCTGAATACCCAAGGAGGCCAGGATCTGAAGAAGTAGAGGGTGGTCGACAGAATCAAAAGCAGAGGACAGATCAAGAAGAATGAGCAAAGAGTAGTGACCTTTTAGATTTAGCACTAAGTAGATCGTTGGTCACTTTAGATACAGAGCAGAGGCGGGTGAAGACCAGATCCAGTGTGTGTCCATTACAATGGGTCTGAGCAGAGGACCATTGAGTAAGGCCAAGGGAGGAGGTAAGAGAGAAGTTTAGTGCCAGGAGAGGTGTTGGTATCGATGGGGATATTGAAATGCCCTAAGATAATTGAGGGGATGTCAGAGGATAGAAAGTTGGACAACCAAGCAGAGAAGTGGTCAAAGAAAATAGTGGTTGGGCCAGGTGGTCGATAAATAACCGCAATCTGTAGGGGTGTGGGAGAGTAAACACGGACTGAGGGGAACTCAAAAGATAGACGGGAGGGGGCTGGTAAGGGTGTGATGGGTATGAAAGTACAGTGCTCAGAGAGAAGAATACCAACACCCCCATCACATTTATTATCGGGCCTAGTGGTGTGGCTGAAGTGTAGGCCACCATATGAAAGCGCGGCAGGTGAGACAGAGTGTGACAGCCATGTTTAGGTAAGAACAAGAAATGTAAAGCAGTTAGAGATAAATAGGTTGTGTACAAGTTTATTACAAACAGACTGTGCATTCCACAAGGCCCCGGATATAGGAGCAGGGGGAAGGGAAAGGGGAGGCACATTTGTGATATTGTGTGTGTTTAGGGTACTAATGGATAAAGGAGAGTTACGGGCAGTAGACATTAGGATGGGGATGGAGAACGAGAGGAGGTGAGAGTGGGATTTAAATGGACCATGCGTTTGTCTTGTAGTGGAGGAGGCTGGGGGGTGTTTGACAATGGAAAGGAGTTCATGGTGGGAAAAGAGGGGAGAGGATAAAATGGAGGGTGCAATATAAATGGACTTACCAACAGTGGGGTGTTGTAGTGAGGTGATGGAGCTTAGTATGTAGGTAACCAGGCAGATAAGGAGCAAGGTTATGTGGAACATGATGATGGGTTAATAATACAATGGGAAGGATTGAATGGTGTGATCCAAATGAGCAAAGATCAGGTTCAGACACTTCAGGTTTAATTCTGGTGTTAATTCAGCCCTACACTTCGAAAAGCCTGCAGAAACTGACCAAGGTCAAAATCTGACTAGGGCTCTGACAGATATAGCTGGCCTGATTACAACTACAATCAGAAATACTGTTCAGCTGGGATGTGGGAGGGGCAAAGGGGAGACTGACAAATTAAATGAAAACAGAGTGAGGATCAAACAAATGGTGAAAGTCCCAATAAACAACCAGACAAGACTGACCAGGCAAAAATTACAATGAAGCACAGGAAGGGATGCACAGTGGAGTGATGAATAGGATAGTACAGCAGATCATACCAGGCAAAAAGTATAATGAAGTGCAGGAAGGGATGCACAGTGGAGTGATTGAATAGGATAGTACAGCAGATCATACCAGTCAAAAATTACACTGAAGAACAGGAAGGGATGCACAGTGGAGTGATGAATAGGATAGTACAGCAGATCATACCAGGCAAAAATTACAATGAAGCACAGGATGGGATGCACAGTGGAGTGATGATATATGTATATTTAATTATGAATCCCTCTGTCTTTATAACCGTGGAACTGTGCATGAAGTATATAAACTGCAGATTAAGAAGGCTGATTTAAAAACACCAATATCTATTTTCATTCTATTTCTAGGTGGTATTAGTAAAGCAAAGAGAAGAAAGCAGCAAGGAGAAAAGAACAGAAAAGAGAGACTGGCACAATTATGAGCTAATTAGAAAAGACCACGAACGGACAGGTAAATGTTTTTGGTTTTCTCTGGGGCTGTCAGACGCTCCTGTAGAATCCATAACAAATCATGTCTGGCTGAAAGAACAGGCACTTAATGTATATTTTATTGCACCAGGATTGCACTTAAAACAAGGCATCAATGGGTCCTGATAAGGTCACTATTTAAAAAAAATGGGAAGCTATGTCCCCTAGCAGTAGCAGGTAGTTCTGGAATATGCTAGCTGTAAAGACTGAGCTCTGGACGTCACCTTTGCAATGTTTATTAATATTACATCATGTAATGAATGCTAAGGGAAGTGCAGGTTAGATAAGGCCACGGACATCATATTCATATAAGACAAAGTATTTAAATACATTAGATTGTACAATAAATGTTATTGTTCTCCAAAAATCTTATTGTTGGTTTACTATTATAATGGGGGGAAAGCTTTTTTTTAATATATATATATGCACAGGTAGTTCGAGTTTTTCTGCTTGTATGAAGTGAATTTTCTCTTTGCTGTCTCCCACACAGATCATAAAAACCACTGAAATATTATCCATGCTCTGTTGGAGATCCTATAATTCAGTTATTTACAGCACTACAGCAGTCTTTTGGTACAGAAATCCCTGTTGTTTCTTCCCCCTCCCTTAGCTCTGTGAACTCATACATGCTCAGTATGATTTTCCTTAAATTTGGGTGCATACGGTACCAATCTGTAAGATTATGTCCGTCATCTTTAAAAGATGTGTCTACACACAGTCACGAGTGTTCACCCTATATAAAGTAAAGGGAGATGGTTTGTGGCTGTCATACACAAACCATGCTGCCTACTCCCTATACTTTAGTACAGGAAGCCGACCAAAGGAAATTTTCCAATCGTAAAACAACCATTGCCGATGCGTCACGTTCCTCGGCATCAGAACCAATTGTTATAGACATACACACATTATTAATAAAGTGCGAATCCCGTCGTTACCAATAATGTGTGTACCCAGCTTAAGAGAGAATGGGGCATTGCTGCAATCAAATGCTCTCTATCTCCCTTAATCATCAATCACATTCTTTCCTCTAAAGTACAATAAGGCAAACCGATTTTTGGCCCGGCCAACCATTCTCCGCTATCAACCAGTGCTAAAATATTGGCCTGTATGTACATAGTCTAACCCCCAGACTACCCCCCTTCCATTAAAATTACCCTAAACCACTAGGTGCCAGGGTTTACATTTATCAGCTGGAAATGTTCAATCTAATTTCCACCACCCTGTCAGAGATCTGCCTTGTAGAATGCCACCCCATTAGGACCTGGGCTAAAAGGGGGACACGCAGATACAGATGGTGCCAGCAACAATTCAACAAAATATTTCCAGCTAATATAGGTAAACCCAGGGGTGACTGCCTAGGGATCAATTTGTTAGATTGAATTCTCCTTGAAGATGAAGTTCCAATATTTAAAGATCAGAAAGTGTAATATGTAATTAGTTAACTTGCAGTACCGTATATAAAATAAGCATTAACAGACGTTCATTTTCTGTCCGTCTCTTTTTAGAGCATCTTTTCATCCTGCAATGCGTAAGCTTAATTTCGGATTCTTTATTTCTTAGGTAACGGAGAACAGGGGAAGCCATTTCCAATGAGCGATGCGGACCGTGTTGACCAAGCTTACAGAGAGAATGGGTTTAATATCTTTGTCAGTGATAAAATCTCCCTTAACCGCTCTCTCCCAGACATCAGACACCCTAAGTAAGTAGAATTATTCCCAACTTATGAAATCTCTATTCCTTGCAATGGCTGTAAGAGATTTTGCTATTAAAATTAGAGGTGCAGAAACCCACAGGTGTGTCTGAGAATTGCACCTGAGTTTCACCGCAGAAATTCTGAACTGAAAGCACAAGAAATGCCGAATCCTGGTTTTGCCAGACATCATTTTGGAAGTTCAGAGCCAAAGTTCCGGCAGTAGATTTGATTGGCTGTATGTTTATGTAACCGTATATCTCTAATTGGTAATTCCATAGTCATAACGAAAATAATTATGTTCACACAAACTATATTAGTGATAAAATGTCACAATGTCTTTTTTTTTTTTATTTACCACTTTGTATGTATATTAGAAAATGAACAATATAGAAATATGCATTTAAATTTGATTCCTTCTCTTGGCTAGCAATGAATTCAAATCTGCTTGAGGCTTCTGTCCTGTACCATGTCTGAACACTAACCTTTTGAGACATCACGCAGATGGCTGTATGAACATTGTCTACAAATTTAATTGATTTACAATGCCATTGCTACTGGTTATATTCCATTATGCATTAAAAGGGCAGTTCAGTCTTATATGAAATTCCACATTTAATATGTATCCTATAATATTTCATATATGTTCTGTGCCAGTTCTTGGGTACATCAAATCTAGGGCATATAAGCCTCTGCAGGCTGTAATTTAAGAAACCATTACAGCAAATGTCTATCCTTAATTCCTAAAATATGGTTCATGTGTTCAGTGTCCATACACTTCTTAGATATTAGTCTATAGACAAATTTATAATCTGTCTGAAGAGGACACACACAGTCCAGATCTTTAAAAGATGATAGACAGAATCTTTAAGATTCTATCTTTTATTTAAAAGATCCCCCTACTCACAGTCCCAAGCGTTCCCCCAATGTAAAGTATAAGGAGAATGTTCGGGACTGCACATTTCCTTCAGAGAGCTCTAAACTGTGGTATGCACATTACTGATAAAGAGCCAATCTCATCAGTACCAACGGAATTGCCCCTTTATGGGTAATGTGTGTACCCTGCTTGAAACTGAATAGCCATTCTTTTTGCAATTAATGTTTCAAGAACCTCTGCTTGTAAAATGCTTTCTTTAGATAGGTCAGATGTCCGTCTATGGACATTAGATGGGTCGATGTCCGTCTATGACATAGAGATGGTCAGATGTCCGTCTATGGACATTAGATGGTCAGATGTCCGTCTATGGACATTAGATGGGTCGATGTCCGTCTATGGACATTAGATGGTCAGATGTCCTCTATGGACATTAGATAGGTCAGATGTCCGGTCTATGGACATTAGATAGGTCGATGTCCGTCCTATGGACCATTAGATGGGTCAGATGTCTGTCTATGGACATTAGATAGGTCAGATTGTCCGTCTATGGACATTGATGGGTCAGATGTCCGTCTATGGACATTAGATGGGTCAGATGTCCGTCTATGGACATTAGATGGGTCAGATGTCTGTCTATGGACATTAGATGGGTTAGATGTCCGTCTATGGACATTAGATGGGTCAGATGTCCGTCTATGGACATTAGATGGGTCAGATGTCCGTCTATGGACATTAGATGGGTCAGATGTCCGTCTATGGACATTAGATGGGTCAGATGTCCGTCTATGGACATTAGATGGGTCAGATGTCCGTCTATGGACATTTGATGGGTCAGATGTCCGTCTATGGACATTAGATGGGTCAGATGCCCGTCTATGGACAATAGACAGGTTAGTCATTAATGTCCAGATTTTCCAGTATTGGCTTCCTTTACTTAAAGTAGAGGGAGCTTAATCAACTGTCAAATTATATGGGTGGCCAACCAATGCCCATACCGCGCACAATAGAATCTGTTGGCACTGATGAGATCATTATTGCAGGTGTGTGGCCACCTTAAGGTTCTTACTAGTCATGGAATTTCCTGTGTGTTTCTCCCGTGCATTGGCAGTGTCGTTTTATGCAGTGATAATGCACTGCGTTACCGCATAAAACATCTTCATGCAGTGCATTTTTGGAACGCAACGCACAAGTATGAACACTAAACAGAGCTCCTATGGATGATTTGGGTTTTTTTTACACAAAACGCAATATTAGTGTGAAAGAAGCCTAATAGAACAATTGTCATAGCGCAGTTGGACCTATATTTTATTAGGTTTTGTTGCCCATAAGAATTGTTCTGTTGACATTGGCCTGATTTGATGGGAAGCCTACCAACTATTCCTGGGTTAGATATATGTAAGTAAAGGATAGGTAGGATAGCGTTCACATTCTATATTGGTCCCCAACCTTGGCAGGATACTAATACTTGATTTAAAAGATTACAATGGTATTTCCAGGCCTACCCTGTCCTTCCATTGCTTCAAACCCCCCATCTTAAATTGTGGTGTTAAATCCAGGAAGGGTTAATGAATTATGAATGAATGAGTTAAGTTCTCGAGGTGCGCATATTGCTGGTATTGCTTCATCTTCTTTGTATACAGATGTTTATTACCCAGAAGATTTCACGCTGATGTTGTTAAGTTGTTGCTAAGATTGTCTAACAAAAAGGATGATAAATGACTTTGCCTCGCAGACATCTTCCCATTGGGACCCGTTCTGCTTCCTCTCTCTCTTTAATATCATTACATCGAGCTCTCCACATATAACCGTTTTCCAGTCCCATCTGTGCGTTTTCCCCGCTCTGTCGTTGATTTCCCAAATGTTAGCAAATTGTCCTCCTTTGGCATGATCACGGAGCTTGGCCTTGCCTGACTGTAGAGCTGACAGCTGTCCTCTTTGTGTTTCCTCTGGTTTTGTAGCTGCAGGAACAAGCTTTATTTGTCTAAGCTGCCAAACACCAGCGTGATCATTCCCTTTCACAATGAAGGATGGTCCTCTCTCCTGCGTACAGTGCACAGTGTCCTCAACCGCTCTCCTCCTGAACTCATCGCAGAGATCGTGCTGGTGGATGACTACAGTGACAAAGGTAACTTCTTTAGGAGCCCAACAGCCTCAACGTTCTGGTGAAAGTAAAATAATGAAGTAAATCCTCCTAGAGCCATAGCTGGTAGGGATGACCTGTAACTGTTTTCCTTTAACTGTAATTCCTAGTCATTAGCAGGTATAAGCACACAATCCTTTAATTTGGATATTGTGTTGAAGTTTTTTTCTAACCAATAATTACTTCATGTTGCTATGAAAACAATTATTGTTGCTCGTTAAGCAAGGCTTGTTCTGTCCCTGCCACAGTAACTTATAGTTAAATGAGACCAATGCTAAACTTCTCAATTGTTCATAGAACCTGTATGATTATATTAATGGAGAACCATACCTAGAAAAGCGATAAATATGTAACAGTAGAAAAACTCCAACAGACATCTGCTGAACTTCATGTCTCAATGCTCTCCCTCTCCAATTGAGTGCCTCCTGCTTTTTCCCCTGCGCCATTCTTGTGCCCTGCTCTTCCTGCCAGTCGGCAGAGTCCCTTGCATTCCTTTGCATTGTACTGCAGGGAGCAGAAATCCAACCGAGAATTGAGTGGCACAAACTCTCTACTTCCTTGTTGATTTCCGACTGGGGGAATCTTCTACTGATTTTACCACTAATCGTTCCATGCATGGTCAGCTGAAGTATAGCAGGTGTCTATTGAATTATACTAAACATACAAATTGTTTGTATCTTAAGGTATATTTCTTATTTACCCGGATAGAGTTACTTTAAAGTTACAAAAATACTCCATTCTGTACTAGGAATAACTTCTCTTATTTGGGCTATTTCTATATAGCTCGTATAAAACGTATTACAGGGCTTCATTAAGCCAGACATTAAAGGTAAAACATTTCTTAATATCTGGACTGTAAAAGTATTGGTTAGCTGTTCCTAGTGGGTGGAACCTGCTGTAACATGTCCCTGTGGTAGCTTAGGGCTGGGCTTGTGCAAAGAACATAACAGTAAGTGACCAAACTGTGTGATAATGGAATTCTGGGAAATAAATCACAAACCCTATGTTAGCAATGTCAATTTCCTTGCACCCACGTCAATAATGCTTTATTTCAAAGTGCTTTCTTTTGATTTAATGTAAGTTGTCCTTTAAAATGTCCAACGCTTTAAGCATTGCAACTAAGAACAGTGTTATTCATCATAAAAGATTTACATCCCCATTTGAGATTTCATCACTTACAACCTTTAAACCACAGTACGAGAGATATTCCACTGTTCGCAGTCAGCAAAGTATTTTTACAGGCCTTCAATCAACAACAAGTAGGCACTAATTATGTGCTTCAGGGCACCATTCTGAGTTCCTTTCCCTTCTGGATTTTTGATTGGCCACGAAAGTTCTATATAAGGAAACAGGCGATTCAATTTTTGAAAAGCTTAAAACGGAGAAATCAAAACCAGGAAAACAAATGAATCTTAACGCTGAATGTTGGGAACAGCGTTTTGTTGCTGTCATTGGTTCACTGGGATCATGCTACAGACAGTGGGTTTTAATTGCGAGCAGAACATTAATTGTGCAGTGTAGAATTAATAGCACAGGCTTTTTTGTAAAGTAAATCATTTATGACCATTTTTTTCTTCTTGCACTCTGTGTTTACAAAAGCCATTTGGGATTTTATGAACATTGTTAGAATAGCCATATAATCTTTTAATCACACAAAATTACACCTCTGTCTTTCAGACACTTAACAAATTAAATATTACACATATAATCTGGTGAAACAGCAATACATTTTAAATGAAACCATTTGGCAGGTTCTGGCTTTTTATTGGTTATTCTCCATGGTTAGCGATGACATCAGTCATATGACTTATTTAGGCTTATTAAGAGATGCAAAAATTTGCCCGTGCTGTTAATTTGTGGCAGCCAATGAGGATGTTACCTTTTTACTGGTCTACTACAGTTCTAAAACATATCATAACATCTGATTGGTTGCAGATTAAATGCAAGGCAACATTTTGCACCTCTTATTAAATAAGCCCAATTGTGCAAAAAAAGTTAGCATAGTGGTGCATATATGGTTTAGTAACCATTAAAGATTTGTTAAAACATGGAAATCTCCCTGTCAGGGTAGACCCTCAATTCTGTGACAGAATCATGTTTAGCTGTCCAAGTGAATAGGAAATAGAAGGTCACATGACAATAGTATGGAGTTATTTTTCGTTTTAAACATGTGATCTTTAGGTGGGCATTACACATATGGATATTGGATATTGTAGATTATTATAATGCTATTAGGAATTTCTTGATTTTGTTGAATGTAAGAACAGAATGGTAATGACAGACCTTTACTGATGTGACCAACCTGGGCAGAATTGAAGGGTGAATAAAATATCCCTAGACCTAAATCTATATTGTATTTTACCCTTTAAAGGACATTTCCACCCTTATAATAACATCTTTTAGAAGATTGGCCTCTTATCTTAATATATTGATATATCCTACTATGTCCTATGAATTCATTACTATATGCCTGCTATGCTTCTGGTTGCATCATGGAAACAGAGCAATTTAGTGACCTGTACTGAGCATGCTCAGAAGAGGCAGCTAGTGGATTAGTATTCAGCCATTGGCTGCGATGTCAAATCCATAACTGGCAGTTGCTAACTTGAAGGACCAGGAAGCAGAAACAGGGGAAACAGGATATTGTGCAGGATTTCAGGTTAGACTTATGCAGTATATTTCAGATTTTTAAAAATTACAGTTAAGGGTTTTGGGGGGTAATTTATCTGTACATAAGTTTTCATTTGAGGGCTGGCCTTGCCCTTTATAGGAGAGTCGGGGTCGAACCTCTCTAAAGGGCTACAATTTGTTACCAGCCCATTTCTTCATGCACAAATTTCCATTTTTCGAAAAAAGGTATAAGTGTTTATCGAGCTAATCAAGCAGATGCTATTTCCCAGGCTCCCATCAGTACGGTGTCTTGTTTGATATATGTGTGTACTTAAAATGCATAGTACTTTGGTTAAATTAGGCCAACCAGACATGCCCAGTAATTCATCTTCTGCAATGAGCTTTAATATATATGCATGTTAATGAGCACTATATGAATGATGGCATTCATCAGCTTGATTGTCTTGTGTTTATATCTATGTATATAAGAGCATCTTATCATCTAAAGTGTATATGTTGCATCTGCGATCATCATTTAAATGGCACTTGCTTAGAACGTATGCTGGTGATACATTTACGCAGTGAGTCATTCCCTATAATTTTACTCTTTGCATGTGAGAAGACTGCACATAAGGCACAATGCAAACCTGCTAAATTGGCACGAGCCGACTTGCTTATTTTCTATGCAAAAGCTAATGTTAACGTCTGGGTTCTGCACGTAAACACTAAACAGCTTGAAACGTCGCACAGTGTTGCCCTGTGCTTTTTTATTGTTGCTGTGGCCCAGCAGGGCTGCCGTTTAGATGTGTAAACTGGTGAAATGCAGCTGGTTTCTCAGCACCGACTATGTGATGTGGGTTTTGATGGATCACAGGCTGGTTCTGATTTATAAAACGAGGTATTGGAGGACGGGTTAAAAAGGTGCACTATAGTTATTTACATTTGCCTTTAAGAGGACTGTTTTCTCTTCATTCAATTTATATCATTGAAACTTTGTTACAGGACATGATTGAGAACTAAAATGTTAGTCTTATAATAAATAATATGTTTAGGAATTCCCCATGTATTGATTAACTTATCTACTATACTTTTAATTTCTGAAAGCCAATAAATACCTTAAAGAGCAACTGTAGTGCCCAAACTACATTTCACAGGGGAGGTAGGTGTTAGTACTCCAACCACCTTCCCTTCAACAAAGCTGTTTGTTCAGTGACTGACAGCTTTGCTGCTTTTCCCTTTCTACTGTTGTCTTCCCCTCTCTAATAAAGTCACCCATTGGACTGGTGGATACCTGCAAAAGCTGCTTTTTTACCACTCAATGCACACCCTAGACAGCAAAACTGTGAAATGTAGTTTTAAGATTTAAAAAATTGGTGTAAAGTGCTTTTTCTTCTTTTTCTCCTTGGCCGATGGCAATATTTGTCTATTGAGTTGGTTCCAAATAAAGATTTGTTTCACATGGATGTGTTAAAGGACAACAATATAAAAAAAAAAATATAACCCCCATTACATGTCCACACTTCCAGCAGCTAAAATCGCTTACTTACATTTACAGCCGTGCTGCCCTCCCGTAAGGTTCGTATACATGTGCGATTGCGGGTTCCAACCCACGATGTGCGATGTGTACAAACATACGTTCGGTCGGGGATCATTGCCCGAACGACCTGGCGGATCTCCGAACCAACGTCCATTTCGGACGATAAAGTGCCTACACATGGGCCGATTATCGTCCGAAACACATCGTGCGTTGCGGGTCGGGACCCGCGATCGCACGTATGTACGAACCTTTAGATATCACACAGCAAAGATAAGTGCTAAAAGCCCACCTCCTAGACAGCCCAGGGCCATGGTTAACATATGACTTGCCATTGGCTGGTGGGAAAGGCCAGTTTCCTACCTTTAAAACGAGCCATCAACCACCTCTCTACGTGCTCCACAGCCCAAGATTTAAAGAAATGACTGACCAGAAACGGTGGGAGACTGACATGTGACATTCCTAAGGCTTCTCTTGCACAGTGCCGCCGACACGCACAGCCTCAGACTCCCTCAGTGTGTGAGGGAGACAGGAAGTCCCTCCTCCTCTGCTGTGTGAAGTCCTGACAGAGAAGGTAAGGGAATCTACAGCCCTTCTCTCCCACTATGTGAAAACAGCCTTTTCAAGCAGAGTTCTCACTCTGCCTGAAAAGGCTGTTTGCACAGTTTTCTGTAGGGGGGTGGTCTGAGTGGCCCACGGCACCCGCGAGTGGACGGGCCACATGGGGCTGTAAGAGAATGGGCCAAGGGGGGCCTGCAACGGGAGGGACCATGGGGTCCATGAGTGGGAGGGACCAGGGGGGCTGCAAAGGGAAGGAGGAGACACAGGAAGTGCAGGGGACCTGGTGATGCTGCTGCCATATCACACACAAAAATGTAAATACCTTCAAAACTATGTAAAATAAAGAATGGAAATAAATTGCAAAAATTCTCAGGAGAGCAATTCCTATCAATTTACCTAAAGTCATTTTTGGACCACAGTTCCCCTTTAGGGTTATAATATGTCTGGCAGGGTCCCACACCTTACCTGTTGTCTCTTGGTTGTAATTTAACATCCATTTAGTCAATTTCATTTGTAATGATTCCTCACAATTAAAGCGTTTTTGGCCTTTTTTTCTGTGAACATCTTTATCGGCAGGTCAGACCCCACCTGTAGAATGTTTAAAATCCGCTCAGATTTCCTATGCAGCACAGTGTTGAACTATTTACTTCTATTGTGATGTGTAAGGTAAATATCCTGTTAGGTGGATCCTGCCCCATATTTGTATTTACAAATCATATTGTTCCTGGCAGGGAATCACTTAGCATTTACCATGCTGAAATCTGTCATGTTTGCCTTTGGTGTAGTATGATGAGATTGCCTCTGCCAGGTACAGGTGTAAATTACAAGGCAAACATTTGTTTTGTTCCAGCCTGGAGCTGTTTTACTAGTGTCCCTAAGCTGCCGTAACACTTGTTATAGTTGATTGATTGTCTGAAAACCTTTGTGGAAAGAAAAAAAACGTTTTATCTGTGTATTTCAGTAACCACACTTGGTTGCAAAGAGAAGGGAGATAGGTTGGTAGAATTTAGATTTAAACCACCACCACCCCCAACTAAAATTTGTATAAAACACCCCCCTCCCCCACCCAAAAAAACCCAATTCTTTCAAATTGGCCTTTACCTCCCATTCTTCAATCAATGCATTAAAGGAATAATTATTTTTTTCAGTGAAATATTGCTTGGCTGGGTATACACCATTCAATTTTTTCAACCGACCAATAGTACTGTGGATTGCAGGAAACTGCCGGCCGCAGCAAATGTAAAAAAGACAGTGATTTTTCCCAGCCAACTACTTGTGAGTGGTGAACAGTCATTCGGGACAAATTTTGACCCGTGTGTACCCAGCCTAAAAAGCATTTATCACTGGATGGGCAGATTATTATTATTACTGAAGTAAGAAAATCTAGTAGCACTCAACAGGGGTCAGTAACTAAATTAAATACGGAAAATTGCTTTTAGAAAAGTGTTGAATCAGACACACGGGACTGGCGTTTGAAACGAAAGGCAATTGTTTCTATATAAGAGTATTCCATCTGCTTTTGCATTGGAACCTTCAGGGCACTCTTAAGCTAGGTACACACCTAGCGATTTTTCCTCCTGACCGACCGTTCGATACTTTCGAACGGTCGGCCAGGAGGAACGACTGTCGGTCGCGGCAAAAGCAGCCGCGTCCGATAGTCACCGCGACCGATCGTGCGGTCCATAGAGGACCGCACGATCGGACGAGGTTTTCCACCCTGTCCGATCGTCCTTTCGTCCGATTTGGACGAACGGTCGATCGGACATGGGCACATTCGAATGCGATAATTTCAGTCCGATCGACCGATACACTGAACTATCGGTCGATCGGACCGAAATATCTAATCGTGTGTACCCAGCTTTACAACTTTCCATGAAAAGCAGAATGTCTCATCTTAACATGTCTATTGGCTGCACAACCCTGATTATCATCCGATATTAGATCTAGACAAAGGCAAATACACTCTCTGCCTGGACAGTCAACCTTACAATACAGATACGAAGTCAGAACAAGGTCACCTAATTTACCAATTCGACTGGGATGTTCTTTGTTTACCATGATATTGCACATTTTCTCAAACTCCATTATGAAACCATATGATTATCCAAGATAACTACAGCCTGAAACGCAAACGCCTGACAAAAGAGAACTCTGTAGGTGATCTCCATGTGCAGTGTTAACTCTGACATTGATAACACGCTCGGCACGGCTTCCCATCGCGTAGCGGATAGTAATCAAAGCAAATAATTGACAGTTTAAGCTGTCAGAGGTTTCCCCACAGCACAGCATGCAATAGCCATGACAATGGGAATATCAGAATGTTCCATTTTTACATTCATTTTTCCTGTCTGATAAATTATTTCCTAGGCTTTGGCTGCTCTGTCAGTGTAGGATTCTTCATGCTAAATTTGAACTGCTGTTCACTCACCCCCCCCCCCATCCTGTAATCAGAGTACATTATTTAGCTGCGTACAGGCTGCCAGAACCCTAATTATCTCCTAGAGAGACTCTTTTTTTCTACAGACCTCCCCGTCTGTGTGTCCCAGAAGATCGCCTCATAGTAGAACCATGTCTGTTTTATCCGGTTGCCCTTTTGTTAGAAATCGCCCTTCAGTACTGACTTGAATTTTAATGGGGCTGTTGGCGCTTTAACTGTCATTGCAACCTGTTGGGCCTGTGAGGCTCTTGACATATCATGTGTAAAGGCAATAAACCTATTGCAAACTAATTTTCTAATTTCAGATATTGTGAGATCCTTTATACTGAACAATGGTTTCACTCAGTTGCTCCTTTAGATTTAAGCACTGGATAAATACGGCACCTTTATGAAAAAATACCACTGGCTGATCCCGGCAATGGTTTCCTTAAGATCCCAAATTCATGAATGGATCTTTGCTTTGCAGCCTAAAGCAGTAAGGAAAGGAATGCATAGTCTGCCGCTAAACTGTCACAACTCTTGAAATGTTTCAAGGCTTGGTATATTGATGATCATTCATGAGAACAATAATGGAGATTAGAGACCTTTCTTCGCAGAGTAAAATGATGGTACTTGAAGGGCTGAGAGGTTCTACATTGACACAGATATTCGCTTTAAAGGGAAAGTTCTTAGATTATATTATGCATACCTAGTTTTTCTACATATTCTCTTCCATATTAAAAATTAGTTGAATCTATATGCCTTGCTATTTCTTGCTGTTTTAGTAAGCTGACATTTCAGGCTCTCTAACAGCCCTTCTTCCCAGAATGCACACTACCTTTGAAAGTTCCTAACCATAATTTCTACTGATTGGCTGTTGGGTGGGTCAAACATGCTCAGATCTCTACTAAGCAACTGAATGAACTCAGGCACTAATCGAGAGCAAATGGCTAATCTTGAGGGCTGACAACACTGGCCAATCAACTGGAGGGTTGACAACAATGGCTAATGAACTGAAGGGCTCATGACACTGGCTATTGAACTGGAGGGCTGACTAACAATGCTATTGAACTGGAGGGTTGACTGGTAAACAATCTGAAGGAGGAGATTCCTGTTCCTTGCACATGTTAGAACTAGAGGCATGTGCTGTGCACATCAAGCATGTTACCTACTAATAGCTTCAGTAGCAGCCCAAATTTTTCATTGCAGACCAGCCCGGGGGACATTTGCCCCTCAGCCTACTGTGCCAGTCCCCCCCTCGTGTATCATAATTTTAAAGGAGCTGTGAAGATGCTCGTTAAGGGATGGGTGAGATTTGTCATCTTTTTTTTTTTTAATTGACCAACCACATAAATTATACTAAAAGTGGCCTATTAGAATTCAGTATTCACACTATGAGAGACTGACTACATCTGAAAAATGTATGACTTGAAAATGGCCATACACATTCGATTTATCCTTGCAAACATTTATCCCAGTTTAGCAAAAACCAGTGCAGGTTTCTTCCCAGTCTATATACCTAGATAGTAAATAAAGCTGAGTGTATTTATATCTTTTATTGGTGTCTGGGTAATCTCATATAGATTAAGTCCACCCCCAGCATGTAGACCTTAGTACACATTGCTTTTAAGACTTTCCGATTGAGGGCAACAATCAGAATTCCGATCGGAAGAACTGCTCGAATTTCAGCTTGAAACCTGTTGAGAGATTGGGACAGAAGATGGGGTCACCTGGTCTGATCTTAGTTTTTCCGATAATCTCTTCGGGCGTTGAGCTGTCATGTAAAAACGGAAAATTTTTTCGACATTTCGAGCGATCTAAATGTCTATCCCGTGTATCGCCAGCTTTAACCACAGTAAAGGCGGCCATACAATTAAAGGGCATGTCCACCCCCAAAACTATAATCCCCCCCACTAATGGCCCCACCATGTAGTGTAATAAAATCCTTACCTCACATCCCAGCTCCATATGGTTCTCCTGTAATCCCCCCCCCCCAAAGTCCCAAAAACTGCCCACCAGGAGGATAGCAGAGTCCATATAGGACTCTGCCTCCTGTCTCGCCTCCGGGAGAAGTCTGGCATGCGTACTGCAGCCCTTCTCCCCCTCCCTCTCCCTCCCGTTTTGCGATCCCTCCCCCTACCATAGAAACCCTTGGCCATATAATAGTATTTCTTCCCCCAACCCCAACCGCTAAAAAACATTTTTAAGAAAGTCCCCTGAATTCTACTTACCTTCCCTCTCTCCCCCGGCGTTCTGGGCAGCCGCGTCCGTGATTGGCTGCCTCTCAGCGAATCACGGACGCGGCTGACGGTCCCACCCCCTGCTTGCAGTGTCTTGCAAGCTGAAGTCCGGGCCGAGCGTCAGAGGAGAGAGGGAAGGTAAGTAAACATCGGGGCACTTTCTTAAAATTATTTTATAGTGGTTGGGGCTGGGGGATGGCATTCTATCATATGTAGAATTTTTTTTATAAGGGTGGACATGCTTTATCACCCCCGTTATCATAGTTTCCCGCCAAATATAAGCTCTAGCTCTGACCTTGAGACAGGCACTGCAAAACCATTTCTCATACAGATTCACTAAAGGTTCGGAATTACTTATTCAAGTGATAAATTGTTTTAATTAGCGGTTTCTGTGCTATAGGTCAGGAAAAATGTGTTTTAGCAATTAACATGCAACTGAAATGATTTAATTGCTATAAATATAACCAAAACTGTAATTGCAATTTCAATTTTAATCATACATACATCCAGCCTTTTTAAAAGCCTTGTGGTATTAGAAAGAAGTGGTGCTTTGAATGGCTGACAAACAGGATATTTTATAGAAGATATAATAAACATTGGGGGTCATATACCCCTGTGGGCTCCGGGTTCTATTGATTCCATTGCCACATAGCTGGATTTCATTACTGGAAGGGAGAGGGAGAGAAACAAATGTTTTGAAATATAAAGAATAGCTGCATATTTGTTTAGATTTTTTTCGTCTAATAAGATACAATAGCCTGTCCTATTAAAGGAATAGTTCATTCCCAATGTGAACTATTCCTTTAATGCATTAATTGAAGACTAGGAGGATAAGGAGCTATTCCTTACCTCTCGTTCTTCAATCATTGCAAGTGGAGCCAGGAACAAACTTAGAGCAAACTTACCTGTTACATGATCCTCCGCAGCAGCACTGACAGGTCCCGACCGCTTCCGGATTCTGTACAGCTATATCGCGGAGGATAAGGATAGCTCCTTAGCCTCCCAGTCTTCAATCAATGCATTAAAGGAATAGTTCACTTTGGTAGTTTTTGATAACATCTGATTGGTTGCTACAAATTAATAGCAAGGACAAACCTTTTTATTGCATCAGCCCTGATCGGATGTCACTTTGATGTAAAAAATGATTACGGAGATTCAATACCGCTAAAATAAGCGTAAGGCTGGATACACATGAGCAGATGTTTCAGCCCAACCGACTGATAATTTTGCGTTTCTTTTCATCGGGCCGGTAAATCTTAAGTGATTTCGAACAGGGACGATTGGTTGCAGTGAACTTTTGGCCAGGGCGACATTTGCCACAACCGACAATGTTTTGTCCTTGCCGACTGCTCATTATCGACAAACGGACGGTCGGGACGAGAAGTCCGGCCGTCTACCCAGATTAAAATCCACACTACCCGATGTAATATTGTGTTAACGCAGGTTATACACTTGTTTTACCAGGGCTGAGCTGATTTTGGAAATCACGCTCCTGATACAATATTTTCTCAGGTGTTGCACTACATCGTCTGGGAATTGTATGTGGCCGTAAAAGTAGTGCAAAGCCTTACCTTTCCCAGATCCCATGATACAATAATGGACATAACCGCGTATTGCATCTGCGTATCTCAGCTTTGCTATATGGAATCTCTCCAAAAAATGTTTTTAAATGGGACAAAGCTGAAAAGATTTCGAGAGAGTCAGGAAGGAATTTTTTCCCCCTTCATAAATTTGGTGGGTTTTTTTTGCCTTCCTCTGGATCAACAGTTAGGCAGGAAATGAGGATATTGCTAGATGGGTTGGACTGGATGGACGTGTTTTTATTTAACCTCAAATACTATACTATAATATACTATATACTATACTATACTTGTCTTTTCATTAATAGTAACACTTTTCAACACAGCCTTCCTTCTAATCATGTTCCACACTTGGCCGATCTTAATGTAAAGATGCATTCCATTAAACAAGGCCCCCTTTCAGCTATTCTCAAGAGCTGCCCTTCTGTTTTTGAATACATAGAATAAGGAATGAAGATCTTTTAAGCAGAAGGAAATCCTTATAAGTAACACCATTGCTTCTGCTACTTTTTATGTTGGTATCTCCGAAGCTCATTATTTCCTCTTATATTTATGTAGTTTCTTACACTGTTAGAATTCCTAAGCAAGAGTATCATCATGGGTCTTTGTCTTCCCCACTGAGTCCATTTTGCCTTATCTATTCCTTGACAAGGCCACAAGTAGCTCCTAAATTATTAAAACTCTAAAGCTTTAATGTCTGCTACAGTTCTCCTGAGGCTTTGAAGAGTGAAACATTAACATGAATGTTTTTCACCCTAACATGAAAAATGGCATTGTAAAATCACTTCTTTTTTGGATCAAATATGGCTACAGATGAAATTCAGTAATACAACTCATTGGTAATGGGACTATTGGAGGGATAAATAAGTGATTGTGGTATTTTGATGGTTCAAATCATAGTGAAAATCAATGAATTAAAAAGTGACATCTAGTCATGTTAGGTTTAAAAAGAAGGGAGAACAATTTGGCGCTGGGATGTAAGGTAAGGATTTTTATACACTACAGAGTGGGCCAGTAGTGGGGGGGAATTTATAGTTTTGGGGGTGGACATGCCCTTTAATCTACGCCCATTTTTAAGACCACTATTCCCATTTTACATTGTTGCCTGCAATATTTTCAAGTGTATGATGTGGTTAAAGGACAGTTATAGTACTAAAATCTTCCCCCTACCTCCTACAAGTGCCCGGGTGAGATCCTGAATCACTAAGTCCTCACAAATGGTTACACTTTCTGAGTCAAGTTATACTTTCCCAAAGTTTCCTTTGTTCCTAATGAACTTTAGGGCTGACTAACACCGTCTAATGAATTGTAGTGCTGGCAAACACTGGTTAATGAACTGGGTGGCTGACTAACACTGGCTAATGAACTGGAAGGCTGACAACAATGCTAATAAACTGGAGGGATGACAAAACTGGCTAACGATCTAAAGGACTGACAACACTGGCTAATCTTGAGGGCTGACCAGGGCCGCCATCAGGGGGGTACAGGTGGTACTTCTGTACCGGGCCCGAGAGGCTTCTGGGGCCCGGAGAGGGAGACCACATGTGGGGCCCTGCGGGCCCGCTTTGTTAAACATTTTGCAGCTGCCGCAACTCCGCGAGCATCGTTCGGCCGGGGTGGTGCGCAACTTAGTTTCCCTTTGAAATGTATTAAAGGGCAACTATAGTGAGAAAATAGTTTTTTTTAAATTTCTTCTAATGTATCCTATAAGTCATCCCATCCACCAGGGTACCTTTAGTTTCTTTAAATTCTTCATAGTCCCCGAGATATAAGCCTTTGAATATGCTGTGATTTGTAGGAGCTGCTACACCTCATCTGTCACTCAAAGGCACACACCCACACAATCCAAAGCTCCCATGCAGTACTGTCACACACTCTCTCACCCACACTATATGTACCATGTGCAACATATAGTCAAATGCTGTAGTGCTAAACACAATCAATAAACCATTAACCCAGTAATATGGGCATAACACACTATAAAAAAAGCCCCTCCCCCCCCAAAAAAAAAATCTTATATACATACAAAACCAGTGACTCAAATGGAACACTAATACAGTATATATAATACAGTAATACAGACTATATACCAAACAAGACATACAGTGCAATCTATGAAATATATAGACTAAAGCAACTGAAATGTAACAGGACAACAAGCAGTGTCACTGTGTTTGTGAAGGTCTCTCACTACAAGCTGCTGATACACTGACTCTCTCTTCAGTGATTATGATCTCAGCTAAGCAGGGGGAGAGATATGAACTTTAGGTAAAAGGTAAATAACAATTAGCAAAGTTAGAGAACAGGCAGAGTTCAGTAACTTACTTGTAAATAATCTCAGCACCACTTGTCCTCCTCTCTCCCCCTCTGCCCCTCCCTTCAGCATATTGCTACTTTATTTGATTGCTTGCAGTCTAGCTCTGGAAGGGAGGGGTCAACAGGATGTCAGCACTTCATTTAAAGTCCTTTCAACTGACAATGCTCGGACTCTGTATACAGCCCGTCACTGCTTGAGGGGGAGTAGACAGAGAGGGGAGGGGGACTACACAGCTTGGTACAAACTTCTGCCAGTGTGAAGAAACGAAGCCACACAGAACCATAAAAGTAAGGCAGCTTATACTAAGTGATCTATACATTGTATACAGACAAAGTTTTTTTTCCACTATAGTTGCCCTTTAAAAAGTGACATCTAGTCATGTTAGGTTTAAAAAGAAGATGCAGTGCATCGTATCTATGTGTGCTTGAGCTATCGATTTGCAACTCAAACCAACCTCAAATACATAAACACACACTTCACCCTATCACTGCTGGTTTGGAAAGTAGGTCCTATATTGTGGCCCTGTTAAAAGGGAATCAATCTAGCCTCTAGCCAATCCTTTTATGGGACAGATTAGGCACTGTAGCATGTGACTAAGATCAGGGGTGTGGCCAGTCACTGTAGATACACAAAGTTATTTCATCCAGTTCTTCAAGGGGGTTACATTTACTTAAATGCCATTTACTGTAGTGGGATTTACAGTTTATTGGTGTTTTTAGAGGGGGTGTTTTCAGATTCTGGAGTGTTAAGAATTGGGTTTAGTTCTCCTTCACATATTCACAGTGACCACACAGACACAGTGACATTTAAAATATGTTTATAGTTAAAATATTATTTTGTACTAAACAAGCACAATTTATTCTGTACATTACTTAAAATAGTTTTTAAATATAAATAATTTTGATGTTCTGTAAAACTTGTGTTTTAAATAAAAAAACTATTGTTTGGTTGTCCTAAAAACAAGGGATATCCCATATCTCTGGATGGTTCTTTCGGAATGTTTCCAATTGTAAAGGGCTTTAATTTATCTGCAGCTAAAATATAAACAATATCTCTATTCTCAGAGTAATGTTGTTCGAATCTGTTCTGCAAAACCAACAAAAAAAATCAATCCTTTTTATCATTCATTCAATGGTTGTCTTGTTTGCATTTGACCTGAACAGGCCATTTAAAAAAACGTCTTGAAGAGTACATGGAAAACTTCCCGAAGGTGAAAATTGTCCGCACAAAGAAGAGAGAAGGGCTGATTCGAACTCGTATGTTGGGAGCTTCGGTGGCATCTGGAGAAGTCCTTACTTTCCTGGACTCACACTGTGAAGCCAATGTAAACTGGCTTCCACCATTGTTAGGTAAGTGTAATTGACTTACTTAGATCAGAGCTGTCAATATCTGTCAGCAAGCAGAATGTCTACAGGCATTTACCACTTGGTGTTGGGGTACAGTGTAAAAACCCTAAACCAAGAAGAGGGGATTGAAAATTAAATAAGGAAGAGGATGAGTAGGGTAGGAGGGTCATAATATCCTATCAAGATGAGAATGATGTCTGCTATGGTTGTGTGGGGCGTTTATGTTTCAGAAATAGTACTCTTAATTAGCTTTATGGTGCTAGTAGATAATTGTACCCTGTTGACCACTGATGAATGCAAGGGCATCTTGGACACTTTATGGTGCTAATTATTGATATTTTGTGCTGCTACAGTACAAATAATCTGGGATTTCTGTCAATCTGCTTTGTTGAATCGTATATTTGTTTTGACCATGTTCAGGTATTGTAAATTAAAACTTACAGGGTTAGTCAATAAAAGTTCTTATCGTTTAAAATGGTGCTAATTTTGCCCCAACCAATCAGATCTTATTTAACATTTGAAAGCTAACATTTGATTGGTTGGGGCAAAATTAGCACCAAGAACTTTTATTGAATAACCCTGATAATTTCTTGTAAACATTCATTTCCCCAGAAGTAAATAATCATAATATACCAGTAATACAACGCCAAGGTGACCTGTAATAATAGTAGGCATGGCATTATTTTCTATAATATAAACTTCTCATTAAAGGGTTCTCTCGGAAAATGAACTGACTGTTTTTGCATTCATTAAAGAATGGGAGGTAAAGGAACTATATCTTACCTCCTGTTCTTTAATTAATGTAACAGGAGCCAGGAACGAAGATAGTAAACTGACCTGCGGGCGCGATCCACCACTGGCTCCTCTGATAGGTCCTGATTGTTTCCACCTTTAACTAAACTATAGCGCGCATGTACGCAATTAATGCAAAAAGGGATCGGTTCCTTTAAGTCATGTAACACTGATGATCTATATGTCATGAGACACACCAAGGTGAATTCTTATATCCTTGTGCTTTATTTCCTATAATAGACTTTCCATTGAGTCATGTGACACTGTTGACAGCTAATCTGTGTTTATAAAGTTTATATGCAGAATTCATGGCTCTATTGTATACTTATTAGGCGCATTGCACTTTCAAGTGATGCACAAACAGTTGTCTGCTGTAATCTTATTTGTTTTAATTCCAATATTCCTTTATTTAACAATAGTATGTGCGTTATTCACTATTAAGTTCAGTGGGTATTTATATGTCTCTGGTGTACTCCATATAAATTATCTTAAAACAACAATAACCGCTAGGTCTTTACCCCTGGGTAGTACCTTAATCAGTAGAACAAGCTTGATAAAGTTCTAGCTACGCCCCCCCACAACCAAACATTTTATCAAAAGGAAGGCAAGCACTATAAGGAGTGTGTCTTCCCATTGGTTAGTCCTGTGTTCCTGAAACCCGAGTTTGGAAGGCTCGTTCTACTGAATTAAGTACCAGGGGTCCTCATCCTGGGTACTTTTATGTGAGGGGGGTCATTTATAAGTGCTTACGCGATTTCAAAAGCAGATATTACATTTTATGTTGACTGTTTGTTATTCCTTATCATCAATGCATTTTTAATGTACTAATGTGAAGTGAGGTGATTTAATGAAATCACTACCTAAATTCACAAATAAAATTCAAGGTGAATCTTTTTTAAAGTGCATGTCTAAGACTTTGAATGCTTAGCAGACATTAAATTTAACTACAGCT
Organism: Hymenochirus boettgeri; assembly: GCA_019447015.1. NCBI lineage: Eukaryota > Metazoa > Chordata > Amphibia > Anura > Pipidae > Hymenochirus > Hymenochirus boettgeri. The sequence goes on from CM033471.1 coordinate 32,687,564, forward strand.
TCTCTTCAACCAAATATAGAAACCCTTCTATTAAAGAGATTTATGACCGTTACCTGACAGATTGAAAGTTGGACATTATTGCCCACAGAAATTTGTATTTGTCACTGATTTGCAGGGGTAAACAGAGGACTAAAATGTATATCATTATGTGGTTAAACTAGTGGTGGCCTGGTTTATGGTTGTTTATTAAAGGAATAGTTCACTTGAAAAGTGAACTATTTCTTTAATGTATTGATTGAAGACTGAGAGGTTAAGGAGCTATGTCTCACCTTCCGTTCTTCAATCGATTGACCTGGAGCCACGGACTAAGATAGAAGATATTTACCTTACTGCACTGAAATTCCCGACCGCTTCCTGCATGCACGCTATAGTTAATCTGAACCAGGAAGAGGTCGGGACCTGTCAGTGCTGCAGTGGAGGATTACATGTAAGGCATAGCTCCTTAACCTCCCGGTCTTCAATCAATACATTCCTCTTCTTTTGGTGTGTACTGAACGCTGCGCTAACACGGCACACACCAATATAGCCTTGTGGGGCCTAGCCCTAATGGAATAGTTCACTTTTCAGGTGAACCATTCCTTTAAGCTCTTCTCAATAGGAAGTTTCCCCCCGTGAAACCAACCTAAAATTTGCTTAACTCCATATTTTGTATTAGGTGAGTGTGCTGAAAAATACGATAAAAATAACCCCAGCCTTGCTAGACTGTAGATCCTATGGAATAACCTTCCTAGCCATTAATATGCTGACCCTGCAAATCTTACACAATATGCCAGCAAGAGGATCAGTCACCTAGCTGCTTTCTGTTCATCTACAAAGCCTGTTTTTGTAAGCCTGTAAGAATGGTTGCTATGAGGATTGGCACAGAGCTGGCATCCGTCATTGACACACTTCTTTTGGCCAACAGTCTGACCTGATTCTTTAATCTCCGCAAGAGGCTTTCTGTACAAACAGCGTGGCTCATTGTTTCCAGCAGTTCGATGTAATTACGGTTTTATTTTACCTGTTGAGATGAAACATTAGAATGACATTTCCTAGGAAGGGTCTGGAGAAAAATCTCTTTCTTCCTGCAGATCCAATTGCCCAGAACCGTAAGACTGTCGTGTGCCCCATGATTGATGTCATCGATCACGACCATTTCGGATATGAAACTCAAGCAGGGGATGCAATGCGTGGAGCTTTTGACTGGGAAATGTTCTACAAACGGATCCCGATTCCCCCGGAGTTACAAATTCTAGATCCTAGTGCTCCATTTGAGTGAGTTTTGATGACAAAACCAGTTGTAGTTTACACGGCAATCCTATGATGTAAAGATGATCAACTAACCCCCTTTTACCTTCTTATTTTCTCATTTACCCTTTAATGCCAACATGAAGAAAATAAAAATTGTCGAAATTACTGTCTTCCCACTGATAATACGTACAGCATGAAATCCCAGTATTTTAATATTGTAGAGGGGTTTGATAATGATGAACTCACAACCTTGCTTAGCAAGTCAGTCCCCTGCAGCAAACCAATTGAATTAGTTCTTTGCTGAGTAGAGTAAAGGTGTGTACACACCATGCAATTATTCGGCCCAATCAGTGTATTGGTCAATGGGGCCGTGATTTTACGGCCGATCCAGACGAATATGCGACCGAGCCCACACACACACCATGCAATATTTATGGCCGAGGCCAATACAAGGCACTATTGGTCGGTCGGCCGAAAATATTGTATGGTGTGTACCTAGCATAAGAGACAAAAATGCATCAAAGTTTCAGAAACCTAATCACCAGACTACCATCAAAGACATAACTGGAAAAGTGTGTACTTTTACATCTTTTTGATGGTAGTCTGGTGATAATTTTTTTAGTTTATTTTAGCCTCAGCAACCACTCATTTACACTAAGGTTATCCCTATCCTCCTTTGTGAGAGGTTTTGTATATTTTAATAAAGTTACAAGTGTTTTGTATAAAATAAAAAAAAGAATTGTAATAAATACAGTATGTGCCTTTTATTTATTAGCTTCAGATGTGTAGTAGATGACAGGAAGCTGTGATCAAAGAGGGGTACACACATTGCTGATATAATTCATATATACTTTGTATAGGAGCTGATTTAAATTTTTGGTCGCAGACTCGCTGCAGGTTAGCAGATGCCAAAATCCCACGTCTATAGGTCACCGGTGCTTGTCTGCAGTCATTAAGTCACCTGTCTTTTTGGTCTATGTTTTTAGTGGCTCTTGCCTTCCCTTCAGCTACAGTTTCCATTGTGAATTGTGAAGTGGACACATTTGTTCTGTTTTTGGTTAGACTGAGATAACGTCCTGCGGTGAGGGAGATTTAGTCCTCGTCCTTTTGTGTTTGCCGTAATATATTAAACTAGAGAATGTAAAGTCCTTGCATCTTGAGACAACATTTAACTCTGCGGGAAAGAGTCGGCTTGTTAACCGATCTCTCTACTACTGTGTTCTTAGCTATGAATGTAATTTCCTTCAGCATCCATAATTCTTATGTTCCCAAACAACTGAAGGAATTAATCACCTATTTTTTGCATGTCTTTGGCAAGTAACAACTTCTCTTTTTTTTCCCCAGATCCCCAGTCATGGCTGGTGGGTTGTTTGCTATAGAGAGAGAATGGTTCTGGGAGCTTGGAGGCTATGACCCTGGTTTGGAGATCTGGGGCGGGGAGCAATATGAAATTTCTTTCAAGGTTAGTCCTGTCTCTTTCATTCATTTCAGAACTCAACGATGACCAATTCCCAAAGCTGCTTGACTCCTTAAGGCTGCAAATCTAGTTTTATTAAGTAAATTTAAATGTCTCCTTTATTTAGGAAGACCACGTGAGGAAATAGATCATCGTAACGCAGAACATTACTTGTAGATATATTTGAATGTCAGTGTATGACTAACGAGCATAGCACAGGGATATTCAACCTGTGGCTGACAGACAGGGTATGTTGGGTGTTGTAGTTTTCCATTTAAATGCTGGTGTTATCCTCCGCACTCCTTACCTTCCAGGTTCCCAGGATGCAGCAAATCATACTAAGTGATTACTGCATCGTGGGAACACAGGAGGAACAGGAGCACGGACACGTAAGTATTACCTCCCAGCTTACCCCCTCACCCCCATGTGCACATTCCTACGACATAGATCGGCACCACATCTCAAACAAGGGGGGTTGTAGAGGAGAGTCACAGCAGTGCTGCAGAATCGGGGTTAGATAACTATTGCAGTGTCATAGGGGTTAATATAGATTTGATTAAAAAGGTTTATATTTTGGGGTTTAGTGTCCCTTTAAGTATCCAATGTCCCCAACGCTCATTTTACTCTGCGCTGACACCTGTGTAAAACTGAGAACCTTTGGTGCCTGACATTTGCTAATACCAGTTAGTATCTTCCAGCACCCACTGTAATTAGTCACCCACAGAGAGGCGTTTTGACAGGGCAGGAACAAGTCACCCAGATACAGCTCTGTTTATTGTCTTGGAATTAAGATAAAGTGGTGCAGTCATGTGTAGCTGATAGATTAATAACTGTGCTGAAATCACGAGCACAAAAGGCTGAGATCTGGGAGGGGGCGGCAGCAAGTTAGGGAGATGAAGTATAGCAAGGCTAAGGGGGGCTAACTACGCTTATATATTACTGCTATGGCTGACAGTACTGCAAAGAACAGCACTTGCAATTACTAGATGTGCTCAATAAATCTGATGGAAATTTGCTCTGTCAGAAAAAAGAAAAAAAAATCCAACAATTCTTAGCAGATCAATAAATTTGCTGACGTTCCTGGCAAAAAAAAAAGAGAGTTTAACCCTTCGTTGGCAAGAAAGTACACATTACCCTCCCAAGCTAATGATTCTCAAGCACGTTTATCTTGTAAATGAGGGCATATTGAGCACCATTCATAAATGTTTAATTGGGGTTGTAAAGTCACGAAAAGAATTTAATGTGTTCAAAGTGCTCTTCCCAACAGTACAGATTTTTTAAGATTCTCTTTTTGTATCGCTGCTTCCTGTCTGGTTCACTGAAAAGCTCAGGGAGCCACAAGGGCCAGTGACCCAATACTTAATTGTATTTGCTTTTCTGGTAGGAATAGGAATTAGGAATTCTGCATATAGTGTGCCATAATCTAATCTAATCTCCCAATTTGGCTGCCAGAGAGAGAATCCCTCCAGCTGTGGAGTATTAATCTGACGAGAGATTGTTAAGGGTTAGGTTCCACTATGTGCATTGCATTTTCCGTTTTGCGAATCGCAATGTAATTTAAAATATAATGGAAATCGCGAGAATCCGTTCCCACTATATAATTTGTGTTACAAAACTATTTTGGCCCAAGAAAGCAAATGGACCAGAAACACAGACAAACACACAGAAAATCGCATGTCTGTTAACCCACAAACAGACTGGAATGTGGGAAAAGGGCATTGTCCAAAACGCACATAGTAGGACCAAGCTCTTAGGGCTAAGCCACACTGCCTCGTTTTAACACGCAATCCAATCACCTGCCTGTTGTGCTGCAATCCGAATATCGGAGCACACGGGATCACTATTTTTGGTGTGATTCACAGGGAGATGCAGCGCAAGCAAAACATGTGCCCAATCACACAAGATAGTCTGGCCTCAGCCTTACAGTCCAAATCCTTTGCCAAAATGCTTTGAACCAATTAACCAGCTGAATCACTTTGTCCATCTGTTAACTTGGCTTATGGGTGATATCCAATAAGAATTTCTTTTACCTCTGACCAGTTCCAATTGGAATATTTGGTCTTTTAGGCATTTAACTTCCTCACACTGAATTGTGTGGCCTGCAATTGGCCTATAATTTTAACAGCATTTTACTCCACTATCGCTGCATTGAATTGTCTGTATTTGCAGAAAGATGGGTAACTCTGCCCTCAAGACCCTGACACAGGGATTGATGAACCTTATAAAAGGAGAGGTTTTAGATGACTTTAATTCCTGCAAATAATATTAACCACGAGGACCCTGTACCCACTGCCCCTGAAGTCACAAGTGACATGCAGAACTGTGCTACAAAATTATATTAAAAACAGATTGAAAGAAATCTGTAATGTGTACAAGTAATCAAATGGTCATTTTTAAGATTATTAAATGAATTTTATATATTTTAGACCCACCCTCCAGTATATAAAAATATATTAAAGTGTCTGTTTTGTAATCACTAAGCTGGGTACACACTTTAACCATAAAGGGCCAATTCTGTCACTGAGTACCCAGCTTTATTGTTTAGGGGAACTTTCCTCTTAAGAAAGGAAGCTATTTGTATAAGTATACTGTTGCTTCTATGTTCTGATTGGTTTCCATTCACATAAACTTTCCATCTTCCATCGCTTTGATATAACTGCCACAGCTGTAAATGGATTAGAACACCCGGCACACATTATCCCCTGATTATATGGTGCATGTTACAGGAAGTTGGTTTCACCAGCTTAAGGCATGCAAATTATCTATTTACGTTACCAGGCAATGCCTGCAATCAGAGGGACCAAATCCATAGAATTGTATGAGAATCTTTTTCCATCAGTAGAATTTTCATTCTACTTGAATTAAAGGTCTCGGCCACAATGGCAGCTAATCATATCATTAGATATTGGGGTTTTCCAATTTATCAGCAAAGGTTCAGACACTTTTATTTGCACGTTGCATCCTTCAGACCTTTAACATATTTTTTTTATTTTCAGGTTTGGATGTGTGGAGGGCGAATGGTAGATACCCCCTGTTCCCGAGTGGGTCATATTTACCGTAAATACGTACCGTATAAGGTTCCTGCTGGCGTCAGCCTAGCAAGGGTAAATATGGTTTTGTATTCTTTACAAACTGCATTTGTACAAAAGAGATTTATGGGGTCTTCTCAATGGAATCCTGGATTTAATTAATGTTTGCCCTTAATTTTATTTTTGCCTGCACGTCGGGGGTTCCATATATTACACTGTAATTAACTTGCCAGATGGATCACATACAGTTCTGCATAGATAGTTCCTTCTGTTTAGTCACTGTCTATATCCTGTCCCGCGGGAGTCTGGGAGTGGGAAGGAGAAGGTTGTATCTCTCTGGCACCAAGGGATATTGATGCAATTACAGTTATATACGAGATTAGAATTCTGTAGAAATGACAGAGGTTCGTAGTGATTTTCACGTTTTCTTTTATGTTCACTGTCAATTGCTTTTGCTGTGTAGAAGGCTGATTAACATACACACTCCTTACGTCCCAGTTTCACAAGTCTGCTCCATTAAAGAAGCAATATACTGCCAAAATGATTTTTATGAATGTACCTGAATTGGCTAATGTAATGGGGTGCAGGGTCAAGTATCCCTACCTAATGTTCTTCTTCCAATACAGAGTACTCAGTTGATAAAGTTCCACTCTCTCAGCTTCCTCTTCTTACTGTGTAATCCAAAGAACATGGTACACAGTCGATTAGAAACACTAAAACTTGCAGTACATAAGGGGAACTTTACCATATAATCACTCTAAAGAAGTCAATGCAGGTAAGTTTAAAAAAATAATAATTCTGTCAGGATAGGGCTCCTTTAAAGGACGAGCACAACCCGTTTTTCATTCACCTTATGTCTTTCTCCTTACTTCAAACTTTTCATTCCCCTTGTTCGATTTTCTCCCTTTCCCCTGTATTAAGCCTCATACAGGCGTGCGATCGCGGGCCGACCTGTACGATGTGTGGTGCGGGTCGATCGCACGTGTGTAAGGGGCTTTACTTCCTCGTATAAGAGGCTTCACCACATGGCTTGAAAAAGTGGATCTATACCCAGCCGTGTGTTGTTAGATGCAAATATGCATTTTGTGTACTCTGACCTAATTCTTTTATATTTCCTTCTCCACTGGGGGATTTTCTGTTGTTTTCTGACATTTATTATAATAATCTAAAATGTGCTGATATTTTTCTCAATAGCGCCCTCTAGTGAGTCTTAGTTTTGAAATGGGTTTCTGACCCATATTTAGGTGTTTGGGGTTTATCGGATATGTTTTGGTGCTGAGCAGTTCCCAAAATCAAGACTGGTCTTTAGAAAGGTCATTTTTTAATGAAGCCATCTGTGCCCAGTAGCTGTTTGTTGATGTAAAATACACATTTAATAGAGAGTGGGGGTTTGTAGTGGCACTTGACTACCACCTAATGGCAGATTTATATATTGGTAAACTTGCTCTCTCTGGCTTAACGTATTCCTCACTGAAATAATTACAAGTATTGGGTTAAATCATTATTCCAATATGGACTGTCACTAATTTACACACATTCAGGGCTTTAGCTGTAATAAAATACATCTAACGGACAGGTACGCAGCTCAAATAGAACCACGTGGGACGCTACAATACAGCACAAACGACCCCATATAAAGGCACAACCACTTGTGGTATAAAGTATAAAGAGCGTTTATTGGTAACTCCTGTTTTAACCATCTGAGGACGCCCAGAGGTGGTGTTGTGTATACTTTGTATATTTTTAGTATGTGTATTTGGTTGTACTGCATTGTATAGTTAGGTATGTGTCCTCTGTTGCACTTTAATTATACTAGTGGGGGTTGCATTATGCTCTGCTTACACTGATTGTTGCTTTATCGTGAGTTAACAATAAACGGTGTTTCTACTTTACACCACTAGTGGTTGTGCCTTTATATGGGGTTTGTTTTTAGGAGGGCCTGTTACCTCCTGTCAGTGTGGCTTTAGCTCTAATATGCACTGTCCAGCGATCATGTGATCAGTCTATCTGCAGTCTATCATGCATTTGTATCCAAATTCACTATATGATCCGTCCAATGTGGCAGTCAGTGGGAATATTTAGGGACAAACATTTTGTGCTTCGCTAGGCCATAGTCATGGCTACAGTCTACGATTACTCTTATTGTTTTAGGTACTGCAAATTCACCAAGCTGGCCCAGTCAAAAAAGGGACCATCAATGTTTTTATGTAACCGACACAGGCACAGACAGGTTTACGGGGATTCCGCTCAGGAATTATGTTGCTTCTCAAATATGTGGGTAGCTTGAGAATTAGAGGTTCATACATGTCCTATTTTCTTTAAAATAGGAATATTAGGAGGTATTTGCATGACTGTTAGGTTCAATTAGGGTTATGTAGTGTTTCTGTCATTCCTTGTGCAGAACTTGAAGAGGGTTGCTGAAGTCTGGATGGATGAATACGCAGAGCACATTTATCAGAGACGCCCTGATTACAGACACCTGTCAGCTGGTGATGTGGCCGCACAGAAGGATCTGAGAAGGAAGCTCAATTGCCAAAGCTTTAAATGGTTCATGGCTGAGGTGGCCTGGGATCTGCCCAAATATTACCCTCCAGTAGAGCCACCAGCTGCTTCCTGGGGGGAGGTAATGTAAAAACAGAGTATTACAGTATAATCTAGTTGTCTATGAAGTAAATGGATATATAAACTGCTCTATTACCTGCCTATTATAATTTATAACCCAGTGTCAGAAAGAGGTGGGAACAGGAAAGTTCTGCTCCTCCTATTTGATAACACTCACTATATGCCTGAGCTGTTCATTTGCCTCAACCAATCAGATGATACCTTTTTACTGGTCTCCTAAAGTTAGAAAACATTTGACAACATCTGATTGGTTGCTGCTAATTAAGAACACAAACATTTTGCACCTCTTATTTGAATAAGGTTATCTGAAATGTTCAAATAACGCACCTCTCATCATTCCTTCAGTTACCCGTGTATTGAATCAAGCAGTTAAAACAATTAATTAAATGCTGCTGAATCCTAAAATACAAATTGACCCAGTACAATTGGCAATTTTGTACCAAGGGCTGGTACACATGGGCAACTTGGGCTTGGTATTTTCATCTAATCAGTAGTCTGATGGTCTGGAATTAATGTGACCGTAATGGATCAGGTTTATAGAAGAATCAGCCATGATTCAATGACATATTTACTTGCCTTAAGGCCTGGCCCACACATGACCATCCAATCCCATGTCTTAGTTGGATTGGTCAGGTTGAAATATTGACCTGTATACTTTTATTGCTGACCCCATAGATTACTGGTTTGTTAGAAAATTGTCCCGTGTCTACCAGGCCTAATGAGGACAGGTGTTTTATTAAATGGAGTTTGGAGTTACTTACATTAAATTCAATTAAGGTGGCCATATCTTTTAAGGTGCCCACAAACATTACTTTTTGTTAAATTTGGGCTCTTATAGCTTTTGTACTTGATTTCTGTAGATTCGTAACAAGAAGACGGACCTGTGCGTGGACATAAAACATGTAAACACAGGATCGGAGCTTCGTCTAGAGACCTGCAACAAAGGACACAATGCTGATTCATGGGGTGGCAGGCAGGTAGGAGTGTTACCGTAATACATTGAAACCAATGAGTGTAATGTGACCGCTATGAGCCTCTCTTTATTGGTTGTTGTTTGTGGTGCAGGTGTTCACTTTAGGTTGGCGAGAAGATATTCGTCCAGGGAACCCACAACACACCATGAAACTTTGCTTTGATGCGGTGTCGCACACCAGCCCTATCACTCTCTTTGATTGTCATGGAATGAAGGGCAACCAGCTATGGAAATACAGAAAGGTGAGTTTGTGGCCTTGGAAAGGCAGTTCCCAATCTACATTGCCTGTTGAACAGATCAATTCCACCCTATCCAATACGCTGGGTAAATGCAGAGCACAAAAAGGTAATATGAAGAGAAGATACACACAAGTTCACAATCATTTAAAGGAGAACAAAAGTCTTTGTTGATGTGATACCCTAACATATTGGGGCCAGAAAAAGCTTTAGATGCAAATGTAGGGAAGCTTTTTACATGTAAACCAGCTGTACAAACACCTTCTATGGGTGCCACCTCCTAAAATGGTATCCAATGAGAATGCACGCTCTGCATAAATAGCATGTTCTTATTGGTTTGCCCATTTGTTTACATACGTTGGCCAGTGAGCTAATAGAAATTAATAATTTTTGGTTATATAAAATAATTCAGAATTTTGGCCATACCTTTCATTGAAAATAAGATTTCAATCTTGTATTTAAACAAGTTACTTTGCCCAGCATTAGTCTTGTTTAAGAGAAGAATAAAACAGAATGCGGATTGCATTATGGATTCTTGTAAATTATTTATAAGGTACGGATCCTTTAATTAGAAAGCATTGATTAAGTTAATCACTTGTATAGAACATAAAGTTCTCTTCTCCTAATTTAATCAGACTCAAGTCTTCATCAGTTCTGCAATTTTATCAGTTAGGAGTGTTTAATCACCACACTCTGAAAACATATGTAAACGCAGACGTACATTCATACATATCATTGTACAAAAGAGCATTCCTAAAATAAACAGCCTGTGTAATGTTAGGAAATGGCAGTTCCTAGTGAATGTTTCATGGTTATTGGTCATGTTATTGTCACCCATAATCATATCTGTGCAAGTATTGGAAACTCACTGGGAAAATGATGTAGAAGAACAATCCTGATTGGATAATAGTGTTTGCAAGGCAGCTGATGAATCGTTTTATTGGAGGATAATGTTTGTAGGGGAAGTTTGATGGCAGACCAGACCTTTGACAAAATTTGTCGCCACTAGCGAACGGTCGGCCAGGACAAATCATTGTTGGTTGACCGATCTCAGTCGCCCGGACAAACAGACACCTGAAATCCATTGTGGTCGTTGCCACCCACACCATACAATTTTTTTGGCAAACCAATCGATACACGGTTATTTTGGTCTGTCGGACAAAGATATTATATGGTGTGTACCCATCAATCCTCTTAGGCTTCATCCACACTGTGCTGCGTTTTTGTGCGATGTCATTACACCAAAACGCATGTGCAATGTTAGTGAACGGCACTGCTGTAATAAAGTGCGTTCTAAAAATGCACTGCATGCAGCTGTTTGGCCTTAAAACAGCTTAACATTGCACTGATTCCCAAACCCGATGTTCCGCTTCCTTTAAAAAAAAACATCGGGTTTGGGAATCAGGCCTACGTGTTTTGGTAGAAAACAAAATGCCTAAATCAGGTAATAATAATGTATTTCCTTTCAGGACAAAACTATTTATCATCCAGTAAGCAACAGCTGCATGGACTGCAGTGAGTCTGAACATCGGATCTTCATGAATATTTGCAACCCCTCCTCATTCACACAACAGTGGACTTTTGAACACATGAACTCCACGGTCCTAGATGCCTTCAACAAAAACAAGGACTTATAACCAAGGGAGAAAATACATATATATAAAGAGGAAAATTCTATATTTTAAAATATATATTTTTTACTGGTGGGGGAGGATATTTTTTTCTCCAGATTTTTGTTTTATTTTGCGTATTGGATAAAGGGATATTTTGGAATAGTTTGTGCAGGCTGGTTCTGTATTTTAATGATGCTGCGTGGAAACGAATCCTTCCTTTTTAATCTGTTCCCGCTGCCTTGGCATTACAAATGACCGTGTCTGTATAATGAGCAGGCCTTTGGGGAAGGTCTAGAAACAGGGTGGGAGGCTCTCCCTGTGAGATCCGATTATAGAACTGACAGTCGCAATTCATTTCTCGTTATTTTCCTGGCTAAATTGCTCTGTATTATGTAAGTCAGTGAGGGTGATGTACCGAGAGCTGTAACCTGTCTTGTTGGATGAATAATAGCAATGCAGTAAATCCATGGAACTTCATATTACATTCCCATTATCAATTACTCTTACATGTGTTTATGGCCTGGTTCTCTTATGCCATTATAAACCTGTCACAACACTCTATTGAAGGGGAACTTTACAAACCCAAACCACTCCCTCCAGTTAAAAGTACCCAGGGTGAAGACCTAAACCCTATGTTTTCCCTCGGAGGAATAAACGGTCGTATGACAGTCGGATCTGGCCCCAAACTCATGCAATGCTTTTGGCCCAATTGGAACTATCGGTCAATCTGGTGATTTGTTTAAATGCAGCACCATTCCAAATGACCAGCTTGCAAGCACAACAAATGATAAAACTTGAACTCTATTCTAGTGCCTTGCTGGACAAGAGAACAGAGGGAATGTGGGATTAGGAGTGTGCACTGGTATATTTTTTTTGCCTTAACTTCTCTGTGTCTCAGAGCCATGTGAGTGACTGGTTATTGCGTGTCTGTGAATATGTTTGTAGCATAGCCAGATCCAAGCAATGACAAAGCCTGTTTCAGGGATTAACGCTAAGGAGTATACATTATCACAATGGTAATCGTACACAAAGGCTGCATGTCTTCAATTCTATGATTCAGATAACAGGATATCATTATGCATTAAACAACTTTACAAGATCAATCAAAAGTAAAGTTTACTTTAGCTTACGCTTTACATATGGAGAACGCTCGGGACTGCCCACTCAAAAAAAAAAAAACTTAAAGGGCATGTCCACCCCCAAAACTATAATTTAACCCACTACTGGCCCCACTCTGTAGTGCAATAAAATCCTTACCTTACATCCCAGCTCCATATGGTTATCCTGTAATGTCCCTCCAAAGTCCCAAAAACGGCCACCAGGTGGATAGCAGAGTCCATATAGGACTCTGCCTCCTGTTTCTCCTCTGGGAGAATTTTGCCATGCGCACTGCAGCCCCCCCCCCCCCCCCCCTCCCTTTCCCACCCGTTTTGCTCTCCCTCCCCCTAGCTCAAATCACTTTTGGTGTACTGTAGGGCTCCCAACCCCAATCGCCATAGTAATATTTGCAGAAACTCCCCCAAATTGTACTTGCCTCTTTACCCTGGCGTTCTAGATAGCCGGAAGCCGCGTCCGTGATTGGCTGCCTCTCAGTCAATCACGGATGCGGCTGCCGGTCTGGCTCCCTGCTTGCAGTTTCATGCAAGCAGAGAGCCGGGACAGATCATCAGAGGAAAGAGGTAAGGTAACTAATGATCGGGAAAGTTAAAGCAAAAATGAAGTTTTTTTTTTTTTTTTAATGGATTAACAGTCCTCCTTTTATTTCTGTGGCTTTGTAAAATAGATGACTAAAGGTGCCCATACTCGTGCGACTGGTCGCAAATTCATGTCAAATTCCATTGTTGATTCGCCTGATGTGCACACAGTAAGGATTATTCCATATATACTTTATACTGAACAATCAAAGTCTAGGAAGCCAATAACGACTCGATAGAAAATCTCACTATGGCGACTATGCTTGTTCTTTGGCAAATGCCCAACAATGTCAAAATGCCCAACAATATTCAACAGAACCAGGATTTGCCGATTAACGTTGATGTATATGGCCACCTTAAGAGAGATTTGAATTGGGGAATTACATCAACAATGACAGGGCATTATGGGAAATAGGAAATGCAGCAATTTATAGTTCGTTTTTCTTTGAATAATAGAAACAAAAATTAAGTTTTTTTGGGTGCAGTTGCCCTTTTAAATGAGATTTATTTTCCTTTGAGCATAACTTGCAAAAATGATTACATTTTTTACCTACAGTTTGGGCATTGTCATAAAAGGTTACTATTTAAAGCTCTGTTGAAAACTACAGTTGTGAACAGACCTTTTTTTTAGCAGCAAAGTGTTAATTTTAGGATTTTGAATGTGTACAAAAAATTTACATTTTTATATTTAAAGGGGCTTAAACAATGTAATGTTATCCACTGACTCCTCAGTTTAAAAGGGAGATTCAATAAAAGCTCTTATTGGTAAAAATGGTGCTCATTTTGCCCCAACCAATCAGAACTTATTTAACATTTGAAAGCTAACATCTGATTGGTTGTGGCAAAATGAGCACCATTTTTAACAATAAGAACTTTTATTGAATCTCCCTGAAAGAATTTTACAAATACCCTACTACCGTATAACCAAAAACCATTGCTGTCTTCATGGACACAATAATATCTGTCTGATTGCCTTTAATGTTATTGCTCCTAGAATCGTCCCCTGCAGGAATAAAATATTACAGTTTCCTCTCTCTGTGAATTTCTGATTCTGCTTAAAGGGGAACTGTGGTTCAAATATGACTTTAGGTAAATTGATAGGAATTGCTCTCTTGAGAATTTTTGCAATTTATTTTCATTGTTTATTTTACATAGTTTTGAAGATATTTACATTTTTGTGTGATATGGCAGCAGCATCACCAGGTCTCCTGCACTTCCTGCTCTGAAACCATGTCAGTCAATCTGCCCTGCGTCTCCTCCTCCCCTTTGCAGCCCCCCTGGTCCCTCCCACTCATGGACCCCATGGTCCCTCCAGTTGCAGGCCCCCCTTGGCCCATTTTCTTACAGACCCACGTGCCTAAGTTTTGCTCACCTGGCAGGTGCCGTGGGCCACTCAGACCCCCCCTTACAGAAAACTCTGGAAACAGCCTTTTCAGGCAGAGTGAGAACAGAGTGAGACCTCTGCCTGAAAAGGCTGTTTTCACATAGTGGGAGAGAAGGGCTGTAGATTCCCTTCTCAGCAGCTGCAGGTCCTTCACACAGCAGAGAGGAGGAGGGACTTCCTGTCTCCCTCACACACTGAGGAAGTCTGAGGCTGTGCTTGCGGGCGGCACTGTGCAGGAGAAGCCTTTGGAATGTCACATGTCAGCCTCCCACCCATTAACTTTCTGGTCAGTCATTTCTTTATATCTTGGGCTGTGGAGCACTTGTTTTGAGCTCAACTTGTTTGGAGACCACAGTTCCCTTTTAATTTAAAATTGTGTTAAATTTCAAATATAATTGGTGATGTATTCAGTGACCTGATCCAATAACATATCTGCTTCTAGACAAAGTGACCCCCTAGTGCAACTAACCATTTTGCAGTAACTGTTGATCAGTCCTGCAGCTTTTGTTGAAGGGTTTCCTCACATGAGCCGATTGCTTTAGGTAAATTTTTATTGTATTAAGGTCAGAACTTTGGCTTGGCCATTCCAGAGCATTTTCGTTTTATTCTTACCATTCTTTGGTTGAACGACTTGTGTGCTTAGGATCATTGTCTTGCTGGATGACACATTGTCCCCAGAGATTCGTTCATGGATAGATGTCTTGACATTTGATAGTTCATCACTTCTGGGTAGGTTAACACATTCTTAAATTTACTACATTTGTACACAGCCTGACTGTTGAATGGTGTTTAGAGAGATGGTCTTGTAACCTTTTCCAGCTTTATAGGCATTAATGCTTAGACACCTCCTGTTTGAGCTTTTATGCATATTCACAAATGTGTTGTATGTGCTATCAGAACATTTCTAGATTTCCTCTTCTTTACATCCCACTGATTGAGAACATCAGCCTCAGATTTCACCTTGACATATCATAATCCTAACGATTCACCATACTTTTGCAGGTATGTTATTGGATCATTTTTTCAATAAATACATAACCAAATATAATAACTTTTTTTGTTTGATTAAAGGCCAAGTTCACTCCAAAAAAACCTTTTCTCTAAATTGTATATTCCCCCCCAAACCCCACTTTCACGTTATTCCCATCTTCCAAAAATACTCCTGAATTTTTTTACCTGACACGGTCCCTCTCTGTCTAGGTGCCACCCCCTGCTCCTGTTTCAAGCAAAAACAGGAGCAGGGGACTTCTACACAGACAGATGCTTCCTTCCTGGTCGCGGCTGTCAGGCGATTGGGCCTTAACTGACAGCTGCAACCAAGAAGTGGAGTGGTTGTCAGCAGCAGAGGCAGTGTAGGAACGGCGAGGGACCGGGTCAGGAATAACGCGTTACATACAGTTTAACTAGGATTTGTTTGAAAATCTGATGATGATTTAGGTCACTTTTTTAAGGGCTCACAAACTTTCAAACACCAGTATATGCTCTTCGGAATTCAGCAACAGGATCGGGGAGCTGACATCACCCAATTCTTACCCCTAATACAGGCAGTTGAGAGATGCTGGTGTGCGCACAAATGTCTGCTGCTATCCCACATGCAGTGTAGACTGGGTGATGTCTTCATCCCATCACATTTGCAGAGGACCATTGATTAGTAAATATAAAACTTTTCGTTGGAAAGGCTACAATCCATGATGCTGAATTACAGTCTTAAAATATACTTAGTAATTTAATCTCCCGCTAAAGAAGAGCCAACAAGCTAGTTTCCTAAGTTCATATGAATTCACTGTTTTTTCCAAACATTAGCAAAATGAGTAGACATATCTACTTCATGTGAGTAGACCTCTCTAATTCATGTGAGTAGACCTCTCTACTTCATGTGAGTAGACCTCTCTAATTCATGTGAGTAGACATCTCTACTTCATGTGAGTAGACCTCTAATTCATGTGAGTAGACCTCTCTACTTCATGTGAGTAGACCTCTACTTCATGTGAGTAGACCTCTCTACTTCCTGTGAGTAGACATATCTACTTCATGTGAGTAGATCTCTCTAATTCATGTGAGTAGACATCTCTACTTCATGTGAGTAGAACCCTCTCTACTTCATGTGAGTAGACCTCTCTACTCATGTGAGAGACCTCTCTACTTCTTGTGAGTAGACCGCTACTTCATGTGATGTGAGTAGACCTCTCTACTTCATGTGAGTAGACCTCTCTACTTCATGTGAGTAGACCTCTACTTTCATGTGAGTAGACCTCTCTACTTCATGTGAGTAGACCTCTCTACTTCATGTGAGTAGACCTCTCTGTTAATGTGAGTAGACTCTTACTTCATGTGAGTAGACCTCTCTAATCATGTGAGTAGACCTCTACTTCATGTGGAGAGACCTCTCTTACTTTATGTGAGTAGACCTCTCTACTTCATGTGAGTAGACCTCTACTTCATGTGAGTAGACCTCTCTACTTCTACTTATGTGAGTAGACCTCTCTACTATTGTGAGTGAGAACATCTCTACTTCATGTGAGTAGACCTCTACTTTATGTGAGTAGACCTCTCTACTTTATGTGAGTAGACCTCTCTACTTCATGTGAGTAGACCTCTCTACTTCATGTGAGTAGACCTCTCTACTTGGTCACTGGGGTAGAATTTGGCATTTCTTTTCTTGTCTAGTGTATGGAGGGTCCCAGTAAGATCTGTTGATTAGTAGACAGAAGTTGCCATTGCTTGGTTCTATGGTGGGTGCTAGCTCTACATTTCAAGCTTTATATATAAATATAAAGCAACTGTGTGGCCATTTTGTTGTTTTCTGCTTTATACTGGAGCTTGTCCTATAATTTGAAATTCATTGTCAGTAGATTTTTGTTGTTACTTATTAACGTAAGGAAGTCTGTTTTGTTTTTATTACCTATTACCAAGTTTGTATATGGTTTTTTTTTGATTTCTTGTTTTTATTCAGTGGATCTAACTAGGCCTACAGTCCCACTAACACGGCCGTTAAAGTTGTAAGAAGCCACATATAGAAAATGTGTTCTAAATGACTAACCCTCCACAGTGTTAACATATACCACAGAAAGTTTTTGGAGCTACCTCCAGCCTTAACTGATTACATTCTCCAAACTCCGTTGTTGAGTTGGTAGCATGCCTCTGTTTGCAGCACTTTCAAAAATGCATTTAAATTAAGGTATTTATTAACTATCAGGGAGATTCAATAAAAGCTCTTATCGTTTAAAATGGTGCTAATTTTGCGTCAACCAATCAGATCTTATTTAACATTTGAAAGCTGAAATCTGATTAGTTGGGGCAAAATTAGCACCATTTTAAACGATAAGAACTTTTATTGAATCTTCCAGACTGTCTTTTACATAAATTGGTAGTTTATTTTACATAGAATTTTGTGTTTTAAGTAGAAATGTTTTTGCAAATTAATAGTCCAAAGCGTAGCCAACCAATGGAATTTGTTAGTTGTGATACTGATTTCTGCACAGATATCTTACATACTGATACTGTGGACAAGTTAAAATTACAACAAACATACTGGACCAGGCAAAATACTGAAATTCTAGCTATAACTGTTTTAACGGCAGTAGAAAAGGGCCATTATTTCTTATAACACTGTACAATAGGATTAGAAGTGCTGTTTGTTAACATAAGAACAGCAACTACAAGACAATAAGATAGATAACCAGACTTTCCTACCTCCCTAAAACAGGGACTTTAAATTTGTGAAAAATTTTGGGGGCACAGTTGTCCTATAAAAAAAAAAAAAAAAAAAAGGAGTAAGATTCTTTTTAATATTATATTAAAATATTGTGTTAAAAAGTATTTGTTGTGGGGGATTTTTCCATTATAATATAAAAATGTGAAAGGGTTGTGTTTTTGTTTTTTGTGTTTTTCTTTTCTTGATGGTCAAACTTTTTAGAACGGTGTTTACAAGGCATTTATAGAAATTATCCAGAAGACCTTCCTTTATATTACAACGGAAAACTTGCTTACTGCTCTGACAGCTCCAACTTCCGACTGTGACCATGTGACCCAGAGGAGTATTTGCATCGCTAGTTAATGAGATTGCGTGGTCTCGGCACTTTAACCTTAATAGCTCCGGTAATCCTTATGGACTTTTGTGATATAATGTATTGCTAGGATTTTTCAAGGCTGGAAAACTTTTATATGGCATTTAAAATGAATAAAGTTTACAAAGATTCTTTTCTCCTTGTGTGATCTTTAATGCTTTTTGTTGCTTTTTGTGAATTAACTTTTTTTGTGTCAGGCTTTCACTACATAGACATAAGGCAACATTCACTATATGCACATTAAAAATCCTTTCTTAACACAGGGATCTTATCAAGCTAATGAAATAATTAATAACTGTCCAATGACAAGCCACCACCTAAACAGTCATGTTATTAATTCAGCCGAAACATGGCAACGGTGTGCAACATACCCTAAAAGGAAGTGTTGGGTGGCTTCCTCAGAATTTTTTTGTGTGTGTATACAGTCCACTCTATATCGTTTAGAACAAAAATTATATTTTTACATTTAATTATATTTTTATTTACCCCTCTGCCCCTCAGTGTTAAAAATATAAAACCAAACAATTAAGAGTGAACATTTCAGATTTTAAGTTATTATTTGATCATAAAGACTCCAGAGATAAAAGGAAATCAAGGTGGCTACTCATGGATACATAAAAGCTCCTTTAATGAAACAAGTTGGCAGTCATGAATCAACACCACGAGCGTGTGTTCTGGCTTGACGCGCTTTTATATATTCGTGAGTAGCCACCTTGATTTCCTTTCATCTCTGAAGTCTTTATGACTGTGTTTTCCTCCCATGTTGGGAGCGCTGTCTAGAGCTGGGAGAGAAGGCACCAAGGTGAATACAGAGTCATGGTTGAGTTCCTGATGTTATCCACAGGTGATTATTTCCTAAGTTATTATTTGCATACAATTCAGTTTCACAATGTAGAAATTATAACACTATTATACATAAGTCCTGTTATTTCTAGAGACCAAAAAGTTTGGGACAAAAGCTGGGTACACACATTAGCAATAAAGGGGCGATCCCATTGGTATGCTTTACATAGAGCGAACGCTTGGGACAGTGTCCTCTTTTAAAGATCTCTCATTTGTACCCAGCGAAGGTAATTGTAGTTCAGTACTTTGGTGCATATCCCTTGTATGCAATGACTACTTGAAGTCTGTAGCAGTGACATCACTGTGTCCTGAGTATCCTCTCTGGCAATGCTCTGCCAGGACTCTACTGCAGCTATCTTCAACTCTTGCTTGTTTTGGGGGCTTGTCCTATAAAGTTTCCTATTTAGCACATGGAAAGCATATATTTAAATTAGGCGACTGTCTTTGCCATTTGAGAATTAAGCTTTTTTCTCTTTGAGAAACTCCTGTGCTTTCTGTGGCAGTATGTTTGGGATCATTATCTTGTTGCAGGATGAAGTGCTGTCCAATGAGTTTAGAAGCATTTGATCAGTTAAGATTTTTCTGTACACCTCAGAATTCATTTTGGAATTGCCATCAGCAGTTACATTGCCAATAAAGATAATTGGGCCAGTACCTGTGGCAGCCCTAAATACCCTTGTTATAATATCCCCACCACCATTCAATAAGCTGGTATAGCTTGGATCTTGGGCAGTTCCTTTTTGTTTCCACACTTACCTTACTCTGCCATCACTGATACAGGTTTATCCTTATCTTGTCTGTACACCTTTTTCCAGAATTCTGACTGCTCTTTCTTGTACTTTATAACAAACTGTAATCTGGCCATCCTGTTTTTGTGGTTTGCACCTTGCAGTGTAACCTTTAAAATTACAACAAACAAATACTGGACCAGGCAAAATACTGAAATTCTAGCTATAACTGTTTTAACAGCAGTAGAAAAGGGACATTATTTCTTATAACACTGTACAATAGGATTAGAAGTGCTGTTTGTTAACATAAGAACAGCAACTATAAGACAATAAGATAGATAACCAGATTTTCCTACCTCCCTAAAACAGGGACTTTAAATTTGTGAAAAATTTTGGGGGCACAGTTGTCCTATAAAAAAAAAGAGTAAGATTCTTTTTAATATTATATTAAAATATTGTGTTAAAAAGTATTGGGCAGTTCCTAAAGGTTACACTGCAAGGTGCAAACCACAAACACAGGATGGCCAGATTACAGTTTGTTATGAAGTACAAGAAAGAGCCGTCGGAATTCTGGAAAAAGGTGTACAGACAAGATAAGGATAAACCTGTATCAGTGATGGCAGAGTGACCTCCTTATGTGTGCTCATAGAATCTTCTGTAGACAGTAGTTTTGACAGAAAACCCTGCTTCCCGAGGACTTTTTCTGATCTGTTGGACAGGAGGATTTTTCTGTACCGTAGTACATCATAATGTCATTAGCAGTGGAGGACTTCCTTGGCCTTCCCGTCCCTTTGTGATTTCAGAGCATTTGTTCTTCCAGACAATCGATTTTGGTAATCCTAGGGTTTCACGGATATCTCCATTGGTTTTATTCTTGCTTTTTAGTCTCATCATATCTTTTTCTGTCACAAATTCTCAAATTGAACAATAGCAAATATAGCCTCTGCCTAGGTATATTATCCCTGCACTAATTAAGCAATAATCATAAACACCTTTGAAGCCAGTTTTTCCAAACATTATGGTGTCCTGAATGAGGGGACTCGTACACAAGTGCGATCGCGGGTGCCGATCGGCCCGTGTATTGGCACTTTTTAATGGGCATTCGTTCGGAGATCATTGCCCGATCCGTCGGGCGGAACTCCGAACGAGTGCCCATCTCTGCCGATAAAGTACCCATACATGGGCAGATTATCCTCTAAGACGCTCATTCGTACACATTGTGCACCGCGGGTCACACCGCGATCACACGTGTACGAACCTTAAGTATTACGTGTTGTAATTTCTAAATGGTGAAACAAATGTATGCAAATAACTATATTTAATGTGCACTGAATTGTTTGTAAAACACTGAGGAACAGAGGGGTAAATCAAAGAAAATGCATCTTAATCCCAAACGTTACGGAGGGCACTGTATATAGGCTTTTTGTAGTGACACTTTAAAGGAGAACTAAACTTAATTTTTTTTTTAATCCTAATGTGAAAGTTTTTCTCCCCAGAATACCTATACATTGAAAGATTCTTCTCTAGTTATTTGCATTTAGTAGAAAAGTAATAGACTCTGTAATAAAGGAGGCTTCCATGTTGTTGCCAGTACATACATTCATAGCCCATGTTGGCTTCAAAGAGCCACGCCCCCGACCCCAGGATTCACTGACTCTATGCACAAAATTTGACGCGCGTTTCTTGCTTGCTTCTGATCTCATTTTGAGATCCATTTGCATGTGAGAGACGCAAAGCAGTGCATGTCAATGATCTATATTTTTAAACTATTCTATATCTTTTGTGTTCAAATATGTCTGGGTGCATTTCTTTTAGTGATGTCACTATGATATTAGCATGACATCATCATTACATCAGCATGACATCATTTTGCACAGATTTGAATTTTGACCAAAAAAGCATTGCACTTGGTACAACTTCTTATTCGACATCTTTTAATAGTGTTCAAATGTGTCTACTGTATGTGTATTTTTAGTGTTCACTATGACATCAGCATGACATCATTTTATACAGAATTTAATTTTGACCCTAAAAAGCATTGCACTTGTGATTTCTTATTCTATATCTTTGTATTGTGTTGGAATATGGGTGCATTTTTTTAGTGATGTCACTATGACACCAGCATGTCATGTCAGGCCTGTAATTACCTGGCTGTGAATGACTACCCTTTTTGTATACTGGAATAACATCAGCTTGTTCCCACTTAGTGCAACTTCTTATTATACTGTATGTCTTTTTATAGTGTTTAAATGTGTCTGGATGCATTTTTAGTGATTTCACTTTGACATCAGCATGACATCATTTTGCACAGATTTGGATTTTGACCCCCCCCCAAAAAAAATCATTGCATTTGGTGCGACTTCTCATTCTACATCGTTTAATAGTGTTTAAATGTGTCTGGGTGCATTATTTTAGTGATGTCACTATGATATCAACAGGACATCATCATTTTGCACAGATTTGGATTTTGACCCGGAAAGTATTGCACTTGGTGTAATTTCTTACTCTTTATCATTTAATAGTGTTCAAATGTGTCTATGTGCATTTTTTAGTGATGTAATTTTGACATCAGCATGACATTTTATACAGAATTTAATTTTGACCCTAAAAAGCATTGTGCTTGGTGTGATTTCTTATTCTATATATTTTAATTGTGTTCAAACGTGTCTACAGTATGTGCATTTTTAGTGATGTCACTATGACATCAGCATGACATCATTTTTTACAGAATTGAATTTTGACCCTAAAAAGCATTGCACTTCATGTAATTTCTTATTCTATTTGGATTTTGATCCAAAACTTCTTGTTCTATTACTTTTAATAGTGTTTAAACGTGTCTGGGTGCATTTTTTTAGTGATGTTACTATGACATCAGCATGACAAAGCATTACACTTGGTGTGACTTCTCAATGCATATAGTTTAATAAAGTTCTTATTAAGGCTGAGAGGCATCCAATCACAGACGCGGCTGCCGATAGTCCTGAACGGTGGAGGAAAGGGGAAATGTAAGTTACTATCGGGGCACTTTCTCTCAATACAAATATAGTGGTTGGGGCTGGGGAAGGAAGCAGAACACTGTTAAAAGTTTTTTGAGCTAGGCTGTGGGGGACCAAATCAGGAGGGAGAGGGAGGGGGGAGATGGCTGCAGTGTGCATGCCAAACTTCTCCCGGAGGGGGAGACAGGAGTCCTATATGGACTCTGCTATCCTCCTGGTGGCCACTTTTTTGGACTTTGGGGGGGATTACAGGAGAACCATATAGAGCTGGGATGTAAAGCAAGGATTTTATTACACTACACAGTGGGGCCAGTAGTGGGGGAAATTCTAGTTTTGGGGGGTGGACATGCCCTTTAAAACATCAATATTCAAAAATTGCAAAAGTGTCTGGGCAATACAGAGAGATTCACTGATTAACACTTTCCTAGTAGCAGTGTCGCAGTTCAATACCTGCTATAGTAAGCTGTAACAGTTTACTATAGTATTTGTGAATGGGTCAAAGAGATCAATTCACAAATAGTACAGGAGCAACCTGTGATGAGCTGTTTGATCACAATTCACTACCTGTTATAGAGTAAGCTGTCACACAGCTTACTATAATATTTGTAAATGGATCAAAGAGATCCATTCACAAATAGAGATATTTTTCTAAGTCTTTGCTAGTCAAAGATTTAGAAAAAAATTAAAGGCACAAATCAATATGAGGTGATCAGTTCTGATAACCTAAGTATTGATCTTTGCCAATGGAGAAAAAATCACTTCCTGGAAAACACTTTCCAGAAAGTGATTTTTCCGATCGAATTTCGGAAATGATTTGTTATTCCCAAAGATGGGAATGTGAAACACATTTACAAAAAATCTTTAAGTGATACACATACTTCCCCCCCCCCCCCCCCAATAAAATTATGAAAACTGCCCTTTTCCAAGCTGCACAAAAACTGCCCACGCTGCACAAAAGTCCCCGGGCAATAATCAAAGTAAGTGCAGATTAATTGTCCACTAATTTCAAGGGAAACCTACCCTCACTTCACATTTCATCTGGCAAAAGAAAAGGGGAAAGAATTGGCTCCAAAAATTCTCGTAAAACCAACACCAAAATGTTTAGTGAAGGATTGTGTTTCTGTGTGAGGAATGACATTTTTTTGCTATGAAGTAAACTTCAGCTGGGCACTTATTTTACCATTTTATGTGTGGGACATTTATATTATAATTCTCTGTGTGGGGGAATTTCTATTACAATTCTCTTCTTTAATTTCCCCATTAACCACCAAACACCTTTGACTGGTAACCAGCATCCCAGTTTGCTTTCTATCTTTTTTTTCTATCTGCTTTCTATCAGCATATCTATCAATAGGATTATCTATCTATCTATCTGGGATCTAGCTATCTATGGGATTATCTATCTATCTATGGGATTATCTATCTATCATCCATCTATCTATCTATCTGGGATCTAGCTATCTATGGGATTATCTATCTATCTATGGGATTATATATCTATCATCCATCTATCTATCTATCTATCTGGGATCTAGCTATCTATGGGATTATCTATCTATCTATGGGATTATATATCTATGGGATTATATATCTATCTATCTATCTGGGATCTAGCTATCTATGGGATTATCTATCTATCTATGGGATTATGAGCGCTATCTGTTTGCTGTTTATGGAATAAAAGTTAAAAGATTTTTTGAACAAGTCCTGAGAGTGATCTACATGTTACTATGGTTGGATATCTATGGGATTATCTATCTATCTATCCATCCATCCAATCATATCTATCATCTGCCTGCCTGTCTGTCTATCTATCTATCGCGTTATCGATCTATCTAATCTGTCTGTCTATCTGTCCCTCTATTTCTTTATCTATGGGATTATCTATATCTATCTGTCTTTATCTATCTATTATCTATCTATCAATGGGGTTGTCTGTCTATCTATCTATATCTATCTATCTGTATTTACCTCTATCTATCTATCAATGGGATTATCTATTTATATATCTATATCTATATATCTGTCTATCTATTTATCTAGCTATCAATGGGATTATCTGTCTGTCTATCAATTATCTATCTCTATCTATTATCTATTTATATCTATCTATCATCTATATATCTATTATCTATCTCTATCTATCTATTATCTATCTATCATTCATCTATCCATATCTATCTATCTATCTCTATCTATCTATCATCTAACTATCAAATCAAAAAGAGCTTTATTGGCAGGATCAATTTACATTTTGGCATTACCAAAGCAAACAAAAAATGATAAAATAATAAAACATGTTAGTATTTGGCACAAGACCTGAGAGTGCCTGGAACTCTTTTACTTCGTTGGATATCTCTCTCTCTCTATCCCCCCACCCCCTTGTAAAGTTTGGATCTACCAAGTATTTAGCCAGAGCCATAATCGGAAGCCACACTCACAACCAGAAGCTCCGCCTAATAGAGATCGGAATCGCCTTTTTACAAAGTTTGACTCAGGTGGCAAAAACCCTAGAAGTGCCCCTGATTATATGTAAATAAACATGACTTGTCATTATCCCCGTTTGACCCAATAAAGGGACATTAACTCATATTTTCCTATATCCCCATCAGACATTACCATTCCTGTAGAGTAGATAACTAACGTTTATTTACACATAACGAGCATGACATTGATAAACTACAACTCCCATCATCCCCATTAAGATGCTGGAAAGCATCAGTCACACTTTGGGGTAAGGTGGAAATCCTGAAAGGAATCTAAGGAAATAATTTTAATAATTGAAATGTACAGATTGGAAATATTCACAGAATGTAATGAAAACTGACCAGAACACCATTACAGAAGTAAATAAAGAGTGACCTTAAGTTAACTTCTCCATTAACACGCCTTCTGCTACCACGGGTCTTGGTTTTCTATGTGGTGCAGCCACAGCCAATCACGGTTCTTTATTGTCACTCGACATCAACAAAGGAAAAGGCAGAAGATTCAATTGGTTACAAGAAATGTCGGAAATCCGAAAAAGGGCCAATCAACGCTCTCGCTGTCCCGGAGATTCTCCGCCTTCTGCCACTCGCTGGCCAATGAGCGACACGGGAATGAGGGCGGGACTTCCGTTGTCAGGGTGCAAGCGGCTCGGTTGCTGCAGTCGGAGTTGGTGAGTTGTGGGAAGTGGCTGCTGGGAAGAGACGGAGATGAACGGGTTCAGTACGGAGGAAGACAGTAGGGACGGACCTCCGGCTCCCCCCGCCGCTCCTTTCTTTGGCCAGACTTGCTGCTTGATAGAAGGTGGTGAGCGCTGCCCAAGGCCTGCCGGGAACGCGTCCTTCAGCAAGAGGGTCCAGAAGAGCATCTCCCAGAAGAAACTCAAACTGGACATCGACAAGAGCGTGAGTTTATTTCCCACACAGACCTCGCGAGAATGTTCCTCATTACTCAGAATTCCTGGCACAATTGGAATCTTCACTGACTGGTGTGTGTGTCATTGTAATAGTGTGTGCGTGTGTCAGTGTAGTATTGTGTGTGTCGGTGTAGTATTGTGTGTGTGTCGGTGTAGTATTGTGTGTGTCAGTGTAGTGTTGTGAGTGGCAGTGTAGTATTGTGTGTGTGAGTGGCAGTGTAGTAGTATTGTATGTGTCAGTGTAGTAGTGTGCGTTGTGTATGGCAGTGTAGTAGTGTGCGTGTTTATGGCAGTGTAGTAGTGTGCGTGTGTATGGCAGTGTGGTGGTTAATCTGTGTGTCAGTCAGTGTGTACAGTGTGGTCACAAGCAGGAGATCTATGTGTTATGATGGCGAATACCCTGCAGAGAAAGTTGATTCTCTCTATTAGACAATACTGTATAATAGAAAGATAGACGTAACAGGCAACATTGTGTGTGTCAGTGTAGTATAAACTTGCATGATGAAAATACCCTGCAGAAAAAGTTGATTCCCTCTATAGACAATACTGTATAATAGAAAGATAGATGCAACAGCAAAACTAAAGCTAGCTATACACATGCAATTCCACAGCATGTGTGCCAACAGATCACATTTTTATCTGTCGGCCCACATGCTGTGGGAACAGCACACACGGACGCGACCGATCCCCACACGCGTAAGTAAAGGGAGCCGATACCGACTGAAGAGAACTTTCTGTCATTCCCGATTCTACGGTTGTTCGCACAGCCCCTACACATGAAAAATAATAGGTAAATCCCGTCCTTCCCTGACGGTATTTACCCATTATTGTTCATATGTATGTAGATACAGACAGAAAATCCACTCTCTCTGTGGGCAGTCAGGGCTGCGTGTTTCCCCAGGTGACTGGCTTTGGAGTTTATAATAAAAAAAATTTGAAGGGAAAGACTCAAACACATTTTTTGTCCATGGTTTCTGTTCCAGATATGGGTAATTAAAACCACTGGAACTTTCAGGGCTGGCTGTATTGTTGATTTTACAAATTTTACATACCGCAGTTATATTAGGGTTGGAAATTACATAATTAATGTAATTTATAGAAAATAACCTAACAAATGCATATTAAATGTCATTTATGAACGAATATTGTGTTTTTAATTTTATGTGATTGTCTGGATTTAGTTATCTTGCTACATGTGATTATTTTTATGAAGAGACGCAGTTAGCTAAACCTTTGTAGGGAAGAACTTCCTTTCCTGCACAATGATGTCATAGTAGATTAACCTCCATCTGATCTGTATCCTCAGGTTCGGCACCTTTACATATGTGACTTTCACAAAAACTACATCCAAAGCGTTCGCAACAAAAGAAAAAGAAAAACAAGCGATGATGGTGGAGATTCCCCAGAGCATGAAACCGATGTTCCAGAGGTAAGTTTTGCTTTACTTTTCATTTAAGAAAATAGTAGAGCCGTGCTTGTTAGTGAACAATCTTGGACTTGCAAAAAAGTTGAGTGGGGAGTGTTTTCTTGTTGCAATTACCATAATCTGTCCATCCAATGACCTCTCTGTGAATAAATAAATGCTTTCAAAGTGCTGACTTCCTGTTTGCAGGACCCCTAATTGTCTTAGTTATGGTCTCAGTTCCTGGGTTGATTCAGTTGCTCAGTAGAGATCTGAACATGTTTGACCCACTCAACAGCCAATCATTAAAATAACTGTTCGGAACATTCCACATGTAAAACCTGATATGGTAGGTCACTGCTGACCACAGCAAAAGGAAAGAAATTAAGTCAATCAGGGTTATTCAATAAAAGTTCTTATCATTAAAAATGGTGCTAATTTTGCCCCAACCAATCAGATGTTAGCTTTCAAATGTTAAATAATATCTGATTAGTTGGGGCAAAATTAGCACAATTTTTAGCAATAAGAACATTTATTGAATAACCCTGAATATGTAGAATACCCAGGTATGTGTAATATAAGATAAAACAGGTCTAGTGTCACACTAAGTTTGCAGGTGTATAGCATAGACAATCAATTCTTCCTTATTTATTTTATATCCGTGGGGTTTCAAGCATTTGCTTGCCCAAGGTCGCATGCTTACTCTGCCCCATTCTCTCTGCATTCCCTGTGCTGGGCTGTTGGGGTTAATAAGCATTGTCCTGTGTACTGCAAATGCTGCCAATCAGCCAGCGATCTTGGTCACATGTCAGGCTGGTAAAAATGGTCAGAGATCACAGAGGATACAGGGTGCAGAAAGAATGGGACCTCAGGCAGGTGTTTACTTTAAACCCATTTAATAAAAATAAAACTATTTCATATCTGTATTTTATTTTATACCATATATTTATAAATATACTCCTGTATAATGATAAACATTATTATTATTATTATTATGGATTTATATAGCACCAACATCTTCCATGGTGCTTTATAATTACATTGATTCATACATATCAGACCCTGCCCTGAAGAGCTTACAGTCTAAACACCTTATCTCACACAACCTATCCGTATGTCTATATGATTGTGGGGGAAATGGAGTGTCTGAAGAAAATACACGCAAGCACGGAGAAAACATACACATTTCAGCACTGCAAGGAGTCTATTCTAACCACTGCGCCACTGTGCTTTCCTCATGTAATGTTTAATAATATATACTATCTTACAACTTGTCTATTTATATTTCCTTTACTTTACTGTAGGTTGACCTATTTCAATTGCAAGTGAACACTTTACGCAGATACAAGAGACATTATAAGCTTCAAACTCGACCAGGACTTAACAAAGCTCAACTTGCAGAGGTAGGTGTCCATACTACAGTACTTACAGAGTGTTGTGTCTAATACGAACTTTACATTTTTATTTCTTTTTGCCATTTTAAATGAATAAATAAACTGTAATTTTTTTTACCGTATATACTCAAGTATAAACCGAGGTTTTCAGGCTGTTAAATCAGCCAGAAAACCCGACCTCTGTTTATACTCGAGTCAGTAATCCGTTAGCTGCTCACACACTCCCTATACTGATGCGCTTGCTGATGTCACTGACCGGCACCAAGTAGTGGTGTCAGCCGGTGCATCAGTATAGGGAGCATGGGAATGAGCGAGCGGTTGTCGGATTTCTCAAGTAAGTTACTGCAGAGAAGGATGCCTGGGAAGGATGCCCACAGAAGTATTTCAGGGAAGGATGCCCACGGAAGGTACTCACTGAACTGGGTGGGAGGGTGAGGATGCAGATGTTTGGAAACTACAACTCCCAGCTACTAAAGCATGCTGAGAGTTATAGTTTCCAAGCAATGATGCTTTAGTTTTTAAAATGGACAACAGTAATATCCATATCCAGTATGGCTATTACTGTATGGGAAATCAGCTGTCCATTTAAAGGGCAACTAAAGCCCCAAAACAATACAGAATCAGAAGGAGAATGGTATCTATTGTTGCCTTCTGATTCTGTGTTGTTTTGATGCTTTAGTTGCCCTTTAAATGGACAGCAGAATTCCCATACTGTAGTCTCATATAGTTCTAGCATACTGGATTTTGCTATTACTGTATGAGAATTTTGCTGTCCATCTAAAGGGCAACTAAAGCCTCGAAAGAATCAGAAGACAGTTGTGGTCATAATTTCTACCCTCGGTTTATACTCAAGTCAATCACCTTTCGGGTTTTTTTCCCAGGTAAAAATATGTACCTCGGTTTATACTCAGGTCTGTTTATACTCGAGTATATAGGTACTGACCCAAAAAAGCTTCATTGGTGCTGCATTAATATGTGCCAGGAAATGTAGTTCTTCATTCGAACTGTGGACAAAAGCACAGGTTGAATATATATTTTAGAGAGGAAAAAGTAGAGAAAAAAGCAACAAACCACTAAAATTGGCCTTACATTATAAACTAACCTTGGATGTTAGGACAACCGCCTTGCCCAATCATTTTGCGATTGATGACCATAATTACAATCGCAAACGTGATCTGGCTGGGAAACATTGCCAGAACGTCGGTAGGTAAGTCTGCTATTCCACAGTAGAGGTACACGCTGGAATGGGAGCACACAGTCACAGTCTGTGATAAAAGTATTGCTATTGGCTGATTGAAGATTTAAAGGCTTCTTAACTGCTGAAGTTTAGTTGTAGTTGTGTTTATAATTTAGTACGCCTTTTTACATAATGTTTTTGATCTTCTTTATTTATGTAAAGACTGTTAGTCGGCACTTCAGGAACATTCCAGTCAATGAGAAGGAAACGTTGGCTTATTTTATATACATGGTCAAGAACAACAGAAGCCGTCTGGATCAGAAATCGGAAAGCAGCAAGCAGCTTGATGCATAGCCCAGTGAGTTATGGGACTTAACTTTGGCAACTTGAAACTTAACTGAATTGTAAATACAAACTGCTTCAATGGCTAAGTTGCCAGACATACATTATGTGCCATAAAAGAGCACCTCAATTGATTCTGCAGCTAAGAGGGGTTGTTGTCAGCTGACTTTTGAACAGTTGGATTACTGGCACTCTGGATGTCCCAGCACTGTGTTTTGCATGTGATTGGACAGTGATAAAATAATGGGACAGTTTTCTTTAATTCATCTTTGCATCCACCTCCCTTGTCATAGGTTTATGCCATTATGTCCCTGAACACCTACAGAACTACCGCAGCATCCAAGAACTACCAAGCCTATGTTATCCTCAGCAATAAGACGCACTTGACCCTGTTGATGTGGTCTCAGCTTTATTCCTGTGCTTTTTTTCCCTCTTATTTTTTTCTTCATGATCCAGACATTCCCATATTCACGCTTTGTCTGCCTTCATTAAGGCAGTTTACAATCTCCCGGGAACTTGGATTTCCGAAGAAACAGAGCACCATGATGGTAGAACTGTAGACTGGGAGGCTTCCATTCTACTTAAATAGAATTTAGTTCCCCTTTAGGATTTCAGAAGGCTCATCTGTGAAATCTATTTTTTAAAGAATTGTGTACACATTGAAAACACTATTGGGTATATGTTGTAATATTGTCTAGATTTGGCAATGTCCATTAACGATCTGCTATGGCTATTGAACCTGCAACATTACTTGTATCATGTTACATGTCCAAACTGCAGCACTCCAGATGTTTGCAAACTATTAGCTTGTGGCCAGGGAATGCTAGGATTGTAGTTTCCAAACATTTGGAGGGCTGCAGGTTGGACATCCCTTGTTTAAATTCTTGTTTATTTCTCTTTCCCTTTTTATGGGCAGATTAGGAATCGGATATTTTATTGTTAGATAAACGCTTACAGCACAAAGACTCGTACAAAGTTTTTAACGTAATGGGGATTATTTTTTTAATTCAAAATTTACCATACTGGGTGACTAGCTTGAATCAGGATTGTAAGTTTACAAAAAATTTAAATAAATGGTCAGTATTTACTATAGACCAGTGGTGTCCAGCCTTACTCTGGGTTGATACCAGTGGTGTCCAGCCTTACTCTGGGTTGATACCTGTGGTACCCAGCCTAACTCTGGGTAGCCCCAGATGGCTACCAGGATGGGTCCCCTGCCCAGACCACGCCCCTAACCACACTTGCCTGACGTTCCCATGAGCTGTCTTCTAGCTGTGAAGTGTCTCTGTGTATGCCCAATGTAAAGTCTGTAGGAAATGCCAGGATTGCAAATTTCTTGCCTTACTTTGTTAATTTTCATATTTTGTTGGATGAGGCTTTTTTCTAATGGGATGTACAGTGTATAACACGCAGAAAACGTTTTCTTTGCATATTTGCTTTTGCATGTATCAATTGTAAACCACAGCTATGACATTAATGGGAGCAGTTATTATTGTGGTTATATAAAGAGCATCTCCACCCTTAAAATACTTGTCCGTTATGTCCCCAACCCTAATTGAAATATTCAGCACATTATTAGATGTATTACTAACCAGATATTTAATTATAAGTATTGTCCCCATTCTGGCAGAGTAAGCTGGCTCCTCCCTCCATGCAGTCAATCAAAACTGTGACTCCTGACATCACAACCAATGATTAATTGCTGCCTACTCTGCACATGCTCAAGGTTGTAAAAAGCTCATTGAGCAGAGAGAGGAAGCAGATACCTTTTACAGAACAATGTAAAAAAAAATTAACTTATTAAATATCTGGTACAAATACATGTAGTAAACAGGTAAAAATAGCAGTTGTGGGCAGATAACTGACAAATTACCAGTTTTTTTTTAAGGGTGGACATGCCCATTAATGTGAATCTTTAGCTCTAACCACAGTTTTATATGACTTGTAGCATTGAAACCTCTAATTAAAATGATGCATAATTTAAATCCGCAATTTCTGGGTTATAAATTAAAAATCAGATTTTTTTTTGTAGCCTAAAGATGATCAGGGCTATGTACAGAGAGCCGCTATCGCTCTCTATTGCCCCCTGTGGGCAATGCACTGAGCTGGTAGTGGCTCTCAGTGCATTGTGACTGGAGTTTGCCTTTAGCAAATCTTTAACACCAGCTATCTGCTGGCGTTAGAGATTACATATTAAAGAGCCGTTAACAGCTCAGTACATTGGTTGCACACAAATTTTGTGTAATGTCACAATTGCCGTTAGTTGTGTCACGTTAACTCTTGATACGTTGGTTAACGTGACTTTAAGACACAAATAGCTAATAACAGCTCTCGGTAAATAGCCCTATAAATATTAATTATTAAAAGCAACCCATTATCCAGCTCTTGTTTAACCAGGGAAGGGATGTTTTGTGGTCACAGTAACCTTTGCCTTTAATTTTCTTTCTTTTTTTACTTGTGTAAAATAAAGGGGAGAATGATTACTAATCGGTAGGATATATATATATTATTTTTCCTCAAAAGTTATTATAGATGTATTCACTCTAACACTTTATAAAAGCCCTTTTATACATAACACATTTGTCAATGTCACCTTTCATATATTTTACAGTTTTTACACTTTTTTTAGTATTTATTGTACTAAAGTATAGTCCTAATTAAAGCATCTTTGTCAGTGTATTTTGTTATGTCTCCGTGTATGCGATGGGGGGTCATTTAATTGCATTTAGAAATATTTGGCCTGATCTTCATGATAAAGTGATCAGGCTTAAGGTGGCCATACATACGGACAATAATGGGTAAATCCCGTTGTCCGTGTGCGGTTTCCATAGCATATGTGCCGACAGATACAAATATGATCTGTCGGCACACATGCTGTGGCATCTTTGACATTTAGACATGTTAACATTTGTGTAATGCAATTAATAGAT
The DNA here is from genome assembly GCA_019447015.1 of Hymenochirus boettgeri. Lineage (NCBI taxonomy): Eukaryota > Metazoa > Chordata > Amphibia > Anura > Pipidae > Hymenochirus > Hymenochirus boettgeri. The sequence continues at coordinate 32,721,080 of CM033471.1, forward strand.
AATCAGGGTTATTCAATAACATTTCTTATCGTTTAAAATGGTGCTAATTTTGCCCCAACCAAAAAAAATATTTTTTTCAGACTTGTGGAAGCCTTGATTCTGATTATTCAAAGAGTAAAAGGACCTGAATATCAACAGAATGTTGTTATATGAAAGAGCACAGTTGCCCTTACTGATATCGGATAGCGTTTCTGCGGAACCTATTGAAGTTCCGAAAAAATCCGATTCATTCAGAATTTTTCAATAAACATTTTGAAATGGAATTTTTGATTTTCAAATAGAATTTTCAATGTTTTGGTTTTCGAATTTTTGATTTTAGAATTTCAACATTTTTGAAAAATACGTTAGATTCATGGATTTTCAAAACTGGCATTTCCGAATAGAAACCAGGTTTGTGTTGAAACTGGGATTCACCACTAATTGCAATGTGGCAGATCATACTGTTTGCGCTCACCATTTTTTTGTGCAGTTCGCAAGACCAATGTCACAGTAGGAGGCAGGGTGCAAGGATCATTTAGAGAGCTGTCAGATGGCATGGGGACATTTTTACTGTAACAGTGCTGAAAGGTCTTAGCTGTGTTTATGCTTTTTTTCTAGTTTAGTGCCCCTTTAATAGCATAGACAAACTGTGTCTTATTGTATATCATTGTATCTGACCCATATTGTTTAACCCCAGAGGTTTACTTGATACAAAGTTGATTTCATTAACTGAACAACGAGAAAATCTTTTAAACCCCATTTTAATTCACCAGTAAAATCCATTGTATCAAGTATCCCCGGCACATATCCTAGTGTGTAATCAGCAACTAATAGACTGGTGGTCGTTTGGGTAACATAAAAGTACGAAATCCTCACATGGGGCCGTATATATAAAGATAAGTCCAATATTGAATCTTTATTACAATTGGGAAAATGTCCAATTGTTTTTCTGAAGGTAAAAACACTTTGTGGCTTAAAATAATTCAATGGGAAGATACCAGGCAGTATGGAACTATCGCCTGGTATTGATTTTATAGCCGTAGAAGTCATTTGTGCCACATAGCACTTTCACTATCGGATAAAATACTGCTAAGAGTAGTAACTTTTCTACGGCCCATTGTCTGATAAAACGTATACTGCAATACAGTTTCAAACCAGCAGAGGTAGCTGTGGTAAAGCAATTATACTGCAATTAAGGACAAGATTTAGGTTCTACTAAAGTGAGTTAGAACTCATACATAGGGAGAGGGGGGCCAAAAGGAGCAAAAAGCCCTCCACTGAGCATAAAAATGGAGAAACACTTTATAACAAGACATCTTGCAGTCTCATGCCATATAAATTGCATTGCCCACAAAATCTAAGAAACGAAGTAATTTCTTACTCCCAGGTTCCCATGAGTAAGGGGTGGAGATATGCAAAATACTCCTTTATGTCCCTTAGTAACAAATCCTCCCACATACAGATTAGAGCACACATGATCTGAAAGCATCAATTGTTAAATTAACATATTGATCGTTTATAGTAGTTTTAAAGTTCCTACCATTGCTGTCTTTATGTACTGTTATGTTTTCCCATCTTAAAGGGGAGCTGTGGTCTCCAAACAAGTTGAATTTAAATGAAAGGCCAGTTTCCTACCTTTAAAACGAGCTATCAACCACCTCTACGTGCTCCACAGCCCAAGATATAAATGACTAACCAGAAAGTTAATGGGTGGGAGGCTGACATGTGACATTCCTAAGGCTTCTCCTGCACAGTGCCGCCGGCAAGCACAGCCTCAGACTCCCTCAGTGTGTGAGGGAGACAGGAAGTCCCTCCTCCTCTGCTGTGTGAAGTCCTGACAGAGTAGGTAAGGAAGCAGGAAGTGCAGGGGACCTGGTGATGCTGCTGCCATATCACACACAAAAATGTAAATATCTTCAAAACTATGCAAAATAAACAATTAAAATAAATTGCAAAAATTCTCAGGGGAGCAATTCCTATCAATTTACCTAAAGTCATTTTTGGACCACAGTTCCCCTTTTATCCTTTTTTTAAACACTGTCCATACTGGTGTTAAAAGAAAAGCTGTAGGTGTTTTGAATATGTTTCTGCAGTGTTTGGACCACTGAAGATTTATTTTGCACTCAACACTATAGGACAGTTTTATATTGCTGGGCTTCACAATGACGATTTGCGTAATTAACCCCATATAAAAATGTCAGTTATCGACATGGCAATTTATGGAGGTAATATCGCCGACAATCTAAGTCATATAATGGGGCTTAAAGGACAATTATACTCACTTTCCCTCCGCTCCTCTTCTTTGTGTATTAGCTTTTACCCAGGTTGCGGACCTGAACCGCTAGGTCCTCACCCCTGGGTTCTCGTAACTTAAAGCACTGTCTTAGTGCAACGCTGCTCTGGCAGGCTCCGCCCCCTCCTCCCCGTCGGCGACATGGCCAATAGTAAGGCAAGCTTGTTGCAGAGCGTGCCTTCCTATTGGCCTCGTCGCCAACAGGGAGGAGGGGGGGAGCCTACCAGGGCAGCGTTGCTCTGAGACGCTGCAGAAAGTTACGTGAACCCAGGGGTGAGGACCTAGCGGTTCAGGTCCTCGCCCTGGGTAAAAGCTAATGAATAAAGAAGAGGAGCGGAGGGAAGGTGAGTATAATTGTCCTTTAATGTCACGGGAATGTCTCTCCGTTCCGATTCTGTAATTTATTTTTAAAGGTTATGTCCACCAATTTTATTTAGTTTAACTGAAGAACGGGAGGTAAATGAGCTATGTCTTACCTCTCATTCTTCAGTAAAACCTGCAGAACAAACTTACCGTGGATCGATCCAGCACTGCTGAAATCTCTGACACAACTAACATTCTCCAACGCATCCAGAGTTCTTTGTGTTGCACGGGCATGCGCGCACAGTGCTAAGGAGCGTGGATGCGTCGGGACCTGTCCACGGTAAGTTTCTTTTTCTCTCCTGCAGGTTTTACTGAAGAACGAGAGGTAAGATATAGCGCATTTACCTCCCGTTCTTCAGTTTAACTGAATAAAGGAAACTTTAAAAGTTGGTGGACTTACCCTTTAAAGATTCCCCTACACACAGTACCAAGCATTCTCCCTATATGTATAGTATGTAAAACATAGGGAGTATGTTCAGGACTGACACATGCCCTTCAGCCGTGTGGGTGATTCCCTTTTTTTTTTACTATAGGGAAATTTCCGAACGATCACAAGGCCGACTGTTAATATTTGCGGAATGCTCGGCACTGCGGTACACACATCCACCAGAATCGTCCCTAGCCTTATGGCCATATTTCTTAACGCGTGATACCATGCCTTAACGTTAAATTGCAAAGGGCGTGAATGAACGGCCGCGATTGTACATTTACCCTGAACGTTAACGAACTACTGCAATGGTATTCTATGGGGATTGTAAATTTTTTATTCAAAACTAAAATTACTGGTGGTTAAAGGTGCAGTATCAATAAAAATGACACCACGCCTTTATAAATGTGGGCCTTAGTGTAAGTCCACAATACAACGCGCAAACGTGAGGTCGCAACTATGCTCATGTTCCGTTATCAGCGCGCATGCAATTCTCAAAAATAAAATGGGGATTCAAAAAGGAGCGCAGCGCACACAGTGGCCACCCTTATTGTGTTACCCAGGCATGCATTTCACATGCGCAAACGGATCGCAAAACGCAAACGTGCTAGTGTGACCTTGCTCTTAGGCCTGATTAAAATGTTTGCTCCCTAGGACTTATTCTTGTCCAGACAACTACCCTGGCCACAAGCTTCACACTGTATATTACTCCCATCCAACTAACTGCAATGTTAGGAAAGTTCCGCAGCCTGTGCAGATTTCCGAACTCTTCAGTCATTAAAAGAAATGTTTATTTGGTGTAAGGGGGATGTCTTAATCTGTCGGAATCTGCAAGTTAATGTGTCCTACTGAGGAACTCACTCAAGATTAATGAGGTTCCCCACCAGTAATTGATTCTCAGTCCCATAATGAGCTGCCTCAATCTAACAATCAGAGTGAATCTGATACCTTCTCCTTGGCCAGGACAGACAAGATGAATGGACGGGACCAAATCCCTACACCCTATAACCTGCCAAACTTCAGTAAACCCACATCGTTTCACTGGAATGGGTTTGTGTTCTAATCATACAGACGATCCCTTCATTGAAACTGCTCCTGCCAAATAACCAATTAAAGGAGAACTATTGTACATATAATTTTTTTTCCCAAAACAGTTAAAATGAAAAGTACCTGGGGCAGGGAGGTAGGATTGGTAATTTCTACCTCCAAATATTATTTCTATGATGAAAAAAACTGCTTCTGCCAGTCTTCCTGGGTGCTTCAGCACAATCTTTAAAACAGGAAGGCCTGGGGCACTAACCTGGCAGATGAAAACTGTATGTGCTGTAGCTCCTAAACTATACAATATTGGGAGGTAGGAATAATCAATCATACCTCCTTGCCCTAGGTGCTTTTCATTTTTAGATAGTAAATTTTACAGTATACAAAACGGCAGCTGGGGAGACACACACGCTGAGATTTACTTTTGGTTACTTTATCCACTGCTACCCACTCCCTACAGTATATTATATATTGATAAGTTATAATGTGATATTTTATTTGATTTGATTTTATTTGACTATTTGATTTGAATTGTACTGTATTATAAAAACTCTTCAATAAAAACTGAATGATTAAAAAAAAAAAATTTTACAGTATATGTGTCCTTTAATTCATTTTTTTAACTTATTACTTATTTAAAGGGACCCCCCCCCTTCAGTGCCGTGACCTCATTCTGCTGCCATGTGCATCTTTGTGGTAAAGTGATTGTTGTTTCTGGGCCTGCCAATGGTGATATAGAAGCATTTTTGGAGAAAATAAAATTCCTCCAATTCTTATCAATATTTTTTTGGCACTATATTTTGTGTAAATCCTGTCTGCCCCTGTCTACATCTTCCCACATCAGGCTGTGGAATCTGACCATGCTGTTATGGATCTGTTTATCTCATCTCTAGGGAGACTCCACTTATCTGGGAAAACAGTCACATAAGGGTTAATGCTGAAAAAAAAAAATACCTAGACATCCTGGAGCCAAATAAACCAGCAGTTTGACACCATAACCAAGAAGTGACACTGGGGGGAACAGGGAACTGCAATGGAAAAGACAGAGAGAGAGAGTGTGATTGTGGGGTCATGTGTATGTGCCAGGGAGAGTCCATTGAGAATGCAGATCTGATGAAATAGCTTGTAGGATATGCGCAATTTCTGATAGCTTATCTGTCTGTGATTAGCTCCTAATAAAGGGAAAGGTTGGATGGTGCAATGTCTAGGTGCTTGCTGGATGCAACAGGGATACATTAACTTGGGACTGGGCCAAACTTACCCCATCAGGTGATGATAACCACCTGATTAATGGGACCAACCGGGCAAATCTCATCAGTAATGGAGAAAACTAGTGATTTTGTTTCCTGATTGAGCTGGTAACAAAAGGCAGCCATTAACTGTTCAATCAATTTCGATAAAACAGATGAACAGAAATGAATGAAACACAAACAGGAAACATTCAGGGTTATTCAATAAAAGTTTTTATTGTTAAAAATGGTGCTAATTTTGCCCCAACCAATCAGATGTAAACTTTCAAATGTTAAATAAGGCTATGTACACACTATACAATGATTCGGCTTGACCAACCAACATTTCAGTGTTTCGGACGGTCAGGACGAATTATTGTATGGTTCCTTGTGGCAGCACCGATCATCTGCCAAACACTCGTACGCCCAAATCGGACGAACGCACAATCGGACAGGTAAGAAAACCACGGCCGATCGTGTTGTACTCTATGGGACCGCACACACGGCCGTGGTTACTGTCGGATGTGGCTGCTTATGTCGCAACTGACAGTCCATCCTCCTGGCCACCGGGTCGAAAGTCTTGAATGGTTGGTCAGGAGGAAGAATTGGAACGTGTGTACCAGCCTTTAGATCTACATGGTTGGGGCAACATTAACACCAGTTTAAACGATAAGCAGGCTCATTTACCCAGAGCTGCTATCGCTCTGGGTAAATCCCGGTAAGGGATTTTACCCACTGCATGATTTTAACGCCAGCTGTTTGCTGGCATTAAAATCCTGTGCTAAAACTAAAATCCTGTGCTAAGCGGTTCACTAACGGTTAGCGCGTCTTTAACGCCATATCAGCGTCAGATACGCGGGTTACGCAAAAATCACCCACGCATCCGACGCTCGCAATTCAATATCGTGTTTGCACTAGTTTTAGCGCAGGATTTTAACGCCAGCAAATAGCGCTAAAATCCCACTGAGATTCTCAAATGCGATATTGAATCGCGAGCAGGACTTTAACCCAGAGCGATAGCGGCTCTGGGTAAATGAGCCTGCATATATTTGCCCAGCAAGTCTGGGTAAATTGGCCCCAAGAACTTTTATTGAATCTCCCTGATTATCTCTTTGATTCTGGTGATTGGATTGAACAGATATCAATTGGGAGGTCACGAAAGGAGCATAAATTAAATACATAAAATAGTGCACAGTCCCAGCCAGCTGCAGCTATCAGTTCTAGGTGTCAGTAATCTGATTAATATCCAATCAAATTGAAGCTTATATAATTTGTCCCAAATGCACATTCAGCTGCTGGTAAAATGAAGCTGGGTACACACAGTACCAATCTGTAAGATTCTGTATAGGGAGAACGTTCGGGACTGACATGACCGCAACTGACTCACTATACTTTAGTACAGCAGGCTGAGTGTGGGAAATTTTTTCCGAACCTAATAAACGATTCTGATGTTGAACTGATGGTTCGTTCATGTGGTACTTACATTGCCGAGAAAGGAACCTCATCTAGACTGAAAAATTCCAGTACATTCCAGGAGCTATCTCTTACCTGATGCAGTTTGTACTCTGTGCCAGAAGAACAGCAGAGGAGCACGAAATCGGGTAAGTTCTGTATCTTCTCTCCTGGCCAGGGGTGTAACTGCAGGCCTCCCGGTGAGATTGGAGGCCAGGCCCCTGACACTCCCCCTCGCCAGCACTCTAAAGGTCCAAGATCAGCTGTTTTTAAACAGCTGATAGCGCATACGAAGTAAACATACTTGCGAGCAGCTGATCGCGGACCTTTGGTGCTTGCCCTCTTACCTCCCGGGCCCCTCCCTCGGTTGCAGGTGTGACAGGGGGTTCCGCCACTGCTCCTGGATCCTCTAGGTAAGAGATTGCTTGTTTACATCCCGTTCTTTAATTAAACTGAAATGCCCAAACTTTAGGAGGAGGAGATACCCTTTAAAGAACAATCACCTTATGAAGTGAGCACCCCACAATTTCTTCCTATACTTGAGTTGGGCAGGAAAACTACATAAGGTGATTGCTAATTGGAGGAAGGGTAGTTAGCCCGACCTGGTAATAAATTCAAGGGGGAAAGGTATTTTTTTCATCTATAGTGTTCCTAGACTAGGATTAGTGGAGATGAGTAAAGCCAATTTCAAACCAATTATTGTGGCTAAAAGATTTACCAATCGATATACCAATTTGTAGTCTGTTGGCCATATTATAATGTATAGTGTACATTAACATGTCCGCCTGACCAATTGTGCTGCCCATTACCATCAGTGATGATTAAAGACCCGGTTTTGAAGCGGATTTCAAGGATCTGCCAGAACTCGGCCTTTGCAGATTTGGGGGATTTGTGAATGTTTATATTATTATTATTTATACCTCCATTAATATTATTTGTGACTTACTGTCGACTTCAATGGGTCCGCTGCAAGCTGGAGGGATTTTAGTGAGCCATCTCTAGCAACCATAATCACACAGTTGTTTCAAACTCAGATTTAGGGACGGAGTTGTAAGCTATGAATTTTCTAACAATAAAATCCCAAACAAACGTCAGGAGAAAACATGACATACGTCCCTGCTGGTGATACTCAGTGGCCTGGCGTAGGTTTGGTTTCAGCTGTTGCGGGTTGGCTAAGTGAACCTCTTCTATATTTCAAACTCCCTCCTTCCCTCCCATAACAATATAAAGTGCTTTGCAGACCCTCTGGGGTTCTCGGCATTTTGTAGTCCCAGTGCGATCATTACAGCAGACGTGTTTTTCCTCATTAAAATGGTTTCGATTTTTTTGATCTAATTTTCCTTGAAGACTGTTATTTATTCCCCCACCCTCTGGAGAAAGGAGGCTTTATAAAGGCCAGATTGTTATGTACAAGTCACGGCTAAAATGCATATAAAGGTGCCTTTGACTTTACCACATTAACACTAATGGGCCTTCTACCCTAAGCACTAAAACACACTGCAGAATGAGCTGTTAGGTTACAAGCTCGGGCCTCTGACACTCAGTGCTTGAGCCGGAATCTATTAGGCCTATTAAGAGAGATCGTCCGGTATTGTGTAATGTGTAAAGCCTACGGGAAGATCAAGGCCTCTTCTTGGCCTGCAAGCTAAGGGCTTTTCCTAGGCATTAGGCACGTTATACGTCTTCTGCAAATAGGCAGTATTGAAACTATAAATGGCCCCTCATCTGGGTTAACCCAACCACTGTAGGACTTGTATGACTGTGCTACAAGTTACAAGTGTGAGATTAGTCAACAAACTTGCTCCCTGGATTGCTGCCTTAAAACGTCCAAAAGTTACATTATTAATGGATATTTACATTAAGTTACCCCTAGATCTGTATAACTTACATCACCCAGCTCTGTTGCAGATTCTGCTCTTCCAACACAGTGTAGCTGGACTGACCCTACTGCTGGCATTCCTAACGGCTCCATGGGGAAGCTTTAACCCTAGGGTATTGTTCTAAAGATTAACTTAAGATTTTACAGCAGTACAAAGTGCTGCCTTTTATAATATCATTCTCATTTAAAGGAGAACTACGGTAAACTCTTCAGGCATGTTATTAAACTCCCCTGGAGCCCCAGTGCCCTGGTCCCCTACTATACGTGCACCTAAGGGTCTGTAATCTTTTGCCTTTTTGATTTAAATTGGGAATCTTGGGTTTTCTTTTCTCTTTGCAAAAATCCATTCATTTCATCAGTCTTGGCCACTTCCTGGTTGCTGGTGAGTTGAGCAAGACCATGATAATTTACAACTCGGGACACCACTAATGTTTCCCATAGAAATATTTTGGTTAACCCTAACAGAGCGGCCTGTTCTCCGTGGTCCCTCTTAAAGGGAAACTTGTTTTTTTTTCTGGCAAGATGTCACTAGATGTCAGTATAATTCTCCAGGACGCGGATTCTGGTTTCATTTTCTCTTTTTGGAATATTAAAGGAGAATAAAAGGTAAAATATAAAAGTTACAAAATAAGAAAGGAATCTAGCAATCTATTTTACATTTAGCCCTTTATTTTTGTTAGCCCTTTTTATGTTACCCATCCCCCCTACTTAAATCTGTATGCCCCCCCCACCACACTTAGATTGTAAGCTCTTCAGGCAGGGATCTCATGTCGAGGCTTGTTTTATATACATTTATACATGTATGTAACCAATGTAGGAAATTGTATTTAATTTAATTGTAATCTATCTGTATAATGGCTTGCACTTATCCCCTTGTTTGTATACTCTGTATTTTATAATGTACAGCGCTGCGTACCCAATTGGCGCTTTATAAATAACATTATACAGACATACATTTACTGAGATCTCCCTCTTAAAGGGCACGTTCACCCCCAGAAAACAAATCTATTCTTACCTCCCCCAAACCCCGAGATCGTTACTTACCTAGTAGGGGTAGTAAGAACCGGTGCAGTGTGAATCATTATTATAATGTGTGAAATACTACAATATAACAGGCTCTGGCCCGATCGGGACAGAGCACCTGTAAGTATTGCAGTGTTCCCCGAGCATTCTATTATTCATAGAATAGAATAATAGATACATATTTCGTTTACTTAAAAAATACAGTTTAGTGTCCCTTTAATTATGATTTTATGACTAAGTTTGCATCAAAAGAGGCAACAGGCAAGTTTGTAGTGTTAACATTAAATGAATTATTTTGACATTTTGAATTGAATTCCCTTTCTGTTTATAGTTGCAGCACAAAATTGCCACAACGTTTTCATAAAACACACTGTAAATTCCTATTGCATTACTGCTCCTAATTAAATTCCTCTACACGCTCCAGAGCAAGGCAAAGCAATGTAGCAACAATGGAAGCTTGTGATTGGTTAAACATGTGCTAAGAGATGAGTACTGTAGGATAAGGTGGTAGCTTTTTATTATGGACTAAGGGCTAGGCCACACTGCTGCGCTTTTTTTGCGTTTGGGCTTCCGTTTTTTTCATATCATTGAAAACGCGTCAACGCACCGAAAACGAGCATTTTCGGGTGCGTTGCAATTGCGATTTGCTTTCCGCATTTTAAATCGCAATCGCATGTGTTTTTCAATACTTAATGAAAAAACGCATGCGCAAACACAATGAAATCGCACATGAAATTGCATGCGATTCCGTGTGCAATAGCGTTTGCATTGCAGTGTGGCCGTGCCCTTACAGTTCATTTTTACAGACAAGCTTTCGAGAGATACACTTCTCTCTTCCTCAGGTCAAGCAGTACATACATGTACGCATGTTTAATAGGTTGACCTGGAAACCAGCATACCAGACGGAGCTTTCTGTCAATATAATACAAAAATAAAACAATAAAAAAATTGAAATGCATGAAAAATGAAATTAAAAAGACCTCTGACAAATGTAGTCTGGTGTGCAACAACTATGTTTTTAAAATGAAACAGGCAATGCATGGTTAGATGCCTATGGCCTATTTAACAACACCTAAAACAGCTGCACTGCGTCTATCAATCTTGCTATCTGACCATTATGTATCTATGAGCGTGCCTGCCTGTCTATATTTGGAGCAGCCTCACACCTTTTTTGACCCACCTCAATTTATCTTTCATTTCGTTTTGTGGCTCCCTTTTTTATTAGCTCTCTCTCCCCCCTCGCTCCCCTCTCAGACAACGTTTTATGTTGGATAGAGCAAGCAGCAATGTATAAAAGTTAATTGACGGATTTACTGGTGCTGGTTTTATTTGGTTCAAATCTGGATTAGGTCTGAATGCATTAATAAGGTGTTTGACTGTTCAGATCATTTTGGATCATCCCCTGCCCAGTCACACCTACAGGGGTGGGCTCTGATACAAGAAGCTGTCTAATTCAGGAATGTAGTCTGTAGTCTCTTTGCAGGACACTGAACTCTATGGTATCCAAGGTTTCAAATCCATTTTATCTGGTCTACTCCAAACTGTTCCCAAGCATCAGAGATCAACCCCTCCCCCCTAGATTTATAACAGAAAACATTTGATAAAATTAAAATAGAATCACGTTTTCTCTGCATTCTCCTGGTTTGGATGTCAGTACAATCCGTGATGCTACGCAAATCCGTGACACTGATGCCAGACCCAAAAATGCCTCCTCTGCTGCTGTGCATCACATAGATTACTCATATAGCAGCAGAGAAGGCATCTTCCAGCCAGCGTGGGATCATGTTGCGTTAATAACTAATTGTAAGCTCTACGGGGCAGGGACCTCCTTTCCTCTTGTGGCCAAGCTCTAGCACTTCTATTTATATAATTTATATATTTATGAACTGAACTATTTATGTATTTGCCCCCTTGTATTTTGTTATTGTACAGTGCTGCGCCCCTAAGTGGCACTTTATAAATAAACTATACATACATACATACATACATATAATAAGATTTGATGCCTTTTTTCTTAAAGGTAAGTATAGGGAATATTATGTTCATCAGGTGCTTAACTTAATTAGTTAAGTTGCTTAACTTAATAAGGACAACTCCACCCTCATAAGAACATCGTTTAGAAAGAATGGCCTCTTTAAAATTATGTTGATATATCATAGTTTGTCCTATGAATTCATTACTGTGTGCCTGTTATGCTTCTGGATGTGTCGTGGAAACTGAGCAATTTAGAAACTTGTACTGAGCCTTTACTGAGCCTGGGCATGCTCAGAAGAGATCCATAACTGACAGTTGATAACTGGAAGAACCAGGAAGCAGATACAGGATTTCAGGTTAGGCTTATTTATTTCAGATTTCAAACTATTACCATTTAGGGTTGATTTACCTGTATGTAAGTTTTCATTAACTTACCGGGTCTCGCTTCCTCTGACAGGTCCCAATAGACCTTGTACTCTATGCTCATGTGGACCTGTCAGAAGATCTGTGGAGGAGCGCGAGACCGGGTAAGTTTCTTACCTTCGCTCCTGGCTCCTACAGGTTTTATAGAAGACACAGCTCCTTTCCCTCCTGTCCTTGAATAAAACTGAAACCCCAAAAGTAGTTTTCTTAGGTGGACATAACCTGCATCCCTAAATGGTCGCTATATAAATAAACATATACATACAAAGTAAACAGTCCAGTCAGTTCCTCACACACCCCTTGACTTACAACGCAGCTGATTGGAGAGCTCCTCTCTCTTATCCTGGGTGCAAACACTAAAATACACTAGAGTCAAGGGTGGGTCAATCCACACTGTTACTTCAAACTGTACAGACATAATTCTGTAACCAGAGCACTATGGGAGATATGGGCATTGTTTTGCTTAACCCCGTCTTAATGCAAAAATCTTTACGTTAATGGTGAAGATTTCCTATAAAACTTTCCCTAATTATCAAGTTTGTCAACACATAATTAAAACAAATTCTTCATAGCTGACTCACATTACACATGCCTGTTGCTCATAGAGGTTTTACAGGAAATTATCAAACTTTGACTCTTTGTTTCTTTTTTTCAGTTGATTTGGTACTGAGGAGTGCAGACCCCAGTGCCGTATAAAGAAGTACAACTTTGTCCATCAGAATGTGTCAACGCACAAAGCTATCTTACTATGAGTCAGTTTTTATCAATATAATAATCAGTAGTCTAATGGTCAGAAAATAAAGCTGTATTGCTAATATTTTAGTGTGACCAATCATGTGATCTATCAATGCAACTGGCTGAACATGTACGGTCTATTCTTCATTTGATTTCGACAAACCAAAATATATATTGATCAGGTTGAAATAGCGATAGCCATAATGTATTAGACAATATGTTATAAAGGGTTTTTATGTTGGGATTCAGGTGCATAATTACAAAATTGGCAAAATAGGATTACTCTTATTTCAAAAGATTGGACCATTTTAGTTTGAATGATATATTACATAATGGTCATGATTTTTAGAATTAAGGGGTATTCAATAAAAGTTCTTATCGTTAAAAATAATTTTGCCCCAACCAATCAGATGTTAGCTTTCAAATGTTAAATAAGATCTGATTGGTTGGGGCAAAATTAGCACCATTTTTAACGATAAGAACTTTTATTGAATCTCCCTGAATGTCTTTAATGTAGAATGAAAATTTTACAAAAACTGTAAAATAAATTGTTCTCTGGTTCTAAATGAAAACATATTTTTTAAGACTAAATAAATACTTAAATATTATTATATATATCGTATAATATTATATTATTCACAAACAGTTTTAAAGGTTATTTTTAGTTCCGTAGTTAACTTGGTTTAAAAAAAGACAATTGTTCAAGACAATAAAGTGATAGCCCTTGGTAGTTTTAGTCTTTTCATTTTAAAACATCCCTTTTAGTAAATTGATTCATTTTTTAAATAAAAAGAACGGTGGAAATAATCTTATGTGTGTGATTTTTATAACTATCAAGTAAATCTGAATTTGTTGCTTTGTTTCTCTCCCTTTAAATAGTTCCCTTTTATTAAGGCTAAAAGCTTCTGTTGCTCATGAATCTGCCTACCATAAAAAAAACCTCTTTAATATGCGTGAAAGTCAGCTACTGACAGCGTTAGGTTAGGATGATACCAGTAGCATAACTAAGTGCAATGTAAATAGAGCAGGGCCACTTAATAAATCAAAATGTTCAGCTTGTGGCTTTTTGACTATAGTTTGGATAGAAGTCCCAGTATCCTCAATAGTTTTTGACAATTCACAGATTGATCAGTATAGCTGCAGCTTAACAACAACTAAAATGGCATTTTATCCAAGATGGAATCCTTGAAAATGAAAAGGACTCTTTCTGAGACATTGCTATGTCCACATACATTGATACATACATAGAACATAGATAAACATACATAAACGTACACGAACAAACATACAATAAAACACAAACCTAAAAATAGATGCAACAGCATACATGAGCAAACATGCTCGCACACATACAAAGATAATTTTTTAACTAAAAAACAACATGCAACACATATTTAATTATAATTATTTATTTGGAAAGAGACGTTATTACAAAGCACACGCAACAAACACACACTCATACATACACAGTTTATATACAAAGTACAATGTGCCTACCCTGTGTATACTTATTTTTTTACTGTATCAACTTTTTTTAATTGAAAACAATAATTCAGGGTTATTCTTATTTTGCTGTAACATCTACTTAAAAAAAAATCCCACAAATTAATTTTTTTCCTGTAATACCACTCCATAATAAATAAATATTGTCCTGTTTTTTTATTTCTTAATCCTTTTCTATTAATCACAAATAAACCTAAGGCTGGTTAATAAAATGCATTCAGTTTTATAAGGAAAAAAAGAAGTGGTATTTCAACGAAAAAAGGGTAACTTAAAAAAATACAAATATTTATATTGGCATTTTTGGCTAAACGTGTTGAAAATCACGAGGTAGAAATCACATTTTTTAGCAGTAAATTGACACAGCTAGGTAGTTAAGTACATCAAACATTTTTCATATGTCCAAAATATTTTATTATACACACAGTCCACAGAAAATGATATTCTGCTAAATTTTGTTGGCAATGCAAAACAAAATATCACTCATTAGCGAAAGCCTGAAAAAGGGTTTAATTTATTAAAGGTGAAAACTGGCCACATTCTTACAGGAAATCAAGTCACCTAAAATAATCAACACTCTGCTTCTAATTTAAAGATCGGTTCATGTGCCTTTGGCAGATAGCAAGAGTCGTTAACCTGACATTGTTAGAAAGGGGAGATTTTATGTTCCTATTAAAGGGGTTGGGGAGGGAACACAAACATAAAAACGAAAAAAACTAAATCAGGCAGTAACTTTTTTTAGGCTGTTACATAATTAGCAGAGAACTAAATTTCTTTTGGCCGTTTTTAGAATTGTATATACTTTACTATGCTACAGTGCAGTATAATTTTTTTAGGTAGTCACAAAATGGGAGCCTCCGGATTGTTTTATTTCCTTAGAGAAACCCATATTTTTAGTATTTAGCATTTGTTTACAGAAGTGAAGTAGAATAATAAACTCTTTTAAGGTCAGTTTTACAGAGCGTGAAATACAGAAACAGTAAACGAAAGGAACTAGGATTAGCCCCAAATTGCTGTGATGTGATAAAATAGTCATCTATGTACTGTAGGATCTTGTGCTCTTACAGTAGGGGCAAACATTATTACTGTATGTATATATATACATTTATATATATATATATACTGTATGAACAAACATTTTATAACAGAGAATGGAAGGATCATACAAACAGAATCTTGTAGCATTGATTAATATAGGTAAATAAATCATGGACACCTTAACTCCCCGGACAGAAGAAACTACATGTACACATATACCTAAATAATCCACACACACTAACACACAAACACACACAAGTGCATGAACACACTATTTGATTATTTAAATCATGGCATTATTTTATCCATTGGGTCCATTAGGAATTTTTTTTCTTTTGTATTTTAAGAGATTTTGACCAGAATTCAAATGACAGATTCAGTAAATCATTGCATAGTTAACGCATATAATTAAGAAAACATTTTAGTGTTTTAAATGAAGAAAAGAAAAAAGGAAGAAAGAGAGTACAGTTAAGATTTCACTTGAGAAACTTGGAGATCAGATCCCTGAGTCAGAAAGACTAATAATAGTCCACAATGTTCCATATATATATATATATATATTTGGTATAAAATTCTGGCTCTTTGAGTGTGCGCAGGTTTATTTGAAATCAAAACCCATGCTAGGTTTTTTTCTGTGCATTATCCCTTTGAAGTCTCTAGGTCCTGTTATTGCAAGTAATAAAAAATAAAATATAATTGCACAAAATTAAAGATGAAATATCTCCCAACCCAGCCTGGACAGTGCTCAGTAAATAGATTTTCATTGCCGTACTTTATCTTCAAGGACAAAGGCAGTGTGTTGACTTTGCCAAACAAAATATCAAGGGTTTAGTTCTAGGGCCCAAACCTGCTGGGGCCACCCAGTCCGTCCTTTTAATTTCTTCTGTCCTGTTGGAGCCGCGCCCCAGTATTCTTCACTTGGTGGCTAGAAACAAATAAAATAAAGATTAAAAAATAAATAATTGACCCCCTGTCTATTAACAAAACAAACAATAATAATTAAATGTAGCGTATGGGACATCAAAGAACTGTAATAGTTAATATTTAGTTCTCTAAATATTTAGTTTTCTAACAAATTTGTGTATTTAATCATTAAAACCATATTAATAATATGGTTAACTTCAACAGCTCTACAGCCTAAAAGATAGTTTTGTGTGATATAGTTTTGTGCTGTTTGATTTTTTTGGTTAGTGATTTTGAACTCATGGAACAGGTTTTGTATAGTATAGTATAGTATAGTATAGTATAGTATAGTATAGTATAGTACAGTACAGTATAGAATAGTATAGTGTAGTGTAGTGTAGTGTAGTGTAGTGTAGTATAGTATAGTATAGTACAGTACAGTACAGTACAGTACAGTATAGTATAGAGTAGTGTAGTGTAGTGTAGTGTAGTATAGTATAGTATAGTGTAGTATAGTATAGTATAGTATAGTGTAGTATAGTATAGTATAGTATAGTATAGTGTAGTATAGTATAGTATAGTATAGTATAGAATAGTATAGTATAGTGTAGTATAGTATAGTATAGTATAGTACAGTATAGTATAGTATAGTATAGTATAGTATTTGAGGTTATATAAAGACATACGTCCATCCAGTCCAACCTACTCAGCAATACCCACATTTCCTGTCTAACTGTTGATCCAGAGGGAGGCAAAAAGAAACCTCCAGAATTATGAAGTGGGGGGGGGGGGAATACTTCAAGACTATTAACAGAATTCCACAAAATGACACAGGTAGTTGGGTGATCTGTACCTCTTTACACAGTAGACTAACTACATAAACACACATATACATACACATATAATTCTGTACTAAAAGTACAGATATTTGAATACAGTCTACAAATGTAAATCTTAATAGCTGCAGTACAGATCTAAGAAGAAATATAAAGTAATACAACTACTCTGAATTCAGTTTTTATCTGTAACTTATTTATTAATATTAATTTTAATTTTTTCCCCTTAAATTAACTTATTCAAATAAAAAAAATAGCAGATCACCAACTATATAAATGATTATTTTATCATGTATTAAGTAAACATATTGGGTTCAGATATGCAATGTAACAATTATACAATTAATATACTAAATATCATACCTAATTAATAGATGATCATCAATTAGATTGTAAGCTCTTTGGGGCAGGGGTTTCATTCCAAATGTGTCAAGGCACATTCATTTTAATTTATCTGTGTAATTTCTTGCACTTATCACCTTGTTTGTATACTCTGTATTTTATAATGTACAGCGCTGCGTACCCAAGTGGCGCTTTATAAATATAATTATACATATTTCCATACAATTTAAATAATGTTAACAATCTTTATAAAAATGTATGTAAAAATCCCTAGAGCTGCCTAATCTAAACTTTGAATATTATATTGAATTGATGGCAGCTATTAAGAAAATATTAATTACATTTTTAGATGTTGTACAAATCTCTTATTTGATCAGCTGTTAATAAGTAGGTTTAATTAGTTAATGTATGTATGAATGTATGGTTTTATTTACATAGCTCCACATAGGGATGTTGCGCTGTATATTTTGCTTATGCTTTGTCTGTAATAAACCTAATTAATAAAAATGTATTATAATTTAAATACTAATGGGATTTTTCCCGTTGTGACATCAAATATATTGTGCAATATATTGCTCAGATCCACTAAGTTATATGATAAACCTTATAAGAATTAGACCAGGACTGGATTGTATACACAGATCCTATTATCTATATAGAAGGTTTCACTATATAGCTTTGTTTATAACTGGAAAAAATAATAATGATATTTTAAAGTTGAACAGAATATACCTTCCAGACTAGACCACTTTCCGTGTGTTACAAGGGTCAAGAACTTATATACTGCATAATTATTTATGTATTTATTTAGATTTTAGTTTTAGATTTTAGATTTAGATATTGTACAGTGCTGTGTCTCCAAGTGGCACAATATAAATGGAACCATACATACATACAAACAATATTTTATAAGCTGTAAATGGCATTTCTGATAAATAACCAATAGAATAGCTTTGTTTTTTTAAAGAACCAATAGAATTAAAAGCATTGTTTTTAATTGGGCATTCTAATAAAACTAGACTGTGGGGCATTTTAATGTAATAAATGTATTTCTATATCGTTTAATTCATTCACCTAATTAGCGCCACTTAGAAACACAGTGATGTTACAATAATAATAATGTTATAATAATATATAGTAATATATTATTAATAAAAATGTCCATATTAATAATGGAATAACATGGTTATTATATGTATATGTATGTATATAGAATTATTTTTTTTAAAACTAGAATTTTAAGATGTTCTTATAACCCATCAGTCCTACATAGATGGTCCTGCTTACCTGGTCCCTTCTCCTCTTACTGTCTCTACAATCCACCTTCTTGAGTTCAGCTTTAAAGCCCTCAGTGCCCCCTGGCTCACTGTCCTTGGCCAGAACATCCATCAGGTAGCCAATGTAGCTGGTAGCCAGCCTGAGGGTTTTGATCTTGGAAAGTTTGGTGTCCGCAGGGACATTGGGGATACATTCCCTCAGTTCTGCAAAGGCACTATTGATACTTTCTGTCCTTCTTCTTTCTTTCTTAGGGGGAGCCCCCTTCCTTCTCCCCAGTCGTCCTCCTAAATCCTCCAGGTGATTGGGTGTCTGGGAAGGACCTACCACTGCCCCATACTCCGGACTATAGGGGGGCTGTGCAGGGAAGTCTGGAGACACCTCACCTGGGTTTAACACCCAACCCTGGAAGTAAGGTCTCTCCTGGTGACACCTTGAGCCTGAAGAGAAGATGAACGGATCTGGCATCATGTGATGGTGCTGATAGCTCCCAATTAAGTTCATGATCTGCTGAAGGTTCCACAACTCCTCTGAGACAAATTAGTTTCCCAGACCTGATCTCTGGCACCTCGTCAGTAGGAATCCATTTGATCTGGCATCAGAACATCCTCTGGTTCTGCAAATACTCCTAAAGGGATCAGGCCAGGGAGCTATAAAGTGTAGACTAGCATCCAGATGCTCACAAGGCAGGCTAAGCCAAGATAGGGAGATTCAGGATTATACAGGATATAAAGAATATCACTGGGAAAACAACAGACTTTATCCAGACTCTACACTTCAGCTCTGGACAGTTTAACCCTTCTCCACTCTCCCCAGGAATTTATATACAGCTAAGAGCCTGATGTCAGGCTGCAAGGAGAGCCAATGGGAAGGGGGGGGGGGAGTGAGAAGGGAGGGCAGACCACTGAATTAACATCCCTAATTACCTGCACTTCTACCTGTCTGTCCCCTCTCACTGCCTGGGATTAGCTGGAAAGGCAAAACTCTCCAAACCATTCATTTATCTATGTAAAAATACAGACAAAGTAAAAAGTTATCCTTGGAAAAAGCCCAAGGAACCTACTTTGTTATTGGGAATATATCTATATAAAGAGCTTGGGAGTTTGGTAAGAGGAACAAATTCTGGATTTGGTGTTTGTCCACCAAAAAAGTGTTTTACTGGTTAGTCGCCTGAAATGCTCTGCTACATAAATAACACAAAATAACTGTGTATTTCTATCAATGCTGCACTGTATGAACAGGAATGCACAGATGGAGTTAGTTTATTTATGTTGCTGCATCTAGTCTATCTATCTATCTATGTACTATCTATCTATCTAATATCTATCTATCTACCTATCTATTTAATATCTATCTATCTAATATCTATCTATTATCTATATCTATCTATCTACTATCCATCTATCTATCTATCTATCTATCTATTATCTATCTATCTATCTATCTAATATCTATCTACCTATCTATCTAATATCTATCTAATATCTATCTATCTATCTATCTATCTATCTATCTATCTATCTAATATCTATCTATCTAATATCTATCTATATCTATCTATCTATCAATCTCAATCTATCTATCTCTATCTATCTATCTATCTCTACCTATTATATCTATCTATCTATCAATCTCAATCTACCTATCTAATCTATCTATCTATCTATCTATCTATCTATCTATCTATCTATCATCTATGTCTATATATCAATCTCTATCTATCTATCTATCTATCTATCTATCTATCTATCTATCTATCTATCTATCTATCTTTCTATCTATCTATCTATCTATCTATCTATCTATCTATCTATCTATCTATCTTTCTCTCTCTCTAGCTCTATCTATCTATCTATCTATCCATCCATCCATCCATCATCTATCTATCTATGTATCTATCTATCTTTCTCTTTCTATGTCTCTCTCTATATATATGAATCTATATTTCTATCTATCTATCTATCTATCTATCTATCTATCTATCTATCTATCTATCTATCTATCTATCTATCTTTCTCTTTCTATGTCTCTCTCTCTCTATATATGAATCTATCTTTCTATCTATCTATCTATCTATCTATCTTTCTCTTTCTCTTTCTATGTCTCTCTCTCTATATATGAATCTATCTTTCTATTTATCTATCTCTATTTATATTGTTAGACTGTATAAATTGTGCATGATTTTTTGGTTGTATGTATGTATGTATTTTATTTCTTATATAGCGCTACATATTCCGCAGCACTTTACAATTATTTACTCAATTCACATCAGGTCCTGCCCCGAAGAGCTTACAATCTAATCACATTATGTACACATACAACATTATGTCTTGTTTTCTCTTTGAATATTTTCTTCTTCTATATTTCCCTGGGTTAATATACAGTATATTTCTGGTTCCTATTCAGTGTCCCGGGAATTTAATGGGAGATAGTAATCTAGCAGGGAAAGCAATGGCTAACCCTATAGCCTATATAGCAATCCCCTCTCTAGAATGTGAAATTTATTGTTGTTATTATTATTATTATTTAGGACTCATACATGTTATGTCCTCTGTCAGGTATACATGAATCCCACTAACTGCGAACATTGTCTGGCTAGTAATGACAGTTGGACAAGTTTTTGTGCTGTACATAAAGGACATCGACAAGAGTAAAATACCCAACTTTGCTTTATAATAAGTCATATTTTTATTTATTAATTAAAATCACTGCTTATTATAAACCCAGAACAGGACCCCCAAGAATAATAAAGCCTTCCAATTGTAAATATCTCCCTATCCTGCTGGTGTTAAACATGTATTCAGGAGATCTGGGGTTTACCTGACATTAATTTGGTAACAGTGTACTGGTTAAATTATATTAATTACTGCCTGTCACTGGTAGGGAATAAATGATTGTACAAATGGAAAAAAATAGACACAATATTAAATGAAATACCGTAGCCCACAAGCACACACACAAAAACAGATGAATGGCTTGCACTCTCCAACTCCCAGAATTCTCATCTGCCAGGGTGCAATAACATTAAAAAGTAAAACAAAAATGATTTGGATAAATGCACTCGCAGGACTATTAAATATATTTACTAATAAACCAGTTTGATGTGTTTCAGCTCGACAGTTATGCTGAAATACTGTAATTGTGTATAAATGTATATATTTGCATAAATATATTCAATATGTGTAATTAATCTGACGTTTTTCATTTTATGATTGTGTGTGGGACCTCGGGATTGCACAACTTTGTACTGTACAGGGAATACAATGCTCCCAGGATGTATAAACACACATACGCTTTGGTTTATAGAGATGGACAGATCGTTTAGACATCTGCATAATTACACGGACATTCCGCATCTCATTTACACACTAGGAGCTATAGAAACCCAGTATAGTATACCCAGCACTGTACCCTCAGTGGACATAATTATATATTCACTAAGTATCTTCTAAAGTACAGAGCACATCGTAGCCTTTTACCGGTCAGAAAATGCAATTTAATTGAAAAGAAAAGGTACATTTTAAAGAGACTACATAGTGTAAACAATGTATTAAGCCTCGTACACATACGATCTTTGTATCGACGAACAACCCCCAACCACAACGCCGACGGGCAACGAATGCCAGTTTGGGACGATAATCGAACGTGTGTATGCGCTTGGTCGGTCGTGCCGTTCGGCTCGCTTGTGGGTCGGTTATCGGCTCAAAGATCGTAGGGGTGTACAAAGCTTTAGAAATAGAAAATAAATGTGTGTGTGTGTTTAGGTTTATTCTTTTTAAAGTGACCACAGTGGGAATTTATAACGTTAAAGTATTTATTGGGCGCTATTTAGAAGCCCATTGCCGTACCCCCTCATATGTCAAGATATTTGTACCAAATTGGCACCCCAGTGCAGTCCTGCATTGGACATAAAGTTCCTAGATACTTGGAAAACTTATCAGCTATTTTCACTCTGGGATAAATGAAAGGGCCAGATAGGGGACAGGCCAAAGCCTATAATAAACAATTGATAAGATAACCCTTGGAGATCAGACAGAAGGATCCTTTCATTTCTTGGTCCCAGAGATATAAGTGCACAGGCCTGGCTCTCTTTCTCTTTTAATATCCTTACCACTAATAGCTCCAGTGTTTCCAAATGACCTTGCAGGAGACACAGAGTTAAACAGATGCCCCAATTTCTTTGATAATTACCTAAGAAATAATTGGAATCTTAACCCATTCGGACACCAAGATTGAAACTTTGTGAACGCACAACCCCCCCCTCTCTCTTCTTACCAACCCTCAGTGGAAAATATGAGCGAATAGGCCTTTCCATAATGATACGTGTCTATGTGTAGATTTCAGGGCAACATTTCAGTCTTTCCACATCTGGGCTGTGTAACCCTTATTGTGCCTGATGCCTTTAAAATACATTTGTAAGGGGGTTGGTAAAATTCTCGCGGCTTTGTAATATCTGCATTTTGTTTTCTTATAAACTAAAGTTCCCTTCCCACTAGTGACAGACACACAAACAGAAGCCGCCCCATAGAGCCCTGCAACCATCACATACAATTATCTTCAACCAGAGGTCCAGATTATAATTCAGACAGTCAAAGTGGAAGACACAGATTAAAAGCAATGCACTGCCTATTATTGAATAATATTATACATACATAGACAAACGGTCTTCTCTGTGTCCTGCCCCACAGAGCTTACAATCTAAACCTTCTATATAGCTATCCCAAATTCTGTCTGTCTTTTTATTTATCTTCTACCTAGATATGCCTGTCTTTCTATCTATCTATCTATCTATCTATCTATCTATCTATCTATCTATCTATCTGTCTGTCTGTCTGTCTGTCTGTCTGTCTGTCTGTCTGTCTAATCTATCTATCTGTCTTCCTATCTACCTATTATCTATCTATATGTCATCTATCTATCTATCTATCTATCTATCTATCTATCTATATATATATATATATGTCTTCCTATCTACCTTTTATCTATCTATCTGTCTATCTATCTGTGTGCCTGCTTGCCTTTCTGTCTGCCTGTCTATCTATCATCTATTTATCATCTTTCTGTCTGTCTATCTATCATCTATTACTATCTATCTATGAAACTAGCTATCTATCTATAATATATCTGTCTGTCTATCTATTATTTACATATATTATTTATATATCTTTTTATCTGTCTGTCTTTCCATCTGTCTATCCAGTGGTCTGGCCCCAGCAGCTGTAGAACTTTTAGCCTAATCGTAGTTTAACAGTGACTAGAGCATGAGGACTGAACATCTGTGGTCTACATCCATCCACTGGCCTTTTTAACAGCCTCAATTTAATAAATGGATTTGTAATAATGGGAAAGCCTGGCAAAATGCATAGTACATTAGGCTAACAGCATGTTAGGTATTTTGTACCACTGAAGTAAGAGTTACTTATGCACACAAACTGGAATGGGTGCTGGCCTACTATAATCTTCCCACTTCCAAGGAAGGTAAGTATCAACGAATTCTGGATATGGAGTTGCACACCTTGATGAATTCAAGTATTTATTCAAAACCACACATCAAATACAATGTTTCGGGGGAACGTGCCCCCTTCCTCAGGTGTGCGACTCCATATCCAGAATTCATAGGTATTTTGTAACCTAGATACAGACAGTAGATTTGTCCCCTAAATCTACTGTCTGAGCTGTTGCTGGACTAATGTATGGACACCGTGCTTATTGAAATAGAACAAAACCCACACACTCTCATTAAAAGTTCCCATGGTGGTGATCTCATAATGATGATCCCATGGTGGTGAACCCATGGTGGTGAACCCATGGTGGTGATCTCATGGTGGTGATCCCATGGTTGTGATCTCATGGTGGTGATTCCATGTTTGTGATCTCATGGTGGTGATTCCATGGTGGTGATCTCATGGTGTGATTCCATGGTGGTGATTCCATGGTGGTCATCTCATGGTGGTCATCCCATTGTGGTGACCTCATGGTGGTGATCTCATGGTGGAGATCCCATAGTAGTGACCTCATGGTGGTGATCCCATGGTAGTGTCTTCATTGTGTTGATCTCATGGCGGTGACCTCACCCCTGTTTTGCAATATTTCAAGAAAATACTTACAAAAAGTCTAGATTGTGGTATCCTGTCACTTTCACTGGATCCGGAACCCGGCCTATGGTAAGATCCGAAAGAAGCAATTTTTCCCATTGTCCTAGTCAAGGACATGCTGTGGACCTGCTACATCGGTGTCATTCATTGATGTATTAGGATGGATCCCCAACTCCAATGGTAGTTGCTACACACATATGATTGATGTCCAAAGCCATACGTCTGTAAGTACATTATATGCCACATAGACAGACAAGTAGATAGCCAGACAGAGTTAAAGGAGGACTACAAAGCTAGCATAGAATGATGTTCAAATGTATATACATAAGAAATTATTACAGTATAATCAGACTCCCTGCACACCTTTCCATTCCATGAATTTTACAAATCTTTGCTGCTGAGTGCTGCTGGTCCACCAAGGCCAGTGGTGTATATCACAAAGTAGTAGAGCGCACATCAGTCTTAATCAAATACGTGATTTATTCACACACATGACGTTTCGGTGCTTACATAGCACCTTCATCAGACAATATTGTCACGTGTGTGAATAAATCACGTATTTGATTAAGACTGATGTGGGCTGTGGAATTACTACTACATACGAAATTACACACTCTTTCAGTTATAAAGCCTGTCATGCACAGGTCATTATTTCCAATTTGATTGGCTCGATCAGAAATACTAACCAATACATGGCCATCTGTTAGACTGCAGGGAAAGGCCCCGGGAGGCTGCAAGGGAAAGGCCCAAGGGGCTGCAAGGGGAGGGGCCATGGGGGCCCACGAGGAGGAGGAAACACAGAAGAAGGACTGTCACATGGTTTCAGTGCAGGAAGCAGGAAGCAGGAAGTGCAGGAGATCTGGTGATGCTGCAACCATATCACACATATAAATGTAAATATCTTCAAAACTATGTAAAATAAGTATAGTATATAAAGTATAGGAAGATCGTTTGTTACTGCAATACACCTAACGATCACGGCCAACCCCCAAGAATGTAGTGCAGGGGGCCGATTGCGTCGGGCGAAAATTTTCTGTCAGTAACAACGGTTTTCTTATGCCGACTCTGAACAGTGGCCTGAAATCTTATTCTCCCTCTTTAGAAAGCATTGGTAAGGCCTCATTTGGAATATGCAGTGGAATCATATGTACGAAAAGGACATCTTGGAAATGGAAAGGGTTCAGAGAAGGGCAACTAAATTAATAAGGGGATTGGGGGAGCTTGAATATGAAGACAGATTGGATACATACAATTATGAACACTAGAGAAAATGCGCTTGCGTGGGAATATGATTACTGTGTATAAATACATGAACAGGCCATACAATAAACTATCTGGAGCATTGTTCACCAACAGAACATGTCAGAGGACACGAGGACATCCCTTAAGACTTGAAGAAAAGAAGTCTAGTTTTTAAGGTCGGAAAGGGTTTTTCACTGTGAGAATGGAAAAAATGTCTATTGGACATTGTGATGGCAGGTTCATTGGATAGTTTCAAAAAAAGGCTGGATGAGTTTCTGAAAACAAGAAATATTGCATATGCTGTATACTGGTATTGATACATAGAGTTGGAGTTGATCCAGGGATATTTCTGCCACTTTTGGAGTCAGGGAGGAATTTTTTCCCCTTCATAATTCTGGTGGGGTTTTTTTTTTGCCTTCCTCTGGATCAACAGTTAGGCAGGAAATGTGGGTATTGCTGAGCAAATTGAACTGTATGGACGTATGTTTTTATTCAACCTCAAATACTATAGCATACTATACTATTCTATACTATACTATTCTATACTATACTATACTATACTATACAATACTATTCTATACTATTCTATACTATTCTATACTATACTATTCTATACTATACTATTCTATACTATACTATGCTATACTATTCTATACTATACTATACAATACTATTCTATACTATACAATAATATTCTATACTATACAATACTATTCTATACTATACAATTCTATGCTATACTATTCTATACTATACTATACTATACAATACTATTCTATATTATATAATAATATTCTATACTATACTATACAATACGATTCTATACTTTACTATACTATACAATACTATTCTATACTTTACTATACTATACAATACTATGCTATACTTTACTATACCATACTATACTATACAATACTATTCTATACTATACTATACAATACTATTCTAAACTTTACTATACCATACTTTACTATACAATACTATTCTATACTTTACTATACTATTCAATACTATTCTATACTTTACTATACCATACTATACAATATTATTCTATACTATACTATTCTATACTATCAAAAATAGTTGGTAAGGACATACACACATTTTCATTTGATAAGCAGCCCCTACCTGCTACTTACCCTATTAATTCCTATATAAAAGATAGGATTTTGAATTTTGGATACATTTTTGTTTAACTATTACCAATTTAAAAAAAAATTGAAATAAGAATATTTCCCCGGGAGGTAGGAAAGCCTTCTACCATTTTGGGTGGTTGCTAGCATATGTTGTTGAGCTTAAAATCTGCTTGTGCCTCGTTTTGCCTCGCTGCACATACTCTGTGCCCCTCTGCACATGTGTATCTATCTCTCTCTAATATTAGAGATTAAGCTATACAGCTGCCTGCTATAACATTAGAGATGGAAGAGATGCAGAGGACAAATTGTCAGCCAGGGCACCAGCATATTTTTGACAGCTCACAGCCCATGTCAGCAACCAGCCCGCTAAAATGTACTTTGATATTTATTATCAAATATAATTTATGTTGATAGTTGTCTTTATTTATTTAAATAACTATGAACACTGTGGATTCTGTTGTGTGATGTTTTACATTATATTCAATTAGATCAACTGGACTTGAAGTTTAGTTCTCTTGAAGAACTTGAAGAATGACTTGAACAAGAATCTGTGGCAATTATGTACCCTGGAAAATTCATTCAGAATTGAGAAAGCCAGTCGGATGACTAGCGAAACATCTTCAAGAACTAAACTTCAAGTCCAGTTGATCTAATTGAATACAACAGATATACCATGACCTGGATGAATGAATATTACAGATATACCTGACCTGGAGGAATGAATATTACAGATATACCATGACCTGGATGAATGAATATTACAGATATATATCATGACCTGGATGAATGAATATTACAGATATACCATGACCTGGATGAATGAATATTACAGATATACCATGACCTGGATGAATGAATATTACAGATATATATCATGACCTGGATGAATGAATATTACAGATATACCATGACCTGGATGGATGAATATTACAGATATACCATGACCTGGATGAATGAATATTACAGATATACCATGACCTGGATGGATGAATATTACAGATATACCGTGACCTGGATGAATGAATATACAGATATACCATGACCTGGATGAATGAATATTACAGATATACCATGACCTGGATGAATGAATATTACAGATATACCATGACCTGGATGGATGAATATTACATATATACTGTGACCTGGATGAATGAATATTACAGATATACCATGACCTGGATGAATGAATATTACAGATATACCATGACCTGGATGAATGAATATTACAGATATACCATGACCTGGATGAAGGAATATTACAGATATACCATGACCTGGATGGATGAATATTACAGATATACCGTCTGGATGAATGAATATTACAGATATACCATGACCTGGATGAATGAATTTACAGATATACCATGACCTGGATGAGATGAATATTACAGATATACCGTGACCTGATGAATGCATATACGATATACCATGACCTGGATGAATGAATATTACAGATATACCATGACCTGGATGAATGAATATTACAGATATACCGTGACCTGGATGAATGAATATTACAGATATACCATGACTGGATGAATGAATATTACCGATATAACCGTGACCTGGATGGATGAATATACATGATTACTCTGACCTGGATGAATGAATATTACAGATATACCATGACCTGGATGGATGAATTTAACCAGATATACCATGACCTGGATGAATGAATATTACAGATATACCATGACCTGGATGAATGAATACTACAGATATACCATGACCTGGATGAATGAATAATACAGATATTCTATGACCTGGATGAATGAATATTACAGATATACCATGACCTGGATGAATGAATACCGTATATACTCGAGTATAAGCCAACTCGAGTATAAGCTGAGGTACCCATTTTTGCCTCCAAAATCAGTAACCCATGATTGACTCGAGTATAAGCCGAGGGTAGATATTTGCCCTTTAAATGTACAGTAATCCCATACAGTAACCCTAATACCTTTCCACTGTAGATGTTTGGAGACTACAGAGAAGCCTTTCTATAGTATATTCTATGGAATAAAAAAGTTGCATTTCAAATATTTTTATATCCACATGCGCTTTTGTTCTCTAGATCAGGGATGACCAACCTGTGGCCCGACCGAACCAGAACTGGCAGGTGGGTGTGGTACAGGGCGTGGTGTGGGTGTGTCAGGGTGTGATGTGGAAGAAGCCTGGCATGTCCAGCATGGCCCGGGTTGGGCACCCCTGCTCTAAACACAAATGCAAACAGGAAAAACTTATGGAAAAATGAACCTGTTTTTTCCTGTAAGTTTGTGTTTAAATCTGGCGAGGGAGGGCGAACAAAGCCTTGTGGGGATTTTCTTTTCATAGAAACTTCAAAGTATGTAACAGCTACAATGCCATACAATGGAAGAAATGTATGTCTGCTTAACATCAACAATTAAAATCATGCGGATGAATGTTACAGTGTTGGGAACCAGTGAAGAGATTTATGTGATAAAATGCAAAATAAGATACAACAATAAATGCAGAACTTTGTGTATATGTGTGTATATATACCTATCTATAAATATCTACTGCATATCTATCTGTCTGTCTGTCTGTCCTCTATCTATCCTATTCATTTTCTATCTATCCATAATATATCAATCATCTATCTATCTATCTATCTATTTATCTATCTATCTATCTATCTATCTATCTATCTATCTATCTATCTATATCTATTATCTATCTATCTATCTATTTATCTATCTATCTATTATCTATCTATCTATTATCTATCTATTACTCTATCTATCCTATTCATTTTCTATCTATCCATAATATATCAATCATTTATCTATCTATCTATCTATTTATCTATCTATCTATCTATCTATCTATCTATCTATCTATCTATTATCTATCTATCTATTATCTATATATCTATAGACTACATAGATGATAGATAGATGATGCTTGATATCTCATGGATAGATCGAATGAAGGATAGATAGAGTATAGATAGATCTCTAGATTCTATAGATCGATCACATGATCGATCTAGCTATCGTCTGCTCGTGCCGCTCCTCTCGCTAATAGATCAGCTATCTAGATCGCTCGAACTCAGCTCCCCATCGCTCAGCTCGCTAGATAGATAGATCGCTCCTCGATAGCTCGCTCGACTAGCTCGCTAGATAGATAGATGATTGCTATAGTATGGTCGATAGAAAAGAATAGGATAGATACGAGGACAGACAGACCGACAGATCGATATGCAGTAGATATTTAGATAGGTATATCACCACAATATCACACAAGTTCTGCATTTATTGTTGTATCTTATTTTGCATTTATCACATAAATCTCTTCACTGGTTCCCACCACTGTACATTCATCCGCATGATTTTATTGTTGATGTTAAGCAGACATACATTCCTTCCATTGTATGGCATTGTAGCTGTTACATACTTTGAAGTTTCTATGAAAAGAAAATCCCCACAAGGTTGTTCGCCCTCCCTCGCCAGATTTAACACACAACTTACAGGAAAAAACAGGTTCATTTTTCCATAAGTTTTTCCTGTTTGCATTTGTGTTTAGAGCAGGGGTGCCAACCCGGGCCATGCTGGACATGCCAGGCTTCTTCCACATCACAACCCTGACAACACCCACACACGCCCTGTACCACACCCACCTGCCAGTTCTGGTTCGGTCGGCCACAGGTTGGTCATCCCTGATCTAGAGACACAAGCGCATGTGGATATAAATTTTGAAATGCACTTTTTTATTCCATAGAATATACTATAGAAAGGCTTCTCTGTATGTCTCCAACATCTACAGTGGAAAGGTATAGGGTTACTGTATGGGATTACTGTACATTAAGGGCAAATATCTACCCTCGCTTATACTCGAGTCAATCATGGGTTACTGATTTTGGAGGCAAAAATGGGTACCTCAGCTTATACTCGAGTTGGCTTATACTCGAGTATATACGGTATTCATCATCCAGGTCATGGTATATCGGTAATATTCATTCATCCAGGTCATAGAATATCTTATTATTCATTCATCAGGTCATGTAGATATCTGTAGTATTCATTCATCCAGGTCATGGTATATCTGTAAATCATTCATCCAGGTCATGGTATATCTGTAATATTCATTCATCCAGGTCATGGTATATCTGTAATATTCATTCATCCAGGCCATGGTAATCTGTAATATTCATCCATCCAGGTCATGGTATATCTGTAATATTCATTCACCAGTCATAGTATTCTGTATATTATCCATCCAGGTCACGGTATATCGGTAATATTCATTCATCCAGTCATGTATATCTGTAATATTCATTCATCCAGGTCACGGTATATCTGTAATATTCATCATCCAGGTCATGGTATATCTGTATATTCATTCATCCAGGTCATGGTATATCTGTAATATTCATTCATCCAGGTCACGTATATCTGTAATATTCATCCCATCCAGGTCATGATATCTGTAATATTCATTCATCCAGGTCATGGTATATCGTAAATTCATTCATCCGTCACAGTATATCTGTAATATTCATCCATCCAGGTCATGGTATATCTGTAATATTCCTTCATCCACAGGTCATGGTATATCTGTAATATTCATTCATCCAGGTCATGGTATATCTGTAAATATTCATTCATCCAGGTCATGGTATATCTGTAATATTCATCATCCAGGTCACAGTATCTGGTATATTCATCCATCCAGTCATGGTATATCTGTATATTCATCATCCAGTTATGGTATATCTGTAATATTCATCATCCAGGTCATGGTATATCTGTATATTCATTCATCCGGTCACGTTATATCTGTATATTCATCCATCCAGGTCATGGTATATCTGAAATATTCATTCATCAGGTCATGGTATAATCTGTAATATTCATCCATCCAGGTCATGGTATATCTGTAATATTCATTCATCCAGGTCATGATATATCTGTAATATTCATTCATCCAGGTCATGGTATATCTGTAATATTCATTCATCCAGTCATGGTAACTGTAATATTCATTCATCCAGTCATGATATATATCTGTAATATTCATTCTCAGTCATGGATATCTGTAATATTCATTCATCCAGGTCATGGTATATCTGTAATATTCATTCATCCAGGTCATGGTAATATCTGTTGTATTCAATTAGATCAACTGGACTTGAAGTTTAGTTCTTGAAGATGTTTCGCTATTCATCCGACTGGCTTTCTCAATTCTGAATGATTTTCCGGGTACATAATTGCCACAGATTCTTGTTCAAGTCATTCTTCAAGTTCTTCAAGAACAAACTTCAAGTCCAGTTGATCTAATTGAATATAATGTAAAACATCACACAACAGAATCCAGTGTTCATAGTTATTTAAATAATAAACAACTATCAACCATAAATTAATTTGATAATAAATATCAAAGTACATTTTAGCGGGCTGGTTGCTGACATGGGCTGTAGCTGTCAAAAATATGCTGTTGCCCTGGCTGACAATTTGTCCTCTGCATCTCTTCCTCTCTAATGTTATAGCAGGCAGCTGTATAGCTTAATCCTAATATTAGAGAGAGATAGATACACATGTGCAGAGGGGCACAGAGTTGTGCAGCGAGGCAAAACGAGGCACAAGCGATAAGCTCAACAACATATGCTAGCAACCCACCCAATGGTAGAAGGCTTTCCTACCTCCCGGGGAATATTCTTATTTCAATTTTTTTTTAAATTGGTAATAGTTTAAACAAAAATTTATCCAATTCAAAATCCTATCTTTTATATAGGAATTAATAGGGTAAGTAGCAGGTAGGGGCTGCTTATCAAATGAAAATGTGTGTATGTCCTTACCAACTATTTTTGATAGTATAGAATAGTATAGTATGAATAATATTGTATAGTATGGTATTAGTAAGTATGAATAGTATTGAATGTATAGTACGTATAGAATCAGTCATTGTATGTAAAGTTGGTTAGTAAAGTTTGATCGTTTTGTCTCGTATAGTATATGTCTTGTCTCTTCTGTACTGTCTCGTCCCGTCCTCGGTAGTATTGTCTAGTATAGTCCTTACGATCGTTCTTGGTTCTTTCGTCACGTCTGCCGCGTCTTGTTGTCTCGTCATAGCCTTTTTCTCTCTCGCACGTCTTGTCTCGTTGTTCGTATCGGTCGTTGCTCGCCTTGTCTCGTCCTCTCCTGTCTTTGTTAGTCGCTATTCTGCCTTTGGTCTTTATCTCTTCGTCTCGTGTCTCGCTCGTCTGTCTGGTAGTCTGTCTCGCTCGTTCGTTAGGTCGTCGTTGTGTCTTGTTGTATCGTTGTTTTGTGTTGTCTCATCGTCTTGCTCTGTTTGCGTTGCCTATCCGTCCTACGTTCACTTTGCTCGCAATCCACCCCATTTCCTGCCAAACGTTTGTCCAGAGGGCAAAAAACCCCCCAAATTATGAAGGGGAAAAATTCCCTCCTGCTCCAATGGCAGATTCCCTGGATCAACTCCACCTATGTATCATACTAGTATACAGCTTGCAATATTTCTTGTTTTCCACCTCTCCAGCCTTTTTTGAAACTATCCATGAACCTGCCCTCACAATGTCCAATAGACATTTTTTTCCATTCTCACAGTGAAAAACCCTTCCGACCTTAAAAACTAGACTTCTTTTCTTCAAGTCTTAAGGGATGTCCTCGTGTCCTCTGACATGTTCTGTTGGTGAACAATGCTCCATTAGTTTATTGTATGGCCTGTTCATGTATTTATACACAGTAATCATATTCCCACGCAAGCGCATTTTCTCTAGTGTTCATAATTGTATGTATCCAATCTGTCTTCATATTCAAGCTCCCCAATCCCCCTTATTAATTTAGTTGCCCTTCTCTGAACCCTTTCCATTTCCAAGATGTCCTTTTCGTACATATGATTCCACTGCATATTCCAAATGAGCCTTACCAATGCTTTCTAAAGAGGGAGAATAAATTCAGGCCACTGTTCAGAGTCGGCATAAGAAAACCGTTGTTACTGACAGAAATTTTCGCCCGACGCAATCGGCCCCCTGCACTACATTCTTGGGGGTTGGCCGTGATCGTTAGGTGTATTGCAGTAACAAACGATCTTCCTATACTTTATATACTATACTTATTTTACATAGTTTGAAGATATTTACATTTATATGTGTGATATGGTGTCAGCATCACCAGATCTCCTGCACTTCCTGCTTCCTGCTTCCTGCACTGAAACCATGTGCCAGTCCTTCTTCTGTGTTTCCTCCTCCTCTGGGCCCCCATGGCCCCTCCCCTTGCAGCCCCTTGGGCCTTTCCCTTGCAGCCTCCCGGGGCTTTCCCTGCAGTCTAACAGATGGCCATGTATTGGTTAGTATTTCTGATCGAGCCAATCAATTGGAAATAATGACCTGTGCATGACAGGCTTTATAACTGAAAGAGTGTGTAATTTCGTATGTAGTAGTAATTCCACAGCCCCATCAGTCTTAATCAATACGTGATTTATTCACACACGTGACAATATTGTCGATGAAGGTGCTATGTAAGCACCGAAACGTCATGTGTGTGAATAAATCACGTATTTGATAAGACTGATTGCGCTCTGATACTACTACTTGTGATATACACCACGGGCCTTGGTGGACCAGCAGCACTCAGCAGCAAAGATTTGTAAATTCATGGAATGAAGGTGTGCAGGGAGTCTGATTATACTGTAATAATTTCTTATTATATACATTGAACATCATTCTATGCTAGCTTTGTAGTCCTCCTTTAACTCTGTCTGGCTACTACTTGTCTGTCTATGTGGCATATAATGTACTTACAGACGTATGGCTTTGGACATCAATCATATGTGTGTAGCAACTACCATTGGAGTTGGGGATCCATCCTAATACTCAATGAATGACACCGATGTAGCAGGTCCACAGCATGTCCTTGACTAGGACAATGGGAAAAATTGCTTCTTTCGGATCTTACCATAGGCCGGGTTCCGGATCCAGTGAAAGTGACAGGATACCACAATCTAGACTTTTTGTAAGTATTTTCTGAAATATTGCAAAACAGGGGTGAGGTCACCGCCATGAGATCAACACATGAGACACTACCATGGATCACCACCATGAGGTCACTACTATGGGATCTCCACCATGAGATCACCACCATGAGGTCACCACAATGGGATGACCACCATGAGATGACCACCATGGAATCACCACCATGGACCACACCATGAGATCACCACCATGGAATCACCACCATGAGATCACAAACATGGAATCACCCCCATGAGATCACAACCATGGGATCACCACCATGAGATCACCACCATGGGTTCACCACCATGGGTTCACCACCATGGGATCATCATTATGGATCACCACCATGGGAACTTTTAATGAAGTGTGTGGGTTTTGTTCTATTTCAATAAGCACGGTGTCCATACATTAGTCCAGCAACAGCTCGACAGTAGATTTAGGGGACAAATCTATCTTGTCTGTATCTAGGTTACAAAATACCTATGAATTCTGGATATGAGTCGCACACCTGAGGAAGGGGGCAGTTCCCCCGAAACATTGTATTTGATGTGTGTTTTGAATAAATACTTGAATTCATCAAGGTGTGCAACTCCATATCCAGAATTCGTTGATACTTCCTTCCTTGGAAGTGGGAAGATTATAGTAGGAGCCACACCCATCTCCAGTTTGTGTGCATAGTAACTCTTACTTCAGTGGTACAAAAATACCTAACATCCGTTAGCCTAATGTACTACGGCTTTGCCAGGCTTTCCCATTATTACAACCTTTATTAAATTGAGGCTGTAAAAAGGCCAGTGGATGGATGTAGACCACAGATGTTCAGCCTCATGCTCTAGTCACTGTTAAACTACGATTAGGCTAAAGTTCTACAGCTGCTGGGCCAGACCACGGGATAGACAGATGGAAAGACAGACGATAAAAATATATAAATAATATATGTAAATAATAGATAGACAGCAGATATTTATAGATAGATAGCTAGTTTCATAGATAGATAGTAATAGATGATAGATAGACAGACAGAAAGATGATAAATAGATGATAGATGACAGGCAGACAGAAAGGCAAGCAGGCACACAGATAGATAGACAGATAATAGATAAAAGGTAGATAGGAAGATATATATATATATATATATAGATAATAGATAGATAGATAGATAGATAGATGACATATAGATAATATAGGTAGATAGGAAGACAGATAGATAGATGATAGACAGACAGACGACAGCAGACAGACACAGACAGACAGACACAGACAGACAGACAGAAGATAGATAGATAGATAGATAGATAGATAGATGATAATAGATAGATAGAAAGAACAGGCATATCTAGGTAGAAGATAAATAAAAAGACAGACAGAATTTGGGATAGCTATATAGAAGGTTTAGATTGTAAGCTCTGGGGCAGGACACAGAGAAGACCGTTTGTCTATGTATGTATAATATTATTCAATAATAGCAGTGCATTGCTTTTATCTGTGTCTTCCACTTTGACTGTCTGAATTATAATCTGGACCTCTGGTTGAAGATAATGGTATGTGATGGTTGCAGGGCTCATGGGGCGGCTTCTGTTTGTGTGTCTGTCACTAGTGGGAAGGGAACTTTAGTTTATAAAAAACAAAATGCAGATATTACAAAGCCGCAGAATTTTACCAACCCCCTTACAAATGTATTTTAAAGGCATCAGGCACAATAGGGTTACACAGCCCAGATTGAAAGACTGAAATGTTGCCCTGAAATCTACACATAGACACGTATCATTATGGAAAGGCCTATTCGCTCATTTTTTCCACTGAGGGTTGGTAAGAAGAGAGGGGGGGGGGGGTTGTGCGTTCACAAAGTTTCAATCTTGGTGTCCGAATGGGTTGATTCCAATTATTTCTTAGGTAATTATCAAAGAAATTGGGGCATCTGTTTAACTCTGTGTCTCCTGCAAGGTCATTTGGAAACACTGGAGCTATTAGTGGTAAGGATATTAAAAGAGAAAGAGAGCCAGGCCTGTGCACTTATATCCTGGACCAAGAAATGAAAGGATCCTTCTGTCTGATCTCCAAGGGTTATCTTATCAATTGTTTATTATAGGCTTTGGCCTGTCCCCTATCTGGCCCTTTCATTTATCCCAGAGTGAAATAGCTGATAAGTTTTCCAAGTATCTAGGAACTTTATGTCCATGCAGGACTGCACTGGGGTGCCAATTTGGTACAAATATCTTGACATATGAGGGGGTACGGCAATGGGCTTCTAATATACGCCCAATAAATACTTTAACGTTATAAATTCCACACTGTGGTCACTTTAAAAAGAATAACCTAAACACACACACACACATTTATTTTCTATTTCTAAAGCTTTGTACACCCCTACGATCTTTGAGCCGATAACCGACCACACAGCGAGCCGAACGGCACGACCGACCAGCGCAACACACGTTCGATTATCGTCCCAAACTGGCATTCGTTGCCCGTCGGCGTTGTGGTTGGGGTTTGTTGTCGATACAAAGATCGTATGTGTACGAGGCTTATACATTGTTTACACTATGTAGTCTCTTTAAAATGTACCTTTTCTTTTCATTAAATTGCATTTTCTGACCGTAAAAGGCTCGATGTGCTCTGTACTTTAGAAGATACTTAGTGATATATAATTATGTCCACTGAGTTACGTGCTGGTATACTATACTGGGTTTCTATAGCTCCTAGTGTGTAAATGAGATGCGGAATGTCCGTGTAATTATGCAGATGTCTAAACGATCTGTCCATCTCTATAAACCAAAGCGTATGTGTGTTTATACATCCTGGGAGCATTGTATCCCTGTACAGTACAAAGTTGTGCAATCCCGAGGTCCCAACACAATCTAAATGAAAAAGTCAGATTAATTACACTATTGAATATATTATGATATATACATTTATAACCCATTAAGTATTTCAGCATAACTGTCGAGCTGAAACACATCAAACTGGTTTTATTAGTAAATATATTTAATAGTCCTGCAGTGCATTTATCCAAATCATTTTTGTTTTACTTTTTATGTTATTGCACCCTGGCAGATGAGAATTCTGGGAGTTGGAGTTGCAAGCCATTCATCTGTTTTTGTGTGTGTGCTTGTGGGCTAACGGTATTTCATTTAATATTGTGTCTATTTTTTCCATTTGTACAATCATTATTCCCTACATGACAGGCAGTAATTAATATAATTTAACCAGTACACTGTTACCAAATTAATGTCAGGTAAACCCCAGATCTCCTGAATACATGTTTAACACCAGCAGAGATGGGAGATATTTACAATTGGAAGGCTTTATTATTCTGGGGGTCCTGTTCTGGGTTTATAATAGCAGTGATTTTAATTAATAATAAAATATGACTTATTATAAAGCAAAGTTGGGTATTTTACCCTTGTCGATGTCCTTTTGTACAGCACAAAAACTTGTCCAACTGTCATTACAGCCAGACAATGTTCGCAGTTAGTGGGATTCATGTATACCTGACAGAGGACATACTGTATGAGTCCTAAATAATAATAATATAACAACAATAAATTTCACATTCTAGAGAGGGAATTGCTATATAGGCTATAGGGTTGCCATTGCTTTCCCTGCTAGATTAACTATCTCCCATTAAATTCCCGGACCTGATAGGAACCAAAATATACTGTATATAACCCAGGGAAATATGAAGAAGAAAATATTCAAAGAGAAAACAAGACATAATGTTGTTATGTTACATAATGTGATTAGATTGTAAGCTCTTCGGCCAGGACCTGATGTGAATTGAGTAAATAATTGTAAGTGCTGCGAATATGTAGCGCTATTAAGAAATAAAATACATACATACATACAACCAAAAAATCAAGTTACAGTCTAACAATATAAATAGAGATAGATAAATAGAAAGATAGATTCATATATAGAAGAGAGACATGAAGAAAGATAGAAGAAGATGATAAGATAGATAGATAGATAGATAGATAGAAAGATAGATTCATATATAGAGAGAGAGGACATAGAAAGAGAAGATAGATAGATAGATAGTAATAGATAGATAGATAGATAGATAGATAGATAGATATAGATAGATTAGATCATATATAAGAGAGAGAGACAATAAAGAAAGATAGATAGATACATAATAGATAGATATGGATGATGGATGATAGATAGATGATAGATAGAGCTAGAGGAGAGAAAGATAGATAGAGATAGATAGATGATATAGTAGTTATGATAGAGTGATAGATGATAGATATAGATAGATATGATAGATATATGATAGATAGAGATTGATATATACATAATGATAGATAGATAGATTAGATAGTAGATAGATTGATAATAGATAATAGGTAGATTGATATTGATAGATAGATAGATAGCTATAGATATATAGGTATAGATAGATAGATAGATAGATGATAGAGATAGTATAGATGATGCAATAGACTAGATTATAGATGATAAGATATAGATAGATATTAGATAGATATAGATAGATAGGTAGATAGATATTAATAGATAGATAGATAGATAGATATAGATAGATGATGATATGAATAGTAGAGATAGATGATGATGATAGTATGATATGATAGTAGATATTAATAGATAGATATTAAATAGATAGGTAGATAGATAGATATTAGATAGATAGATAGTACATAGATAGATAGATAGACTAGATGCAGCAACATAAATAAACTACTCCATCTGTGCATTCCTGTTCATACAGTGCAGCATTGATAGAAATACACAGTTTTTTGTGTTATTTATGTAGCAGAGCATTTCAGGCACTAACCAGTAAAACACTTTTTGTGGACAAACCACCAAATCGAAATTTGTTCCTCTACCAAACTCCCAAGCTCTTTATATAGATATTTCCAATAACAAAGTAGGTTCTTTGGCTTTTCCCAAGGATACTTTTTACTTTGTCTGTATTTTTACATTAAATGAATGGTTTGGAGAGTTTTGCCTTTCCAGCTAATCCCAGGCAGTGAGAGGGGACAGACAGGTAGAAGTGCAGGTAATTAGGGATGTTAATTCAGTGGTCTGCCCTCCTTCTTCACTCCCCCCCCCCCTTCCCATTGGCTCTCCTTGCAGCCTACATCAGGCTCTTAGCTGTATATAAATTCCTGGAAGTGAGAAGGGTTAAACTGTCCAGAGCTGAAGTGTAGAGTCTGGATAAAGTCTGTTGTTTTCCCAGTATATTCTTTATATCCTGTATAATCCTGAATCTCCCTATCTTGGCTTAGCCTGCCTTGTGAGCATCTGGATGCTAGTCTACACTTTATAGCTCCCTGGCCTGATCCCTTTAGGAGTATTTGCAGAACCAGAGGATGTTCTGATGCCAGATCAAAGGATTCCTACTACGAGGTGCCAGAGATCAGGTCTGGGAAACTATTTTGTCTCAGAGGAGTTGTGGACCCTTCACAGATCATGAACTTAATTGGGAGCTATCAGCACCATCACATGATTGCCAGATCCGTTCATCTTCTCTTCAGCTCAAGGTGTCACCAGGAGAGACCTTACTTCCAGGGTTGGGTGTTAAACCCAGGTGAGGTGTCTCCAGACTTCCCTGCACAGCCCCCCTATAGTCCGGAGTATGGGGCAGTGGTAGGTCCTTCCCAGACACCCAATCACCTGGAGTTTAGAGGGACGACTGGGGAGAAGGAAGGGGCTCCCCCTAAGAAAGAAAGAAGAAGGACAGAAAGTATCAATAGTGCCTTTGCAACTGAGGGAATGTATCCCCAATGTCCTCTCGGACACCAAACTTTCCAAGATAAAAACCCTCAGGCTGGCTACCAGCTACATTGGCTACCTGATGGATGTTCTGGCCAAGGACAGTGAGCCAGGGGCACTGAGGGCTTTAAAGCTGAACTCAAGAAGGTGGATTGTAAGACAGTAAGAGGAGAGGGCCAGGTAAGCAGGACCACTTATGTAGGACTGATGGGTTATAAGAACATCTAAATTCTAGTTTAAAAAAAAAAAATTCTATATACATACATATACTATAATAACCAGGTTATTCCATTATTAATATGGACATTTTTTATTAATAATATATTACTATATATTATTATAACATTATTATTATGTAACATCACTTGTGTTCTAAGTGGCGCTAATTAGGTGAATGAATTAAACGATATAGAAATACATTTATACATTAAAATGCCCCACGTCAGTTTTATTAGAATGCCCAATTAAAAACAATGCTTTTAATTCTATTGGTTCTTTAAAAAACAAAGCTATCATTTGTTATTTATCAGAAATGCCATTTCAGCTTATAAAATATTGTGTTTGTATGTATGTAGGTTCCATTTATATTGTGCCATTGGAGACACGCACTGTAACAATATCTAAATCTAAAACTAAAACTAAAATCTAAATAAATACAT
This sequence comes from Hymenochirus boettgeri, assembly GCA_019447015.1. Classification (NCBI taxonomy): domain Eukaryota; kingdom Metazoa; phylum Chordata; class Amphibia; order Anura; family Pipidae; genus Hymenochirus; species Hymenochirus boettgeri. The sequence continues at coordinate 32,762,659 of CM033471.1, forward strand.
AAATATTATGCATATATAAGTTCTTGACCCTTGTAAACACACGGAAAGTGGTCTAGTCTGGAAGGTATATTCTGTTCAACTTTAAAAATATCATTATATTTTTTTCAGTTATAAACAAAGCTATATAGTGAAACCTTCTATATAGATAATAGATCTGTGTATACATCCAGTCCTGGTCTAATTCTTATAAGGTTTATCATATAACTGTGGGTCTGAGCATATTGCCAATATATTTGATGTCACAACGGGAAAAATCCCATTAGTATTTTATATATACATTTTTATTAATTAGGTTTATTACAGACAAACATAAGCAAAATATACAGCGCAACATCCCATGTGGAGCTATGTATAAAACCATACATACATACATTAACTAATTAAACCTACTTATTAACACTGATCAAATGAGATTTACAACATCTAAAAATGTAATTAATATTTTCTTAATACTGCCATCAATTCAATATAATTCAAAGTTTAGATTAGGCAGCTCTAGGGATTTTTTACACATTTTATAAAGATTGTTAACATTATTTAAATTGTATGGAAATATGTAATATATTTATAAAGCGCCACTTGGGTACGCAGCGCTGTACATATAAAATACAGAGTATACAAACAAGGTGATATGCAAGAAATTACACAGATAAATTAAAATAATGTGCCTTGACACATTTGGAATGAACCCCTGCCCAAAGAGCTTACAATCTAATGATGATCATCTATTATTAGGTAGATATTTAGTATTTATTGTATAATTGTTACATTGCATATCTGAACCCAATATGTTTACTTAATACATGATAAATAATCATTTATATAGTTGGTGATCTGCTATTTTTTTTATTTGAATAAGTTATTTAAGGGAAAAAATTAAAATTAATATTAATAAATAAGTTACAGATAAAAACTGAATTCGAGTAGTTGTATTACTTTATATTTTTCTTAGATCTGTACTGCAGCTATTAAGATTTACATTTGTAGACTGTATTCAATATCTGTACTTTTAGTACAGAATTATATGTGTATGTATATGTGTGTTTATGTAGTTAGTCTACTGTGTAAAGAGGTACAGATCACCCAACTACCTACCTGTGCCATTTTGTGGAATTCTGTTATAGTCTTGAAGTATTCCCCCCCCCCACTTCATAATTCTGGAGGTTTCTTTTTGCCTCCCTCTGGATCAACAGTTAGACAGGAAATGTGGGTATTGCGTGAGTAGGTTGGACTGGAGGGACGTATGTCTTTATATACACCTCAAATACTATACTATACTATACTATACTATACTGTACTCTACTATACTATACTATACTACACTATACTATACTATTCTATACTATACTATACTATACTTAACTACACTATACTAGACTATACTATAGCTATACCTACACTATACTATACTATACTATACACCCTATAACTATACTATACTACACTACACTACACTACACTACTCTATACTATACTGTACTGTACTGTACTGTACTGTACTTACTATAACTATACTACACTACACTACACTACACTACACTACACGATACTATTCTATACTGTACTGTATATATTCTATACTATACTATACTATACTATACTAACAAAACCTGTTCCATGAGTTCAAAATCACTAAACCAAAAAATTAAACAGCACAAACCTATATCACACAAAACTATCTTTTAGCTGTAGAGCTGTTGAAGTTAACCATATTATTATATGGTTTTAATGATTAATACACAAATTTTAGAAAACTAAATATTTAGAGAACTAAATATTAACTATTACAGTTCTTTTGATGTCCCATACGCTACATTTAATTATTATTGTTTGTTTTGTTAATAGACAGGGGGTCAATTATTTATTTTTTAATCTTTATTTTATTTGTTTCTAGCCACCAGTGAAGAATAACTGGGCGCGGCTCCAACAGGACAGAAAAATTAAAGGACGGACTGGGTGGCCCCAGCAGGTTTGGGCCCTAGAACTAAACCCTTGATATTTGTTTGGCAAAGTCAACACACTGCCTTTGTCCTTGAAGATAAAGTACGGCAATGAAAATCTATTTACTGACCACTGTCCATGCGGGTTGGGAGATATTTCATCTTTATTTTGTGCAATTATATTTTATTTTTTATTACTTGCAATAACAGGACCTAGAGACTTCAAAGGGATAATGCACAGAAAAAAAACCTAGCATGGTTTTGATTTCAAAAAACCTGCGCACACTCAAAGAGCCAGAATTTTATACCAAATATATATATATATAATATGGAACATTGTGGACTATTATTAGTCTTTCTGACTCAGGGATCTGATCTCCAAGTTTCTCAAGTGAAATCTTAACTGTACTCTCTTTCTTCCTTTTTTCTTTTCTTTTCTTTTAAAACACTAAATGTTTTCTCTTAATTATATGCGTTAACTATGCAATGATTTACTGAATCTGTCATTTGAATTCTGGTCAAAATCTCTAAAATACAAAAAAAAAAATTCCTAATGGACCCAATGGATAAAATAATGCCATGATTTAAATAATCAAATAGTGTGTTCTGCACTTTGTGTGTGGTTGTGTGTTAGTGTGTGTGGATTATTAGGTATATGTGTACATGGTTTCTTCTGTCCGGGAGTTAAGGTGTCCATGATTTATTTACCTATATTAATCAATGCTCAAGATTCTGTTTGTATGATCCTTCCATTCTTGTTATAAATGTTTGTTCATCCATTATATATATATATAAATGTATATATATACATACAGTAATAATTTTTGCCCCTACTGTAAGACACAAGATCCTACAGTACATGATGACTATTTTTATCACATCACAGCATTTGGGCTAATCCTAGTTCCTTTCGTTTACTGTTTTCTGTATTTCACGCTCTGTAAAACTGACCTTAAAAGAGTTTATTATTCTACTTCACTTCTGTAAACAAATGCTAAATACTAAAATATGGGTTTCTCTAAGGAAATAAAACAATCCGGAGGCTCCCATTTTGTGACTACCTAAAAAATTATACTGCACTGTAGCATAGTAAAGTTAATACAATTCTAAAAACGGCCAAAAGAAATTTAGTTCTCTGCTTATTATGTACAGCCTAAAAAAAGTTACTGCCTGATTTAGTTTTTTTCGTTTTTATGTTTGTGTTCCCTCCCCACCCACCCTTTAATAGGAACATAAAATCTCCCCTTTCTAACAATTCAGGTTAACACTCTTGCTATCTGCCAAAGCACATGAACGATCTTTAAATTAGAAGCAGAGTGTTGATTATTTTAGGTGACTTGATTTCCTGTAAGAATGTGGCCATTTTTTCACCTTTAATAAATTAAACCCTTTTTCAGGCTTTCGCTAATGAGTGATATTTTGTTTTGCATGCCAACAAATTTAGCAGATATCATTTTCTGTGGACTGTGTGTATAATAAAATATTTTGGACATATGAAAAATGTTGATGTACTAATACCTAGCTGTGTCATTTACTGCTAAAAAATGTGATTTCTAACCTCGTGATTTTCAACACGTTTAGCCAAAAATGCAATAAAATATTTGTTTTTTTTTTTAAGTTACCCCTTTGTTTTCGTTGAAATACCACTTCTTTTTTTCCTTAAAAACTGAATGCATTATTAACCAGCCTTAGGTTATTTGTGTGATAATAGAAAAGGATAAGAATAAAAAAACAGGACAATATTTATTTATTATGGAGTGGTATTACAGAAAAAAATTAATTTGTGGGATTTTTTTTTAAGTAGATGTTACAGCAAAATAAAGAAAACCCTGAATTATTGTTTTCAATTAAAAAGTTGATACGTAAAAAAAATAAGTATACACAGGGTGGCACATGTACTTGTATCTGTGTATGTATGAGTGGTGTGTTTGTTGCTGGTGCTTTGTAATAACGTCTCTTTCCAATAAATATTATAATTAAATATGTGGTTGCATGTTGTTTTTTTAGTTAAAAAATTATCTTTGTATGTGTGCGAGCATGTTTGCTCATGTATGCTGTGCATCTATTTTTAGGTTTGTGTTTTATTGTATGTTTGTCGTGTACGTTTATGTATGTTTATCTTGTTCTATGTATGTATCAATGTATGTGGACATAGCAATGTCTCAGAAAGAGTCCTTTTCATTTTCAAGGATTCCATCTTGGATAAAATGCCATTTAGTTGTTGTTAACTGCAGCTATACTGATCAATCTGTGAATTGTCAAAAACTATTGAGGATACTGGGACTTCTATCAAACTATAGTCAAAAAGCCACAAGCTGAACATTTTGATTTATTAAAGTGGCCCTGCTCTATTTACATTGCACTTAGTTATGCTACTGGTATCATCCTAACCAACTGTCAGTAGCTGACTTTCACGCATGAAAGAGGTTTTTTTATGGTAGGCAGATTCATAGCAACAGAAGCTTTTAGCTTAATAAAAGGGATATTTTAAAGGGGAGAGAAACAAAGCAACAATTTCAGATTTACTTGATAGTTATAAAAATCACACACATAAGATTATTTCCACCGTTCTTTTTATTTAAAAAATGAATCAATTTACTAAAAGGGATGTTTTAAAATGAAAAGACTAAACTACCAAGGGCTATCACTATATTATTGTCTTGAACAATTGTCTTTTTTTTAAACCAAGTTAACTACGGAACTAAAATAACCTTTAAAACTGTTGTGAATAATTAATATTAACGATATATATAATAATATTAAGTATTTATTTAGTCTTAAAAAATATGTTTTCATTTAAACCAGAGACAATTTATTTTACAAGTTTTTGTAAATTTTCATTCTACATTAAAGACATTCAGGAGATTCAATAAAGTTCTTATCGTTAAAATGGTGCTATTTTTGCCCCAACCAATCAGTCTTATTTAACATTTGAAAGCTAACATCTGATTGGTTGGGGCAAAATTATTTTTAACGATAGAACTTTTATTGAATACCCCTTATTCTAAAATCATGACCATTATGTATATATCATTCAAACTAAAATGGTCCAATCTTTTGAATAAAGTATCCTATTTTGCCATTTGTAATTATGCACCTGAATCCCAACATAAAAACCTTTATAACATATTGTCTAATACATTAGGCTATCGCTATTTCAACCTGATCAATATATATTTTGGTTTGTCGAAATCAATGAAGAATAGACCGTACATGTTCAGCCAGTTGCATTGATAGATCACATGATTGGTCACCAAATATTAGCAATACAGCTTTATTTCTGACCATTAGACTACTGATTATTATATTGATAAAAACTGACTCATAGTAAGATAGTCTTTGTGCGTTGACACATTCTGATGGACAAAGTTGTACTTCTTTATACGGCACGGGGGTCTGCACTCCTCCGTACCAAATCAACCTGAAAAAAAGAAACAAGAGTCAAAGTTTGATAATTTCCTGTAAAACCTCTATGAGCAACAGGCATGTGTAATGTGAGTCAGCTATGAAGAATTTTTGTTTTTAATTAGTGTTGACAAACTTGATATTAGGGAACGTTTTATAGGAAATCTTCACCATTAACGTAAAGATTTTTGCATTAAGACGGGTTAAGCAAAACATGCCCATACTCCCATGTGCTCTGGTTACAGAATTATGTCTGTACAGTTTGAAGTAACAGTGTGGATTGACCCACCCTTGACTCTAGTGTATTTTAGTGTTTGCACCCAGGATGAGAGAGAGGAGCTCTCCAATCATCTGCGTTGTAAGTCAAGGGTGTGTAGGAACTGACTGGACTGTTTACTTTGTATGTATAGTTTATTATATAGCGACCTTTAGGGATGCAGGTTATGTCCACCTAAGAAAACTACTTTTGGGGTTTCAGTTTTATTCAAGGACAGGAGGGAAAGGACTGTGTCTTCTATAAACCTGTAGGACCAGGAGCGAAGGTAAGAACTTACCGGTCTCGCGCTCCTCCACAGATCTTCTGACAGGTCCACATGAGCATAGAGTACAAGGTCTATTGTACCTGTCAAGGAAGCGAGACCCGGTAAGTTAATGAAAACTTACATACAGTAAATCAACCCTAAATGGTAATAGTTTGAAATCTGAAATAAATAAGCCTACCCTGAAATCCTGTATCTGCTTCCGGTTCTTCCAGTTATCAACTGTCAGTTATGGATCTCTTCTGAGCATGCCCAGGCTCAGTAAAGGCCAGTACAGTTTCTAAATGATCCGTTCCACGACACATCCAGAAGCATAACAGCACACAGTAATAATTCTAGGACAAACTATGATATATCAACATAATTTTAAAGAGGCCATTCTTCTAAACGATGTTCTTATGAGGTGGAGTTGTCCTATTAAGTTAAGCAACTTACACTAATTAAGTTAAGCACCTGATAACAAATATTCCCTATACTTACCTTTAAGAAAAAAGGCATCAATCTTATTATATGTATGTATGTATGTATGTATAGTTTATTTATAAAGTGCCACTTAGGGGCGCGCACTGTACAATAACAAAATACAAGGGGGCAAATACATAAATAGTTCAGTTCATAATATATAATTATATAAATAGAAGTGCTAGAGCTTGGCCACAAAGAAAGGAGGTCCCCCCGTGAGCTTACATTAGTTATTAACGCAACATGATCCCACGCTGGCTGGAAGATGCCTCTCTGCTGCTATATGAGTAATCTATGTGATCACAGCAGCAGAGAGGCTTTTTGGGTCTGGCATCAGTGTCACGGATTTGTCGTAGCATCACGGATTGTACTGACATCCAACCAGGAGAATGCAGAGAAACGTGATTCTATTTTAATTTTATAACAATGTTTCTGTTAAAATCTAGGGGGGGGGGTTGATCTCTGATGCTTGGGAACAGTTTGGAGTAGACCAGATAAATGGATTTGAAACTTGGATACCATAGAGTTCAGTGTCCTGCAAGAGACTACAGACTACATTCCTGAATTAGACACTCTTGTATCGAGCCCACCCCTGTAGGTGTACTGGGCAGGGATGATCCAAATGATCTGAACATCAAACACCTTATTAATGCATTCAACCTAATCCAGATTTGAACCAAATAAAACCAGCACCAGTAAATCCGTCAATTAACTTTTATACATTGCTGCTTGCTCTATCCAACATAAACGTTGTCTGAGAGGGGAGCGAGGGGGGAGAGAGAGCTAATAAAAAGGGAGCCACAAAACGAAATGAAAGATAAATTGGAGGTGGGTCAAAAGGTTGAAGGCTGCTCCAAATATAGACAGCAGGCACGCTCATAATACATATGGTCAGATAGCAAGATTGGATAGACCAGTGCAGCTGTTTTAGGTGTTGTTAAATAGGCCAAGCATCTAACATGCATTGCCTGTTGTTCATTTTAAAACAAGTTTGTTGCACACACCAGACTACATTTGTCAGAGGTCTTTTTAATTTTCATTTTTCATGCATTTCAATTTTTTTATTGTTTTATTTTTGTATTATATTGACAGAAAGCTCCGTCTGGTATGCTGGTTTCCAGGTCACCTATTAAACATGCGTACATGTATGTACTGCTTGAACTCGAGGAAGAGAGAAGTGTATCTCTCGAAAGCTTGTCTGTAAAAATGAACTGTAAGGCACGGCCACACTGCAATGCAAACGCTATTGCACACGAATCGCATGCAATTTCATGTGCGATTTCATTGTGTTGCGCATGCGTTTTTTCATTAAGTATTGAAAACACATGCGATTGCGATTTAAAATGCGGAAAGCAATCGCAATTGCAACGCACCCGAAATGCTCTTTCGGTGCGTTGACAGCGTTTTCAAATGATTGAAAAAAACGGAACCCAAACGCAAAAAAAGCGCAGCAGTGTGGCCTAGCCCTTAGTCCATAATAACAGCTACCACCTTACCTACAGTACTCATCTCTTAGCACATGTTTACCAATCACAAGCTTCCATTGTGCTACATTGCTTTGCCTGCTCTGGAGCGTGTAGAGGAATTTTAATTAGGAGCAGTAATGCATATAGGAATTTCAAGTGTGTTTTATGAAACGTTGTGGCAATTTTGTGCTGCAACTATAAACAGAAAGGGATTCAATTCAAAATGTCAAAATAATCATTTAATGTTACACTCAAACTTGCCTGTTGCCTCTTTTGATGCAACTTAGTCATAAAATCATAATTAAAGGGACACTAAACGTATTTTTTAAGTAAACGAAATATGTATCTATTATTCTCATCTATGAATAATAGATGCTCGGGGAACACTGCAAACTTAACAGGTGCTCTGTCCCGATCCGGGCCAGAGCCTGTTATATTGTAGTATTTCACACATTATATAATGATTCACACGCAAACCGGTTCTTACTACCCCTACTAGGTAAGTAACGTCTCGGGTTTGGGGGAGGTAAGAATAGATTTGTTTTCTGGGGGTGAACGTGCCCTTTAAGAGGGAGATCTCAGTAAATGTAGTCTGTATAATGTTATTTATAAAGCGCCATTGGTACGCACGCTGTACATTATAAATACAGAGTATACAAACAGGGGATAGTGCAGCCATTAATACAGATAGATTACAATTAAATTAAATACAATTTCCTACATTGGTTACATACATGATAAATGTATATAAACAAGCCTCGACATGAGATCCTGCTGAAGAGCTTACAATCTAAGTGTGGTGGGGGGGCTATACAGATTTAAGTAGGGGGGATGTGGTAACTAAAAAGGGCTAACAAAAAAAAGGGCTAAATGTAAAATAGATTGCTAGATTCCTTTCTTATTTTGTAACTTTTATATTTTAAACCTTTTATTCCTCCTTTAATATTCCAAAAAGAGAAAATGAAACCAGAATCCGCGTCCTGGAGAATTATACTGACATCTAGTGACATCTTGCCAGAAAAAAAAACAAGTTTCCCTTTAATAGACCACGGAGAACAGGCCGCTCTGTTTAGGTGTTAACCAAATATTTCTATGGGAAACATTAGGTGTCCCAGTTTAATTATCATGGTCTTGCTCAACTCACCAGCAACCAGGAAGTGGCCAAGACTGATGAAATGAATGGATTTTTTGCAAAGAGAAAGAAAACCCAGATTCCCAATTTAAATCAAAAAGCAAAAGATTAAGACCCTTAGGTGCACGTTAGTAGGGGACCAGGGCACTGGGGCTCCAGGGGAGTTTAATAACATGCCTGAAGAGTTTTACCGTAGTTTCTCCTTAAATGAGAATGATATTATAAAAGGCAGCACTTTGTACTGCTGTAAAATCTTAGTAATCTTTAGAACAATACCCTAGGGTTAAAGCTTCCCTGAGCCGTTAGGAATGCCAGCAGTAGGGTCAGTCCAGCTACACTGTGTTGGAAGAGCAGAATCTGCACAGAGCTGGGTGATGTAAGTTATACAGATCTAGGGGTACTTAATGTAAATATCCATTAAATAATGTTAACTTTTGGACGTTTTAAGGCAGCAATCCAGGAGCAAGTTTGTTGACTAATCTCCCTTGTAACTGTAGCACGTCATACAGTCCTACAGTGGTTGGGTTAACCCAGATGAGGGGCCATTTATAGTTTTCAATACTGCCTATTTGCAGAAGACGTATAACTGCCTAATGCCTAGAAAAGCCCTTAGCTGCAGGCCAAGAGAGGCCTTGATCTTCCCGTAGGCTTTACACATTACCAATACCGGACGATCTCTTTCCTAATAGGCCTAATAGATTTCGGCTCAAGCACTGAGTGTCAGAGGCCCAGCTTGTAACCTAACAGCTCATTCTGCAGTGTGTTTTAGTGCTTAGGTAGAAGGCCCATTAGTGTTAATGTGGTAAAGTCAAAGGCAACCTTTATATCTTTTAGCCGTGACTTTACATACAATCTGGCCTTTATAAAGCCCCTTTCTCCAGAGGGTGGGGGAAAATAACAGTCTTCAAGGAAAATTAAGTCAAAAAAATCGAAACCATTTTAATGAGGACAAACACTCTGCTGTAATATCGCACTGGGACTACAAATGCCGAGAACCCCAGAGGGTCTGCAAAGCACTTTATATTGTTTATGGAGGGAAGGAGGGAGTTTGAAATATATAAGAGGTTCACTTAGCCAACCCGCAACAGCGAAACCAAACCTACGCCAGGCCACTGATATCACCAGCAGGGACGTATGTCAGTTTTCTCCTGACGTTTGTTTGGGATTTTATTTGTTAGAAAATTCATAGCTTACAACTCACCGTCCCTAAATCTGAGTTTGAAACAACTGTGTGGATTATGGTTGCTAGAGATGGCTCACTAAAATCCCTCCAGCTTGCAGCGGACCCTTGAAGTCGACAGTAAGTCACAATAATATTAATGGAGGTATAAAATAATAATAATATAACATTCACAAATCCCCAAATCTGCAAAGCCGAGTTCTGGCAGATCCTTGAAATCCGCTTCAAACCGGGTCTTTAATCATCACTGATGGTAATGGGCAGCACAATTGGTCAGGCGACATGTTAATGTACACTATACATTATATATGGCCAACAGACTACAAATTGGTATATCGATTGGTAAATCTTTTAGCCACAATAATTGGTTGAATTGGCTTACTCATCCTCCACTAATCCTAGTCTAGAACACTATAGTGAAAAAAAACCTTTCCCCCTTGAATTTATTACCAGGTCGGGCTACTACCCTTCTCCAATTAGCAATCACCTTATGTAGTTTTCCTGCCCAACCAAGTATAGGAAGAATTGTGGGGTGCTCACTTCATAGGTGATTGTTCTTTAAAGGGTATCTCCTCCCCTCCTAAAGTTTGGGCATTCCGTTTATTAAAGAACGGGATGTAAACAAGCATCTCTTACCTAGAGGATCCAGGAGCAGTGGCGGAACCCCCTTTCACAACCTGCAACCGAGGGAGGGGCCCGGGGTAAGAGGGCAACACCAAAGTCCGCGATCAGCTGCTCCGCAAGTATGTTTACTTCGTCGTATGCGCTATCAGCTGTTTAAAAACACTGATCTTGGACCTTTAGAGTGCTTGGCGAGGGGGATTGTCAGGGGCCTGGCCTCCAATCTCACCGGAGGCCTGCAGTTACACCCCTGGCCAGGATAGAAGATACAGAACTTACCCGATTTCGGGCTCCTCTGCTTTTTTGTCTTCTGGCACGAGTAAACAAACTGGCATCAGTAAGAGATAGCTCCTGAATGTACTGGAATTTTTCAGGCTAGAAGAGGTTCCTTCTCGCAATGTAAGTACACATGAACGAACCATCATTTCAACATCAGAATCGTTTATTAGGTTCGGAAAAAAATTTCCCACACTCCAGCCCTGTACTAAGTAGTGAGTAAGTTGCGGTCATGTCAGTCCCCGAACCATTCTCCGTTCTCCCTATACAGAATCTTACAGATTGGTACTGTGTGTACCCAGCTTCATTTTAACCAGCAGCTAATGTGCTTTGGGACAATTATTCAAGCTTCAATTTGAATGGATATTAATCAGATTACTGACACCTAGAACTGATAGCTGCAGCTGGCTGGGTACTGTGCACTATTTTATGTATTTAATTTATGCTCTTTCGTGACCTCCCATTGATATCTTTCCAATCCAATCACCAGAATCAAAAGATAATCAGGGAGATTCAATAAAAGTTCTTGGGGCCAATTTTCCCAGACTTGCTGGCAAATATATGCAGGCTCATTTACCCAGAGCCGCTATCGCTCTGGGGTTAAAGTCCTGCCTCGCGATTCAATATCGCATTTGAAATCTCAGTGGGATTTTAGCGCTATTTGCGGCGTTAAATCCTGCGCTAAACTAGTGCAAACCGATATTGAATTGCGAGCGTCGGATGCGTGGGGTTTTTTGCGTAACCCCGCGTATCTGACAGCTGATATGGCGTTAAGACGCGCTAACCCTTAGTGAACCGCTAGCACAGGATTTTTAGTTTTAGCACAGGATTTTAATGCCAGCAAACAGCTGGCGTTAAAATCATGCATGGGTAAAATCCCTTACCCCGGGATTACCCAGAGCGATAGCATCTCTGGGTAAATGAGCCTGCTCTATCGTTTAAAACTGGTGTTAATGTTGCCCATACCATGTAGATCTAAAGGGCTGGTACCCTACGTTCCAATTTCCTTCCCTCCTGAACCAACCTTCACGACTTTCGACCCGGTGGCCATGAGGATGGACTGTCAGTTTCGACATAGCAGCCACATCCGACATAACGCACACGGCCGTGTTGTGGCGGTCCCATATATTCCAAACACTATCTGCCCGTGGTTTTTTCTTACCTGTCCGATTGTTCGTGTCGTCCGATTTGGGCGTACGAACGTTTTGGCAGATGATCGGATGCTGCCACAAGGACCATACAATAATTCGTCCTGACCGTCCGAAAAAGACTGAAATGTTGGTTGGTCAAGCCGAATCATTGTATAGTGTGTACTGCCTTATTTAACATGAAGTTTACATCTGATTGGTTTGGGCAAATAGCACCATTTAACAATAAAAACTTTTATTGATAACCTGTATGTTCCCTGGTTTTGTGTTCATCTTTCTGTTCATCGTTTTATCGAAAATTGATTGACCAGTTAATGGCTGCCTTTTGTACCCAGCTCAATCAGAAACAAAATCACTATTTTTCTCAATTACTGATGAGATTTGCCCGGTTGGTCCCCATTAATCAGTGGTTACATCACCTGATGGGGTAGTTTTGGCCATCCCAAGTTAATGTATCCCTGTTTGCATCCAGCAAGGCACCTAGACCTTGCACCATCCAACCTTCTCCGCGCTTTATTAGAGCAATCACAGACAGATAAAGCTATCAAAATGGCGCATATCCCTACCAGCCTATTCATCAGGAATCTGCCCTTCTCAATGGCCTCCCTGGCACATACACATACCCCGCAATCATCACTCTCCTCTCTGTCTTTTCCATTTGCAGTTTCCCTGTTCCCCCGTGGTCACTTCTTTGGTTATGGGTCAAACTGCCTGGTTTATTTTGCTCCAGGATGTCTAGGTATTTTTTTTTCAATGCATTAACCCTTATTTGACTGGTTCCCAGATAAGTGGAGTCTCCCCTATAGATGAATCAACAGATCCATACCACATGGTCGAATTCCACAGCCTGATGTGGAAGATGTATACAAGGGGCAACAGGATTTACACAAAATATAGTGCCAAAAAAATAGTTGATAAGAATGTAGGAATTTTAAATTTCTCCAAAAAATGGCTTCTATATCACCATTGGCGGCCCAGAAACACAATCACCGTTACCCAAAGAGCACATGGCAGCATAATGAGGTCACGGCACTGAGGGTGGGGCCCTTTAAATAAGTATAAGTTAAAGAATGATTAAGGACACATATACTGTAAATTTACATCTAAAAATGAAAAGCACTGGGCAGAGGGTATGATTGATTATTCCTACCTCCCAATATTGTATAGTTAGGAAGCTACAGCCCTACAGTGTTCATCTGCAGGTTAGTGCCCCCGGCCTTCCTGTTTTTAAAGATTGTTTGCTGAAGCACCCAGGAAGACGGCCTAAGCAGTTTTTTTTTTTCATATAGAAAATATTTGGGTAGAAATTAGTACCAACCTACCAATACCCTGCCCCAGGTACTTTTCATTTTAACTGTTTTTTGGGAAAAAATTATATGTACAATAGTTCTCCTTTAATTGGTTATTTTGGCAAGTAGCAGTTTCAATGAGGGATAGTCTGTATATTGGAACACAAACCCATTCCCAGTGAACGATGTGGTTTACTGAAGTTTGGCAGGTTATAGGTGTAGGGATTTGGTCCCGTCCATTCATCTTGTCTTCCTGGCCAGGAGAAGGTACAGATTCACTCTGATTGTTAGATTGAGGCAGCTCATTTGGGACTGATGAATCAATTCTGGTGGGGAACCTCATTACTCTTGAGTGTAGTTCCTCCTTAGGACACATTAACTTGCAGATTCCAGACAGAGATTAGACATCCCCTTACGGGACCAAATAAACATTTCTTTTAATGACTGAAGAGTTCGGATCGCACAGGCTGCGGAACTTTCTACATTGCAGTTGTTGGATGGAGTAATATACAGTGTGAGCTTGTGGCCAGGTAGTTGTCTGGACAAGAATAACGTCCTTGGACAAACATTTTAATAGGAGGCCTCAGAGCAAGGTCACCCTAGCACGTTTGCGTTTTGCGATCCTTTTGCGCATTGAATGCAGCCTGGGTAACACAATAAGGGTGCCACGTGTGCGCTGCGCTCCTTTTTGAATCCCCCATTTTATTTTTTTGAGAATTGCATGCGCGCTGATAACGGAACATGAGCATAGTTGCGACTCACGTTTTGCCGTTGTAGTGGTGACTTACACTAAGCCCACAATTTAATAAAGGCGTGGTTCATTTTATTGATACTGCCCCTTTACCACCAGTAATTTTTAGTTTTTGTATAAAAAAAGATTTACAAATCCCCATAGAATACCATTGCTTAGTTCGTATAACGTGTCAGGTAAATGTACAATAGCGGCCGTTTCATTCACGCCCGGTTTGCAATTTAACGTTACGGATGGTATCACGGCGTTTAAGAAATATGGCCATAAGGCTAGGGACGCTTCTGGTGGATGTGTGTACCGCAGTGCCGAGCATTCCGCAATATTAACAGTCGGCCTTTGTGATCGTTCGGAATTTCCTATGTAAAAAAAAAGAGGGAATCACCCACACGGCTGAAGGGCATGTGTCAGTCCCTGAACTTAAACTCCCTATGTTTTTCATATCTATACATATAGGGAGAATGCTTGGTACTGTGTGTATGGAATCTTTAGGGTAACGCCACCCACTTGTATAAAGTTCCTTTATTCAGTTAAACTGAAGAACGGGAGGTAAATGCGCTATATCTTACCTCTCGTTCTTCAGTAAAACCTGCAGGAGAGAAAAGAAACGACCGTGGACAGGTCCCGACGCATCCACGCTCTTACACTGTGCGCGCATGCCCTGCCACACAAAGAACTCTGGATGCGTTGGAGAATGTTTCGTTTGTGTCAGAGATTTCAGCAGTGTGGATCGATCCACGGTAAGTTTGTTCTGCAGGTTTACTGAAGATGAGAGGTAAGACATAGTCTCATTTACCTCCGTTCTTCAGTTAAACTAAATAAATTGGTGGACATAACCTTTAAAATAATTACCATAAGAATCGGAACGGGAGACATTCCCGGGACATTAAAGGACACTTATACTCACCGTCCTCCACCCCCCGCCATCTTCTTTATTCATTAGCTTTTACCCATGCGAGACCTTAACCGCTAGTTCTCACCCCTGGGTTCACGTACCGTTCTGCCGCGTCTCAGAGCACGCTGCCCTGGTAGCTCCCCCCCCATCCTCCCTGTTGGCGACGAGCCAATAGCAGGCACGCTCTGCAACAAGCTGCCTTTACTATTGGCCATGTCGCCGACGGGGAGGGGAGGAGGGGGCGGAGGCCTGCCATAAGCAGCGTTGCACTAAGGGGGGGGACGCTTTAAGTTTCGAGAACCCAGGGGTGAGGACCTAGCGGTTCGCCGCAACCTGGTAAAAGCTAATCACAAAGAGAGGAGCGGAGGAAAGTGAGTATATTGTCCTTTACGCCCATTATATGACTTCGATTGTCCGGCGAATTACCATCCATAATTGCCATGTCGATAACTGACATTATAGGGGTTAATTACGCAAATCTGTCATTGTGGAAGGCCCAGCAAATATAAACCGGTCCTATAGTGTTTGGAGTGCAAATAAATCTCGTGGTCCAACACTGACAGACACATATTCAACACCTACATCTTTTCTTCTTTAACACAGTATGGACAGTGTTTTAAAAAAGGATAAAAGGGGAAACTGTGGTCCAAAATGACTTTAGGTAATTGATAGGAATTGCTCCCTGAGAATTTTTTTGCAATTTATTTTAATGGGGTTTATTTTGCATAGTTTTTGAGATATTTTACATTTTGTGTGTGATATGGCAGCAGCACACCATGTCCCCTGCAACTTCCTGCTTTCCTTACTACTCTGTCAGGATTCCCACAGCAGAGGAGGGGGACTTTTCTGTCTCCCTCACACACTGATGGAGTCTGAGGCTGGCTTGGCCGCGGCACTTGCCGGAGAATCCTTATGAATGTCACCTGTCAGCCCTCCACCCATTCACTTTCCTGGTTCGTCCTTTATTCTTTGGGCTGATGGAGCACGTAGAGGTGGTTGAATAGCAATCGTTTTAAAAAGGGTAGGAAACTGGCCTTTCATTTAATTCAACTTGTTTGGAGACCACACTCCCCTTTACGATGTGAACCATAACAGTACATAAGAACAGCAATGTAGTAACTTTAAATACTATAAAACGATCAATATGTTAATTTAACATTGATTGCTTCAGATCATGTGGGCTCTACCTCTGTATGTGGGGATTTGTTCCTAGGGCATAAAGGAAGTATGTTGCATATCTCCACCCCTTACTCATGGGAAAACCTGGGAGTAAGAGAATTACTTCGTTTCTTAGATTTTGTTGGCAATGCAATTTATATGTATGAGAACTGCACGATGTCTTGTTTATAAGGTGTTTCTCCATTTTTATGCTCAGTGGAGGGCTTTTTGCTCCATTTTGGCCCCCCCTCCCTATGTATGAGTTCTAACTCACTTTCAAGGTAGAACTAATCTTGTCCTTAAATTGCAGTATAATTGCTTACACAGCTACCTCGGCTGGTTTGAAACTTATTGCAGTATACGTTTTATCAGACAATGGCCTTAGAAAGTTATCTACTCTTAGCAGTATTTATCCGTAGTGGAAAGTGCTATGTGGCTCAAAGGACTTCTACGCTATAAAATCAATAACAGCGATAGTTCCAGACTGCCTGGATCTTCCCATTGCATTATTTTAAGCCACAAAGTGTTTTTTCCCTTCAGAAAAACATTGGACATTTTCCCATTGTAAAAATATTTCATATTGGACTTATCTTTATTATACGGCCCCAGTGAGGATTTCGTACTTTTATGTACCCAAACGACCACCAGTCTATTAGTTGCTGATTACACCACTAGGATATGGGTGCCGGGGATACTTGATACCATGGATTTATACTGGAATTAAAATGGGGTTAAAAGATTTTCTCGTTGTTCTTAAGGAAATCAACTTTGTAATCAAGTAAACCTCTGGTGTTAAACACTATGGGTCAGATACAATGATATACAATAAGACCAGTTTTGTCTATGCTATTAAGGGGCACTAAACTAGAAAAAAGTCATAACAACATCTAAGACCTTCAGCACTGTTACATAAAAAATTGTCCCCATAGCCACTGACACAAGCTCTCTAAATGATCTTGCCCCTGCCTCCTACTGTGACATTGGTCTGCGAACTGCACAAAAAAATGTGAGCCAAACCTTTATCTGCCACATGGCAATTAGTGGTGAATCACCAGTTTCCATTCAACACAACTGTTTTCTATTCAGAATGCAGTTTTGAAATCCATGATCGAACTATTTTTCAAAATGTTGAAATTCTGAAAAAAAATCAAAAATTCGAAACCCAAACAATTGAAAATTCTATTTGAAATCAAAATATTCCATTTCAAAATGTTTAATTGAAAATCTGATGAATCGGATTTTTCGGAACTTCATAGGTTCCGCAGAAACGCCTATCTGATATCAGAGAAGGCAACTGTGGCTCTTTCATATAACACCATTCTGTTGATATTCAGTCCTTTACTCTTTGATACATCAGAATCAGCTTCCCAGTCTGAAAAAAATATTTTTTTGGTTGGGGCAAATTAGCACCTTTTAAAACGATAAGAATGTTTATTGAATAACCCTGATTATCTATTAATTGCATTCACAAATGTTAACAAATGTCTAAATGTCAAAGATGCCCAGCATTGTGCCGACAGATCATATTTGTCTCTGTCGCAACATAGCATGTAAACCGCAACACGGACAACGGGATTTACCCATTATGTCCGTCATGTATGGCCACCTTAAGCCTCTGCCTTTAATCATGAAGATCATGCCAAATCGTTTTCTAAATCAATTAAAAAATGCCCCCCATCGCATACACGGAGACATAACAACATACACTGACAAAGATGCTTTTAATTGGACTATACTTGAGTAACCATAAATACTAAAAAAAGTGTAAAAACTGTAAATTTATGAATTTGGACATTGACAAATGTGTTATGTATAAAGGGTCTTTTATAAAGTGTTAGAGTGAATATACCTCTATAATAACTTTTGGAGGAAATAATATATATTATCCTACCGATTATTATCAGTCTCCCCTTTAATTTTTACACAAGTAAAAAAAAAAGAAAATTAAGGCAAAGGTTACTGTGACAACCAAACTCCCTTCCCTTGTTAAACAAGAGCTGGATAATGGGTTGCTTTTAATAATTAATATTTATAGGCTAGTTACCGCGGAGCTGTTTTAAGCTATTTGTGTCGGTGTCCTTAAGTCCGTTAACCAACGTATCAAGAGTTAACGTGACACAACTAACGGCATTGTGACATTACACAAAATGTTGTAGTGCACCAATTTCCTGAGCTGTTAACGGCTTCTTTAAATATGTAATCTCTAACGCCAGCAGATAGCTGGTGTTAAAGATTGCTAAAGGCAAACTACTCCAGTCACACTGCACTGAGAGCACTACCAGCTCGTGCATTGCCCACGGGTCCATAGAGAGCGATATGCGGCTCTCTGTACATAGCCCTGATCATCTTTAGGCTACAATACAATCGGATTTTTTAATTTCTCCCCAGAATTGCGGATTTAAATTATGCATCATTTAATTAGAGTTTCAATGCTACAAGTCATATAAAACGTGGGTTAGAGCTAAAGATTCAATTAATGGGCCTGTCCACCCTTAAAAAAAACTGGTATTTGTCAGTTTATCGGCCCACAAAAACTTGCTATTTTTACCTGTTTACTAACATGTATTTGTACCAGATATTTAATTTTATTTTTTTTTACATTGTTCTGTAAAGGTTCTGCCTTCCCGCTCTCTGCTCAATGAGCTTTTTTTACAACTTGAGCATGTCAAGTAGGCAGCAATTATCATTGTTTGATTCAAAGGGGGGAGTCACGTTTTGGATTGGACTGCATTGAGGGGAGACCAGCTTACTCTGCCAGAATGGGGACAAAAAAAATAACCTTATAATTAAATATCTGGTTAGAATACATCTAATAATGTGCTGAATATTTCAATTGGGTTGGGGACAACGGACAATTATTTTAAGGGTGGGAGCATGCTCTTATAAACCACAATAATCACGCTCCCATTAATGTCATAGCTGTGGTTTACAATTGATACATGCAAAAGCAATATGCAAAGAAAAACGTTTTCTCTGCGTGTTATACCTGTACATCCATAGAAAAAGCCCTCATCCCACAACATATGAAAATTAAGTAAGGCAAGAATTTGCAATCCCTGGCATTTCCTACAGACTTTACATTGGCATACCTAGACCACTGCACAGCTAGAAGACAGCTCATGGGAAACGTCAGGCAAGTGTGGTTTGGGTCGTGGTCTGGGCAGGGGAACCCATCCTGAGCATCTGGGGCCTACCCAGAGTTAGGCTGGGCACCACGTTCTCAACCCAGAGTCAGGCGTTGACAACACTGTACCAGCCAGAAGTAGGCTGGCACCCACTGGTCTTAGGAATACTGACCATTTATTTAAATTTTTTGTAACTTACAATCCTATTCAAGCTAGTCACCCAGTATGGGTAAATTGTCGATTAAAAAAATAATCCCCATTACGTTAAAAACTTTGTACGAGTCTTTGTGCTGTAAGCGTTATCTAACATAAAATATCCGATTCTAATCTGCCCATAAAAAGGGAAAGAATAAACAAGAATTTAAACAAGGATGTCCAACTTCCGTGCAGCCTCCAAATGTTTTGGAAACTACAACTAGCATTCCCTGGCCACAAGCTAATAGTTTTGCAAACATCTTTGTGCTGCAGTTTTGGACATGTAACATTATAAGAGTAATGTTTGCAGTTCAATAGCCATAGCAATCGTTAATGGACATTGCAAATCCGACAATATTAAACATAACCCATGTGTTTTCAATGTGGTACACAATTCTTTAAAAAATAGATTTCACATATGACCTTTCTGAAATCCTAAAGGGGAACTAATTCTATTTAAGTAGAATGGAAGCCTCCCAGTCTACGTTCTACCATCATGGTGCTCTGTTTCTGAGGAAATCCAAGTTCCGGGAGATTGTACCTGCCTTAATGAAGGCAGCCAAAGCGTGAATATGGAATGTCTGGTCATGAGAAAAAAATTAAGGGAAAAAAGCACGGATGAAGCTACCCACATCAACAGGGTCAAGTGCGCTTATTGCTGAGGATACACATAGGCGTGGTAGTTCTTGGATGCTGCGTAGTTCTGTAGGTGTTAGGACATAATGGCATAAACCTAATGACAAGGGAGGATGGATGCAACGATGAATTAAGAAAACTGTCCCATTATTTTAATCACTGTCCAATCACATGCAAAACACAGTGCTTAGGGACATCCGAGTGCCAGTAATCCAATGTTTCAAAGTCCAGCTGACCACAACCCCTCTTAGCTGCAGAATCATTGAGGTGCTCTTTTATGGCACATAATTTATGTCTGGCAACTTCGCCTTGAAAGCAGTTTGGTATTTACAATTCAGTTAATTTCACAAGTTGCCATAAGTTAAGTCCCATAACTCACTGGTCTATGCATCAAGCGCTTGCTGCTTTCCGATTTCTGATCCCACGGCTTTCTGTTGTTCTTGACCATTATACTAATAGCCAACGTTTCCTTCTCTTGACTGGAATTTTCCTGAAGTGCCGACTAACAGTCTTACTAAATAAAGAAGATCAAAAACATTATGTTAAAAAAGGCATCCTAAATATAAACACAACTACACTAAACTTCAGCAGTTAGAAGCCTTTACATCTTCAATCAGTCCAATAGCAATACTTTTATCACAGACGGTGCTGGTGTGCTCCCATTCCAGTTGTCCTCTTACTGTGGAATAGCAGACTTACTACGACGTTCTGCAATGTTTCCCAATCCAGATCACGTTTGCTATTGTAATTATGGTCATCAATCTGCAAAATGATTGGCAAGGCGGTTTGTCCCTAACATCACTGGTTAGTTGTAATAATGTCAGGCCAATTTTAGTGGTTTGTTGGCTTTTTCTCTACGTTTTCCTCTCTAAAATATATATTCAACCTGTGCTTTTGTCCACAGTTTCGAATGAAGAACTACATTTGCCTGGCACATATTAATGCCGCACCAATGAAGCTTTTTTTGGTCAGTACCCCCTATAATACTCGAGTTATAAACATACTGAGTCATAAACCGAGGTACATATTTTTTTACTGGAAAAAAACCCGAAAGGGGTGATTGACTTGGAGTATAACCGAGGGTAGAATTATGCCACAACTGTCTTCGATTCTTTTCAGAGGCTTTATAGTTTTGCCCTTTAGATTGACAGCAAAATTCCTCATACAGTAATAGCCAAATCCGTATCGCTAGAACTATATGATACTAAGTATGGGAAATTCTGCTGTCCATTGAAATGGCATCTAAAGCTCAAAACAACACAGAATCAGAAGGGCAACATAGCTACCTATCTATCTATCTATCTATTATCTATCTATCTATTATCTATATATCTATTAGAGATGGCCGGTTCGCAGACCCGAACCCGGATCCGCCGCGGATTTCTCCCATCCGCGAACGGCGGATTATTCCGGACTTTCCGGACTTCCGAACTTCCGAACTGCGGATTTTTTTTTTTACGAAAATTTTCGAAAATACGAGTATCTCCGTAATTACGAGGATCTACGATACTTTCGGGATCCGGAAAAACCGATGATCCTCGTAATTACGAGGATTTGCGTAATTACGAGGATTTGCGTAATTACGAGGATTAACGTAATTACGAGTATTCTCGTAATTACAAGAATACTCGTAAAAACGAGTAATTCGTGTAAATTTTTCAAGACGGAGCAAGCCACATGATCCAAATTAGCCAATGGCAGCTATCATAGTTACGGAAAGCCTCGTTTTTTTTACGGAAATCCTCGTTTTTAGTCACGCTAGCGGACTGTACTTTTTAGGTATTGTTGGCATTTATACGTGCTTCTAAGGCCATTACCCAGGTCCCTGAGTGGTTAAGTGTACGTTACCAAGGCTATTTAGACCACTTTTAATGCGGATTTTGCCGAACTTTCATTTTAATTCGTTTTAACGGGTCCGCTCGCGGATTTTCGAATTTTCGGATTTTTTTGAAAATCCGCGGATCCTCGCGCGGAACGGATTTTTCGAAGTTCGGACATCTCTAATATCTATCTATCTATCTATCTATTATCTATCTATCTATTTATCTATCTATCTTTCATCTATCTAACTATCTAACTATTATCTATCTATCCTATTAATTTTCTATCTAACCATTATATATCACTATATCACTCATCTATTATCTATCAATCATCTATCTATCTATCTATCTATCTATCTATCTATCTATCTATCTAATCACATAATTGTTGCACTCTACCATAAGTTGCCATCTGCCTGGGTGCTTCTTGGTTGTTGATTCACAGATATCCAACGAAGTAAAAGAGTTCCAGGTACTAAAAATTTTTTTTTTATTCAATGTGAAAAACACACAAGTAGATATCTATCTATCTAGAATCTATTTATCTATCTATCTATCTATCTATCTATCTATCTAATTAAACAGAAGTGTGCACTCTACCAATAGTTCCATCTGCCTGGGTGCTTCTGGTTGTTGATTCACAGATATCCAACGAAGTAAAAGAGTTCCAGGTACTAAAAAATTTTTTTTTATTCAATGTGAAAAACACACAAGTAGATATCTATCTATCTAGAATCTATCTATCTATCTATCTATCTATCTATCTATCTATCTATCTATCTATCTATGGGCCCTATTTATAAAAGATCGGTATCGTTATCGTAAAATACCGATCGTTATCGTAAAATAACGACTGGGTTTTTATCGATAACGACCGTTATTTACCAATAACGACCGTTATTTACCGATATCGGTAAATAACGGTCGTTATCGGTAAATAACGACCATTCTTTACCGATAACAACCGGTATTTAACGATATCGGTAAATAACGGTCGTTATCGGTAAATAACGGTCGTTATCGGTAAATAACAGTCGTTATCGGTAAAAACACGGTCGTTATTTTACGATAACGATCGGTATTTTACGATAACGATACCGATCTTTTATAAATAGGGCCCTATCTATCTATCTGTCTATCATCTATCTATCTATTTATCTATCTATCTATCATCTATCTATTATCTATCTATTTATCTATCTATCTATTATCTATCTATCTATTTATCTATCTATCTTTCATCTATCTAACTATTATCTATCTATCCTATTAATTTTCTATCTAACCATAATATATCACTCATCTGTTATCTATCAATCATCTATCTATCTATCTATCTATCTATCTATCTATCTATCTATCTATCGATTAAAACAAAAAGTGTGCACTGTCTTACCAATAGTTTCCAATCTGCCTGGGGCTTCTGGTTGTGATTCCATATATCCCGAAGTAAAAGAGTTCAGGTACAAAAAAAATTTTATTCAAATGTGATCTAAAACACACAAAGCTTCTATCATAATCTAGTATCTATTTATCTATCTATCTATCTATCTATCTATATCTTCTATCTATCTATCTATATATCTATCTAGTATCTATTTATCTATCTATCATCTATCTATCTATCTATTTATCGATCTATCATCTATCTATTATCTATTATCTATTTATCTATCAATCAATTATCTCTCTCTCTCTCTCTCTCTATCTATCTATCATCTATCTATTATCTATCTATCTATCTATCTATCTATCTGTCTATCATCTATCTAACTATTATCTATCTATCTATCTATCTATCTATCTATCTCTCTCTCTATCTATCTATCTATGTGTCTATCATCTGTCTATCTATCTCTACAATCTATCACTATCTATCTATCTATCTATCTATCTATCTCTCTATCTATCTATAATATATAATATATATATATATAAATCTATCTATTCTCTATCTATCTATTATCTATCTATCCATCTATCTATCTACCTGTCTGTCTGTCTGTATGTCTATCATCTGTCTATCATTAATCATTTATCTATCTATCTATCTATCTATCATCTATCTACTATCTATCTATTTATCAATCATCTAACTATTATTTATATATATCTATCCATCTATCTATCTATCAACTATCTATCTATCTATCTATCTATCTATCTATCTGTCTGTCTGTCTATCATCTGTCTATCTATTAATCATTTATCTATCTATCATATATCTACTATCTATCTATCTATCTATCTATCTATCTATCTATCTATCTATCTATCTATCTGTCTATCTATCTATCTATTTATCAATCATCTATCTAACTATTATCTATGTCTATCTATCCTCTATCTATCAACTATGTATCTATCTACCTACCTATATTATTTATCTATCAAGTTATCTATCTATCTTTATCTATCAATCATTTATTTATCTGTCTGTTGTCTGTCTGCTTCCTGCCCACCTATCATTCTATCTATCCAATTATCTTTCTATCAATCACAGTGATTTATCTTGGCCCCCAGTAAAATTATGATTGGGCCGCCTATCGTGCTTACCCACAGTGGTTTTGTGTTGGGGGCTTATATCTGTCTAAGAAGAATAAGAAGATCTGTCTGTCTATCCATACACATGGCCAATATTATCAAATCCCTTCAGATTTGACAGGATTTGTTATGTGTATGGATACGTCCCAGAGCCAACAAACTACTGGGGCCAGATGGAAATTTTCGTCAGATTGTTACAGGCTCCACTTACTACAGTAGAGGGAAATTATTACATTGCACCGTGAATGGCCACATTTCACCTATCGTTCATTCGAATATCGATTCTTATAATCGCATAAAGAGTATTGATTCTTAAAATCCTACAAAGAATATCGATTCTTATAATCATATACAGAATATCAATTCTTATAATCAATACAGAATATCGATTCTTATAATCATATACAGAATATTGATTCTTATAATCGTATACAGAATTTCGATTCTTATAATCGTATACAGAATATCGATTCTTATAATCATATATAGAATATCGATTCTACTAATCGTATACAGAATATTGATTCTTTCTTATAATCATATACAGAATATCGATTCTTATAATTGTATACAGAATATTGATTCTTATAATCACATAAAGAATTTAAATTGTTAAAATAATATAAAGAATATCGATTCTTATAATCGTATAAAGAATTTAAATTTTTATAATCGTATAAAGAATATTGATTCTTATAATCGTATAAAGATTATCAATTCTTATAATCGTATAAAGAATATCGATTCTTATAATCGTATAAAGAATTTCAATTGTTATAATCGTATTATGAATATCAATTCTTATAATCGTATAAAGAATTTCAATTGTTATAATCGTATAAAGATTTTCAATTGTTATAATCGTATTATGAATTCAATCTTATAATCGTATAAAGAATTCATAATTGTATATCGTATAAAGAATATCAATTCTTATAATAGTATAAAGAATATTGATTCTTAATCGTAATAAAATTCATTTTATAATCGTATAAGAATATAAATTCTTATAATCGTATAAAGAATATTGATTCTTATAATCGTATAAAGATTATCAATTCTTATAATCGTATAAAGAATATTGATTCTTATAATCGTATAAAGAATTTCAATTGTTATAATCGTATAAAGATTTTCAATTGTTATAATCGTATTATGAATATCAATTCTTATAATCGTATAAAGAATTTCAATTGTTATATTCGTATAAAGAATATCAATTCTTATAATTGTATAAAGAATTTCAATTCTTATAATCGTATAAAGAATACAATTTTAAATGAAAAGAAATCGATTCTTATAATTGTATAAAGAATTTCAATTGTTATAATCGTATAAAGAATATCAATTCTTATAATCGTATAAAGAATATCAATTCTTATAATCGTATAAAGAATATCAATTGTTATAATCGTATAAGAATATCATGTAAATCTATAAAGAATATCGATTCTTATAATCGTATAAAGAATTTCAATGTTATATGTATAAAATACTAATTCTATAATCATAAAAAAAATATCAATTCTTATAATCGTATAAAGAATATCAATCTTAATATCGTATAAAGAATATCAATCTTATATCGTATAAAAATATTGATTCTATAATCGTATAAGAATTACAATTTTTTATAATCGTATAAAAGAATACCAATTCTATAATGTATGAAAAAATATCGATTCTTTAATCTATACAGATATCAATCTAAATCGTATAAAGAATACCTACTCTTATAAGCCTGTACTAAAGAATATCGATTCTTATAATCGTATAAAGAATATTGATTCTTATTATAAACATATAAAGAATTTTGATTCTTATAATAATCGTATAAAGAATATCGATTTTTATAATCATATTAAGAATATTGATTCTTATAATCATATAAAGAATATCGGTTCTTATAATTGTATAAAGAATATCGATTCTTATAATAATCATATAAAGAATATTGATTCTTATAATAATCATGTAAAGAATATCGATTCTTATAATAATCATGTAAAGAATATCGATTCTTATCATTGTTTAAAGAATATTATTTCTTATAATTGTATAAAGAATATCGATTCTTATTATAATCATACAAAGATTATCAATTCTTATAATTGTTCAATGAATATAGATTCTTATAATTATACAAAGAATATTGATTCTTATAATCGTTTAAGAAATATCATTTGGGTCGATATATCAGACCATAGCTGCCCAACCTGCCCCAGACTCTGAGCGGGCCACTTACAAAACTCCGCCCCTGAACTGGATTCCTGTCTCCCTATGTTTTCTCTCTCAGCTCTGTGCAGCACCGAAACGTTAAATAAAAGTTTCACAACAATTAAGCTGGTGTGTTTGGAACATCTTTATTTTTTGTTGTTGAAATGAATATACAGTCCGAGGCATATGTTCCTGGAAGCACCCTAATTTACAGGATTGAGGGGCAATTGGAGATGCAGGCATCTCCTTACATATATTATATATATATAGAGTAATAAAGAACCCACCCAAAACAAAAATCCAGTTTCTTTTAATGCAAATGGAACCAATTCTGTGGCCAACGCTCCTTCTCCTCCTGTCTCAATGGTTTATGGCCAGAAACATAACAGAGCCTAGGGATGGATGGAGAACTAAAGAAAAACTATCATCCACACGGTATGAGAAGTATATTTAGCAGATAGCTGTATCTCCCTCTTCTGGAATCAAATTCATTTTTAAGATTTCTTTATTGACCCAGATACTCAGCAAATCTGTAATCAGGGCTGAGCAGTCAGAAAACCAGTTGTTACTCAATAGGAAGTAAAGTTACACAGTTATCAGTTAGCTGGGAGTTATAGAATCTATTCAGTTTTTTTACATTTTACCTTTTGTTCTCCTTTAATGTTATACCATTATGTCATTAAGATAGCCTTTGGCCATATTTATAAAAGGTGTTATTATTTCTACTGGTGTAGAAATAAGGTTGGTGTACAAAAGGCAACAAATATCCACCCCCAAAATCAAAATGTAGATGCTGATCAAACCCCCCAAAGCCCAATACTGCCGGTAGAAGGAGTTATACTGTCCAATCCCTCCCGCCCCCTCCTCCTCTGAGCGCTGCAAAAGATCAGAGCTTTCACCGCGCTAACTTAGATTTTGCAGCATTTTTGAGATTTTACAGCATTTGGGAGAAAAATCTATAGAAATGCCCTGCAGCCATTGGCTGTGGTGTCACCCATTACGGCCTCTCACTAGAACAGAGTGAATAGAGTTCGGGCAGTATAACCCCTTCTACCCACACTATATGTCTATGTCAGTATATTGTTTCATGCCAGAAATATTTATTAATGTTCCTGTACATTTACATCTTTTATTATTTTACCTTTAACCTCAATCCACTTGAATTTAGGGGAAAAAACTTAATTTCCTTTCATCAATTTGCCCAAAAACACTAAAAAAGGTGAATTTCCCCCCCTAAAAAATAGTGAATTTTGTATTTCTTAATGATTAAATGATTTCAACATGGAAAAATTCTTTAATATGACTTGGTAATAACCAAACATTTTGGCTTAAATGGTATCTAAACTGGAACTACCGTCATCCAGGCGGAAAATTTCCATCAGTACGGCCGATGGATCCCCATACTGCGTATGTGTAGTGACAGATTTCATTGGGATCTACTGGTACACATGCATTCGGAATCGCATTGTTTATGGGCACCCAGGGGACTCTAAGGCTGGGTACACATGGGCAGATTTTTCGGGCCAAACAACAATACCGTGTATGGGTCAACTGGGATGAAAAAACTGCGCTGCTTTCAGCCGTGGCCGATGATGGTCCCCCATTCGTCTGGATCGGATGTGCTGGTAATTCCCCCTATGGGACCGCACGATCGGTCGCGTGACCTGTCTGCCGCGACCACAAACTTTTCCCCCGCCAAACGCTCGCTAGGTACAAAATATCCCTTCGTCTCTACCCAGCCTAAATATCTAAATATACAAAGTATATTTAGATAAAGGAAAAGTCTTTTTATTTTTTTACATACCCTTTAAAATTATCACATGGTATCAACACTAACATTTATTGATTTCTGAGGTTTTATTTTACATGTATTAAAGGACAACTACACTGTAAAAATGACCAAAAGAACCTGGGGCAAGGTGGTAGGACTGATTATTCCTACCTCTCAATACAGTTTCCATCTGCCAGGTTAGTGTCCTGGGCTTCCCTGTATTAAAGATAGCGCTGAAGCACTAAGGAAACCTGGAAGATGCAGTTTTCTTTGTGCTGGTGCTCCTCACAGAAATGATATTGTGAGGTAGGAAATACCAATCCTACCTCCCTGGTTCTTTTAATTATAACTGTTTTTTTAAATAAAAAACTTTATATGCACTATAGTTCTCCTTTAATTCTCATTTTAAACAATAGTAAACATTACTTCACATGAATGAGGCCCAGTGGCATAACTACCGCCACCCCTACGGTAGTAGGGCCCGCCACAAGCCCACAATTTTTTTAGCGACCAGCTGTATTTAAATAGCTGACCACGTGTATGCAGGAAACATACGCGCAATCAGCTGTTTAAAAGACTGGGCCCGAACTTTCAGTTTGGGTCTGGTCTTTTAAATGGCTGATTGCGCTAATGTTTACAGCTAATCATGGAGGGAGGAGGGGGTCAGGGGCCCAGCCTCATATCTAGCGGAGGGGGCCCAGACCCCTGCAGGTACACCCCTAATGGGGTCCATATAATTACCTTTGGATTTGCAGTACTTATTGTTTTAGGGAGGGAAAAGCGCTATTTGTCTATTTATTTACAAAAAATCTTGTAAAATCTCTTCTTTTTATACCTATCAAAATAGGATTTACAGCTTCTAGAAGAATTCCTAATATTTCCGAACATCTTCATTCATTTCCCTGGAGGGATTATTTCTGCGACTTTGAATAACACTGTTAATTCTCACCAGTCACAAAAAAAGCACTAGCTCCTAATCCCCCTTAATGGGATTGGGTAATGTTTGGAAAAAGCAAACATTGTAGTCTATTAATTGCAATATGACATTAAAGTTTTAAAAACAAGACAAGAGCATTTTTAGAATGTTAAAATGTAAAAAACAAAAATGATTATATTAGAATATTTTTATACATTTTGCACATTTTCCATTTCCATAAAGCCAGCCTTCTTTATAGAAAATAAAATCTTTACAAAGTGCTTTTACTTCTCCTTACTTGATGGCTAGTAATGAATATTTATTATGGAAGAGACTAAACAATTGGGTGGTTGTGTAAGAAATTAACAGTCTCCAGACATCAGGATAATTAAGCAAAATAACTACAATACAATCCAGGACATCTGCTAAAAAAAAATAAAAAATATTTATCTATTGTAGAACAATAACTGATTGGGTAGTTGAGTTCATTGAGTGGAAACTTTTCTTATAATAACCATTTTATTGACTAGACCGTCCCTTGGAAAGAGGCTGGAGTTGGTCTGTCTCCTAAAGTCTGGGGCAATCTGTTTAATCTCTCTGTTCCTCGAACACCATTTCGACTCTAAACTCTCTTGGGAATAGTCTTATTGGAAGTGCCTAGTGATAGTAATGTATTATGCTAACAGTCTTTTTGTTTCACAGTGTCTAAAGTTTAAATGAATCTATGTATGTTCAGTGGTTTTTCACACATATTCCATATTTTACAACATAACTTTACCTTCATTGGGATAGATAATTTATGAGTCTTTAATACGACACAATGTAATATTTCCAATTTAATGTAACATTTACTTATCAATAAAAATGAAAAGGCAATAATCCTGCACTGTAACTTAAAAACGTAGGATCTTGTTTATAAACCAATCTAACCATCTGGTACACATGAGCTGGTATTTTGGCCTGAACAACCTCGATTTGATTGAATCGATTGGGGATTGTCCATAACGTTCAGCCACAACCAATTCTACAGGTTTAGACTGAAATCATGGCTGATCAACACATTTGGTCAACCGAGCCATAACATCTTACCAATGCTTAGTACCGATTGGTAGATCTGTCGATACCGGGTAGAATAGAAGAAATCTCAAACACTTTATTAATCTTTGTGCCGTGTTTATAAACCCCCATGCTGGGATATTAACTAACTGTGCAGTTCATGTGAGGCTCTCTCTTAATACCTATTGCTGTTTGCAGTGGTTTCTACAAAAGAGAAATAGATCAAATACATAGTAATACAGTACTGGGCAGAACCAGGGGAGAGAATATTGATCATATTTAATAAACACAAAAAAGAAGACTTTAACTTTGACAGCTGTAAAGGGGGTGGGGGGTGGTACAGCATAAAGATCAGTATATTAGTAATTAAAAATGACTTGTAATATTTGCTAAACATTTAAATTACTAGGCATAACACACAAAGGATTTAAATTTATTTAACCAAGAAATGAACAATAATAACAAGATATTTCATTTCTGTATCACAAATCCCTGTAATATAAGACTATTGTTACAGTATCGTAGAAAATGGCACCTACTTAAAAAAAATGTTTAAAAAATTAATATTTCATTATAATTAAAATGTAACCGATTGTAAACACTAGTAAATTTGTTACATTTATTTTCTAACATTTATTCCAGAATCTGTTTCTAACGTATTCATCGGCCCTCACAACTAGAACGCTATCTGGTTTCCAATCTAGATTTCACAAATATTTTGTGTGTGTTTTTTTCCTCCTAGGTCTTTATCTCTGTGTTTACACTTTCCAGTTTTTCTTGAAGTTAAAGAACAGCGCATCTCATTGGGGGATGCTGCGAACTAGATTTCAGCGATTAAATGAAATGAGTGTAAAATTATTACACAATAATTTCTTTTTAAAACTTCGCTTATCCTGTATGTGATCTTAACACATCTTTTTTTCATCTATTATTTGTTGTTAAAATGTCTTTTTTTTAATAATTAACCATAATTATTTTTTTTAATAATTTACTGAAATTAGCAACATTGTGTTGGAGGCTGAGTAAAAAACATACTTCCACCTTTTCTCCTTTTTATCCTACCCATAATTCCTTGCAGAGGAAGAGTCCAAGATTCCATGCACATTTACACTAGGTAATTACTGGTGTGCATTTGTGGCGATCTTGTAGCATTTACTAACTGTGCTTTGGAGGGAAAAAAACTGCATTGTGTTGACTAGTCTCCTTTAGGACTGTGTGTGCTGCTAAACATTAAATTGCCTTTCATCTGATTAATTTTAGACCTGAGACTACATATGGTTTCTCCTTCAGTTGCTTTCTTACCCCTGTATTAATCATTCAGTATAACAGCCCATTAATGTCTCCTAACTTTTTAAAGATGACAAATTTGATTTGACTGATTTCAATCAGAGTTAAGGGACAGTCCCATGGGGTCTGGTGGCCACTTAAATGCTTTAGAATTCCCCATACTTATTTGTTGCAATCTAGCTCGAGAGGCAGTTTTTTTAAACTTGCTTTCATTAACCCATCACCGGACAGAATGCCTGGAAGTCTATTACCTAACAGACCAATTATAAATTCTAAAATGCCACAAAGTCCTTATAATGGATATTGCAGGCAACTTACAAGCAGAACCCACAGGAATGGCAAACTATAGGCTGTTCCCTTTATATTAAACCTTGGCCCAACTTGTTATATTTAAATTCCCCATATACTCTATACTAATAAAGTTTATTCAAGATTCCTAAATATATTTCTTTTTTTTTTACATTTCAAAGACACGTTCTTAGTTCTTCCAGCAAGAGGGTTAAATGGGATCCTAAGTCTTTACATTTGTTCTTCATTATTTAAGCCCTCAGAATAATCTAATCTCTAGACTTCTTGCGTTAACTATAAAACTTTTCTATCCTCCCTCTTGGCTTCCACCTCCTTCAGCCCCTCAAAGCACTCCCATTCTGCTGAAAATAGCATTGACTAAGCCTCTCCTCTTCAGCGCCATGAGATGGTTTTCATCAAAGGCCTTAGCTGGCTGGCTTTGGGGAGATGGTGCTTTTGATCATAGACTGTAGACCAAGCCGCGTAGCACAAATATGGGATAGATAATGAGAGTGTGAGAACAGGAAGGACATAAACATTCATTCAGCGATGATCAGATACTTGCCAGTTCTGTTTTTTCGTTGGTGTTCTAATTTTGATATACCAGATCATATGGAGGAACTTTAATTCACTGTCTATAGATTTGGCAGATGGATCGGAATGTATTATGTCAAAAGAAGGATATGGGCAATTCTGTAAAAATATTCCTTTAATGGGGAAAAAAGTGCCGCCCTTTACAGAATCTGGACGGTGTTACTAATTAGGGAACTAACATGACCCAGTGGGTCGTCACATGACCTGCCTCATGATTCCTATTGGATTCTAGTTGATCATTTGACTAGGTCCTAATGATGGCCACTATCTTATCTAGCATAGTGGAGCCAGATGACAATTGGATATACTAATCTACAGATAGATAATTATGAATGATTATGGACTATAATAAAGTGTGTTATCCTTCTTTCATGTTTGTGGGACATTAGATTCATTCAATAGAAGCTAGACCTCCTTTGGGTGTCCAATATGGCCTCTTGCACAAGTAAGAATTTGGATGTGGAATAACCTATGTGTCAATGGAATTTTTTTTTTTTGGAATAAAGAAAATACTTGACGTAGTTTCCCCTGTGTATACCATGATAAGTAAAGCATCTAGGCTTATAAAGCATATTTTAAAAAGAAAAAAAAAAGTACATCTACATACAGGAGAAAAACCTAACCTGCTTGTGCATCTCCCATTGGGTAATAGATAAGTCTACTTGATGATAACGCCTGATATTTTGCATGGATCCATATTAAACATGTGTTTTTAAAGAAGAATAGACAACATAGATTTTGGCATAGAATGTATAGTTAAGATTTTAAATATAACTTACCCATTAAACGGTAAAGAAAGCATTGAATCACAAACGGTCTCAATAATTCTAACATTATTGTCAGCTATAGGTTGTCCTATGAACTATTTATCTTTTCTCCTTCCTTCGAAAGACCCAACTGATAAAGCGAAAGTATTATAGAATTTTTAGGGCTGTTGGTACATTTATTTGTATTAAATAGGTATTTTTTAATTTAGAGTAACTTAATACTTCCTGGGTTTTACTTTTGCCCCTCCAACATTGGCTACTTGTAAATAAAGCATTTAGCAGGCATTTTTTACTTTACTTCAATTGGCTAACTCTTATGATAATCATAACAAGATTTTATGGAAGGCTCTGGAATGTTCTGAAAGCTTGCTATGATTAGCATCTTAGTTATAACTGAACTGCTTTAGGTCCTGCCATTCCTTTTAGCTTTTTCAGCAGCCATGACAGTTTAGAGCGTTCTTTAAAAATAAATTGGTAAAAGGAAAAAAAAATATTCACCTGAGTAGTTCTTACGACTGCCACTGTAACAACATTGAGCGATGTTGTGGCTTTGAGACACAAGGCATGGAGCTGTCTTAAACCTCGGAGGCTAAAAGAACATAGTGATTGTGTCATTACCCAGAAGCCTCTCTTTCACGATATAAGTGTTAGAATGGAATATTCTATTTTTGCCTTTACTCCAGTTCATATGTGATGTTGTTCAGAGCCCACAACTCGGCTCTTTATCTAAATATAGCAGTAAATCGAGCGGCCTGTCAAAAGCCATGTAATTACATGAACTCCATAAAAAGCATCTCTGCACTGCTGTTTATGTTAACTTTGCAGGCCAGTCCCTGACCTGTCTTTTGTATTCATGGCTGTAAATCCCGTATAAATCACCCCTCACCCAGCTAGGCAGCATTTGAGGAATGCCCCATGCTAATTTTATACCAGCTGTAAAGGGCTTCTGGGATAACCACGTGGCCATAGATCTTCTTAGGATCCATCTCAGTCCCAGGAAACATGCAAGGCTAGATAGACATGGATTGATATTCTGGCCTGACTGAATGGCTAATGCAATATTTCAAACATTAACCAGAAATATTAACCAGAATTTTTTCCCAGCTGATACTGGATATTCCTACACAAGCCTCTTTGCATGAGGCAAGTAATTCAATACTAAGGTTTTAGGGGTCCTGGTTTTGGGGGATAAATTTTATCTGAGGGGTGAACATGTCCTTTTAGCCTCAGTAGGTAAAGATGTAGGCAATAAGACCCAGTCACCCTATTCAGCCAATGACTGAATTTTATTCCCCTAGCTGAGCATGTGTGAGCTTGTAATGAGCTTGGAGAGGAGCCACTTTTGAGAGGCAGAGGGAAAGGAGGAGAAGAACATTTTGCTGGATAATGTGTTGGTCCTACATCTGTCTGCTTCCTAACTATTGTGTTTTTTTGGTATTGGGGGTGATTTACCTATAAATAATTTTTCATTTGAGGGTTATTTTTCATAGGGTTGCCTTTCTTAACATAAATTTGTTGCTAAAGTATTTAATTTGTCTGAACCCTTGAATGGCGCTCAGTTTAGCATTGAGACTCAAACAGGGAGATGAACACAGAGGTGTAAGCACTAAAAAGAAGGGGGGGGGTTGAGAAAGAAATTTTATAAGCATCTACCAACAGAAATAGTGAGATTATTAGCATATGACATGTTCTATACACAAGCAAATACTTCTGGGTAATGGGGGCACTTTACAGCGATTGTGGCTCAGTCTTTAGGGATGAAAGGGTTATAAGAAATCTTAACAAGGAACATAAATATCCTCCCATTCACAGAGGTCCCAGTATACACATATAGATTCATTTCCCCTCTTTTGCAAAAGACTGGTATATTTATTATCCTGTGGCCAAGAGGAATCCACCATAGAAAGGCCATAACTGTATTTTACGTAAATACAGACCCCACTACATCCTCATTTTTATGACAGTGCCATAAAATGTGGATGGGGTTCCAAAGAAGTCATTGGTTCCCTGTCTGCTGTAAATGTTGCCATAGAATAAAACTCCCCCAGAGGTCAATGTGTCTAAAGGCTATGAAGGGTTAATATTTACATAATGAACAATACAGCGTCCTCCCCATTTCACATAGAGCCCCAATCTGCTTTTCCTTTTTTCTAACATTTAACTCCTTTATGTTTTCTTGCAATTGGCTGTTTTGTTTATAC
Organism: Hymenochirus boettgeri; assembly: GCA_019447015.1. Taxonomy (NCBI): domain Eukaryota; kingdom Metazoa; phylum Chordata; class Amphibia; order Anura; family Pipidae; genus Hymenochirus; species Hymenochirus boettgeri. The sequence goes on from CM033471.1 coordinate 32,798,338, forward strand.
CATGTGTCCATCTGGGTAGTGTCTCCATAATGTAAACCAGGGCACAACTAAAAATGAGATATTCATCTTTCCTGGTTAAACACTGTAAATGATGGCTAAGTGTATGAAGGTTTTCAAATGCCCCTGTAAAAGGGAAGGGCCACCCCCCAAAACGAAGCTTAATAACCCCCTAACTTGGACCTTGCATTGGTTAAAGTTCCAGTTTATAAATATACTTTCCAGCCCTCGTTCCCTCGGCTGACTTCAGGTGCGGCTCTGTGCCTTTTCTGTGCACAGAAGCAGCAGAAGGCACCGGACCGGCAGGGGTGTCAGTGAATGGCTGAGACGCCATGTGACGCCTCGAATGGAACTTTAGCCCCTTCGAGGTCTAGGTTTGGGGAGTGATAAAGCTATATAAGCATTTTAGTTTTGGGGGACATTGAATTTAAAACGCAGCTCCGGGGTGACGCGTGACGCGTGGAACTTTTCAACAAAAAAATAAAAACATTTAATACTAAAAAATCTGATATTCTAAAAACTGCAATTTCAGAATTCGGAAATTGGAAAAACTCCAATTCTATTCTGTCGGAATCAGACTTTCAGATCTTCTCGCTGCCAGAGCTCCGTCAGTTTTGTCTCTAACACAAATGCGATATTAACTTTTTAATGTGCTAGATCACTTTAAGATGGGAAAAGTGGCGTCTGGGTACACTGCAAAAGGTTTGGCGCACAGCCCCACTTTAAGACTGGGTTAGTGTCATTTTAAGGGTATAGCCCTTAAGATGACCATTTCTTTCGGCCAGGAGTGCCAACATTGGCCTGGAGGAAGTGTTTACAAAAAACACATATATGCCATACATGTCCGATGGTCATCCATTGTGTGGTTGGTCTTTAAATGTTCATTGGCCGGTTTGCACTTTAAGGGCTAGGCCACATTAGCGCTATTTTGGTGCATTTGCACTCGCGTTTGCAAATGTGTTTCCCTATTTCTAAAGAAAAAAGCGCTAGCGCAAAGGCAACAAAATCGCATGCGCAATCGCACCCGATTGCTGTGTGGCCGTGCCCGAAACACGAGCCCGAAACAAAGTGCCCAGACACAGTATGATTGTCAGACGAAATGAGCCTTTACACATGCGCATGTTACTGCGTGTTCTTGTCTGCTTGCGCATGCATTTTCGACAATTTGCTGTGATCGGAGTGCATGGGAAAATAGCCCTACACTATTGTGCGCTTTTAAAAGCGTGATCTGATCATGCATAAAACTGCAGTAGTGTGACCTAGACCTGAAGGCTTGTTCACACAACACACGGAAAACCTGCCTTTGCAGTCAAAATTTTGTCAGTGAAACTACCAGATTCTATTGTGCCCCCCTCCAGCTGGTGCGAATCACTGTGGGGTTTTTCATGTCCCTAATTGGGGCACATGGGGTAAAACATGTCCTGCGCCGTATCAGAAATTAAAATATTTAAAGCAGACATTTTTTCTGTGCCAGTTGTGTGTGTTGTGGTTTGAAGTGGTTTTTCCTACGGTGGGAACTGCAGGGTAGGAGTCACTTTTAATGTCCCATGGAATCTTAGATTTTATATTCCTGATGTTAGTGCTAAACACGGTGATGTAAAAAGGTACAGAGCCTATTAGTGAGCCTTCATTTAACTCTACGGAACATCTAATCCCAACATGGTAAAGGATGTCCCTGAGGTTCAAACATGTTTCATATAGAACATTTAAAATAGAAATATATATGTATACACACACACACACACACACACACTATTTTTAAAGGGCCATGCAAAACAATTAAAATAATATATATATATATATTTAGTAATACAAGGCAGCAATCTTATTCAAGAGACATACTTATAGACTAAAAGGCCACCAAGGGGAAACGCTCCCATAAGAAAATTTGAATGCGCCCGTAGGAGTACTGGCAGGGGAAAGAGAACAGCTTGGAAGTAATGCTCACCCTGATTACCGCCCATCTGAAAGTCGCCTTAAGCACCCATACATTGGATTGACATTTTGAGCGATAAATTTGATCGGAACTATTTTTCTGATCGACATTGTTGAGTGGATTATAGGAAAAACAAAGAACAGCCCTGGTGGAACATTTTCCGCCGAACCCATCTTTAGCCCCCACCTACCCGCAGATTCTAAGGGAAAATGTGTGGAGAGATCGGATCCTCAAGGTGGGGAACCTTGTGATCGGATGTCCAATAGTTGAACTCGAACGGGAATCCCATTGGAAGAACATCTGGCTGTGTATGGCTAACTTTAGGGATCCTTTAAGATTAGAAGAGAAGAAGTTTAATTACAGAGAGAGCAGCGAATGTGGTAATGTCAAGTTCATTAAACAGCTTAAGAAGTTTGTGAAGGTTCTCATTCATCCAGTCTGTAATATTCATTCATCCAGGTCATGGTATATCTGTAATATTCATTCATCCAGGTCATGGTATATCTGTAATATTCATTCATCCAGGTCATGGTATATCTGTAATATTCATTCATCCAGGTCATGGTATATCTGTAATATTCATTCATCCAGGTCATGGTATATCTGTAATCTTCATCCAGTCCAGGTAACTGGTTATCTGTAATATCATTTCATCCAGGTCATGGTATATCTGTAATATTCATTCATCCAGGTCATGGTATATCTGTAATATTCATTCATCCAGTCATGGTATATCTGTATATTCATCTCATCCAGGTCATGGTATATCTGTAATATATCATCCAGGTCATGGTATATCTATATATTCATTCATCCAGGTCATGGTATATCTGTATCATTCATCCATCCTTCATGGTATAATCTGTAATATTCATTCATCCAGGTCATGGTATTCTGAAATACATTCATACCAGGCATGGTATATCTGTACATATTCTTCATCCAGGCCATGTAGTATCTGTATTCACCATCCAGGTCATGGTATATCTGTAATATTCATTCATCCAGGTCATGGTATATCGTAATATTCATCATCCAGGTCATGGTATTCTGTAATTCTATTTCTCCAGGTCATGGTATATCTGTAATATTCATCATCCATAGTCATGGTATCATCTGTAATATTCATTCATCCAGGTCATGGTATATCTGTAATATTCATCCATCCAGGTCATGGTATATCTGTAATATTCATTCATCAGGTCATGGTATATCTGTAATCATCCATCCGTCATGGTATATCTGTAATATTCATTCATCCGGTCATGGTATATCTGTAATATTCATTCATCCAGGTCATGTATATCTGTAATATCATCCATCCAGGTCATGGTATATCTGTAATATTCATTCATCCAGGTCATGGTATATCTGTAATATTCATTCATCCGAGTCATGGTATATCTTAATATTCTTCATCCAGGCATGGTTATCTGTAATTCATATTCATCCAGGTCATGTATTCTGTAATATTCATCCATCCAGTCAGGTATATCTGTATTTCATTCTCCAGGTCATGGTATACTGTAATATTCATTCATCCAGGTCATGGTATATTGTATATTCATCATCAGGTCATGGTATATCTGTAAATTCATCTCATCCAGGTCATGGTATATCTGTAATATTCATTCATCCAGGTCATGTATATCTGTAATATTCATTCATCCAGGTCATGGTATATCTGTAATATTCATCCATCCAGGTCATGGTAATTCTGTAATATTCATCATCCAGTCATGGTATATCTGGTATAAATCATCCATCCAGGTCAGCGGTATATCTGTAATATTCATCCATCCGGTCAGGTATTCTGTACTATTCTTCATCCAGGTCATGGTATATCTGTAATATTCATTCATCCAGGTCACGGTATATCTGTTATTTCATTCATCCAGGTCAGGTATATCTGTTATTATTCATTCATCCGGTCATGGTATATCTGTAATATTCATCCATCCAGGTCATGGTATATCTGTAATATTCATCCATCCAGGTCATGGATATCTGTATATCATTTCATCCAGGTACTGGTATATCTGTAATATTCATTCATCCATGTCATGGTATATCTGTAATATCATCCATCCAGGTCATGGTATGTATCTGTAATATTCATCCATCAGGTCATGGATATCTGTAATATTCATTCATCCAGGTCATGGTATATCTGTAATATTCATTCATCCAGGTCATGGTTAATCTGTAATATTCATCCTCCAGGTCATGGTATTCTTAAATTCATTCATCCAGGTCATGGTATATCTGTAATTCTACCATCCAGGTCATGGTATATCTGTAATATTCATCCATCCAGTCAGGTATATCTGTAATATTCATTCATCCAGGTCATGGTATATCTGTAATATTCATTCATCCAGGTCTGGTATATCTGTATTATTCATTCATCCAGGTCACGGTATATCTGTAATATTCATTCTACCAGGTCATGGTATATCTGTAATATTCATCCATCCAGGTTATGGTTATCTGTAATATTCATTCATCCCAGTTATGGTCTATCTGTAATTTCATTCATCCAGGTCATGGTATTCTGTAATATTCATTCATCCAGGTCAGGGTATGTCTGTAATATTCATCCACCAGTTATGGTCTGTCTTAATTCCATTCATCCAGTTTGTATATCTGTATATCCATTATCCAGGTCATGGTTATCTGTATATTACATTCATCCAGGTCATGGTATACTGTAATATTCATCCATCCAGGTCATGGTTATCTGTAATATTCATTCATCCAGGTCATGGTTATCTGATATTCATTCATCAGTTCATGGTTATCTGTAATATTCATCATCCAGGTATGGAATCTCTTATATTCATTCATCAGGTCACGGTATATCTCTAATATTCATTCATCCAGGTCATGGATATCGTTTATTCTCATCCGGTCATGGTATATCTGTAATATTCATTTATCCAGGTCATGGTATATCTGTAAATTCATTCATCCAGGTCAGGTATATCTGTAACATTCATTCATCCAGGTCAGTATATCTGTAATATTCATTCATCCAGGTCAGTATATCTGTAATATTCATTCATCCAGGTCGTATATCTTGTAATTCATTCATCCAGGGTCCATATATCTGTATATTCATTCCTCGTCACGGTAATCTTGTAATATTCATCCATCCAGGTCACGGTATATCTGTAATATTCATTCCTCCGGTCATGGTATATCTGTAATATTCATTCATCCCAGGTCATGGTATATCTGTATATTCATTCATACGTCATGGTATATCTGTAATATCATTCATCAGTCATGGTATATCTGTAATATTCATTCATCAGGTCATGGTATCTGTAATATTCATTCATCCAGGTCATGTATATCTGTAATTTCATCATCCAGGTCATGGTATATCTGTAATATTCCTCATCCAGGTCATGGTATATCGTGTAATATTCATTCATCTCAGGTCATGGTATATCTGTAATATTCATTCATCCAGGTATGGTATATTAATATTCATCCAGGTCATGTGGTATATCTGTAATATTCATTCATCCAGTCAGGGTATATCTGTAATATTATTCATCCAGGTCATGGTATATCTGTAATATTCATCCTCCAGGTCATGGTATATCTGTAATATTCATTCATCCAGGTCATGGTATATCTGTAATTTCATTCATCCAGTATGGTATATCTGTAATATCATTCATCCAGGTCATGGTATATCTGTATATTCATTCATCCAGGTCATGGTATATCTGTAATATTCCATCCAGGTCATGGTATTCTCTAATATCATTCATCCAGGTCATTGTATATCTGTAATATTCATTCATCCAGGTCATGGTATATCTTAATATTCATCTCATCCAGGTCATGGTATATCTGTAATTCATTCATCCATGTCATGGTATATCTGTTGTATTCAATTAGATCAACTGGACTTGAAGTTTAGTTCTTGAAGATGTTTCGCTGTCATCCGACTGCTTTCTCATTCACGATGACTTGTACAAGAATCTGTGGCAATTAAGTACCCTGGAAAATCCTAATTAGCATATCACAGCCAGGTGTTAAGAAGTTGGCTGGAAAAATTTCTAGTATCCAAAAATATTGAAAATGACTGGTATTATTTGATCCAGGATTCCTTTCCTGGATCAATTGACAATTTTTGTAAAAATCTTTTTTTAAAATTCCCTATTAATAACACTCTCCAATTTGTTGCTGGAAAACATGTAGTGCAGATGGAATATTACTCTTGTATAAAGATGGCAGAACACACCTGGCTTTAATCTGCTGGTAGGTTTAAATAATGCTGTTAAATTTCGCCTACAAATTTTTATTGGCAAAATTTACTGATGAAATAGTGAACAGGTGTGATGTTATGCAAATCTGTGCAAGGCCTCTGGATATCTAGGCCGCTGATGCAATTGGTGCAAACGTTTGTCCGTATTGGTTTACTGCATCTGATTGGATGCTTCAGTTTATTAGCATGGGCAAACTTTTGTACCTCCAATGCCATCAGTGCCCTAACATGATGGGATGAATAAAGGTGGCCATAAACATGGCAGATATTTAGCAAATCAATGGGATTTTTTGAAGATTATGGACAGGTCATGAGGCCGTGAGCTACTGCCATGGGCATTGCGGCCTATCAGTCAGAAAGGAATATTTCCATTGACTCTTCATTGCCTCCTTTTACAACAAATGATTATTTCTAGGTATTTGGAATTCACGTATAGATTCCGATGGAGTGAGAAGTCACATGTGCATGGGCGCCTTTTAATGCCCAATCACAGAGGTTGGGTGAGTATTTTTTATAGAGGTTCATTCACCTAATATTTCCTTGGCTTCCTGAGATAATTTCAGTTTTAGGATGTGCTGAGTTGCCTTATCACAGGGGACCATTTTTCTCACCGATAACAGTGGGGACAGGACCATCTAGAGAACTGGTGCATGATGCTCTTGGAGAACTACAAGATGACAGCGTGTTTAGAGTAGAACTTAACGTACTGAGCCCTGTCACAGCTTAACTTCCTCTTGTGTACTTTATAGAGATGGATGTGTCTCCAATGAAACTTAAAACCCAAACATTACAGGAGCTCTTGCTAAATGTATTTATTTGATAGAAATCCCAACTCACTTTCTCTTAGGTAAAGGCAATTTGGGGATTTATTGCTGGCTTAACACTTGTCAGAGGGATTTGTTAATGTTCACGTGCAGCATCTATCTGTTAATAGGGGGGCCAGCGTTAAAGGGGAGGATGCCACTGGATTTTATATTTCATTCTTGTAGCATTATGTACGTAGAAGTCGTACGCCCTTCGCAAGGTGGATAGTATAGGAAACTTACTACATAAAAGGATCTGAATTTGAATGAGTCCGATGTGATTGGTGCAGACATGAGTGTGACTCTTGAACGTCTCATATTGTTTATGTTGGAACCTCAAATCATTATACAAGAGATCCGTTAGATTCACAAACACCCAGGCAGGGAGAGGCTGATATAATATGTGTAATTTGGCCTTTAATCTGATTGCTGTTATCTGGTTGTTTAGAATATTGTGGCCCAGACCATCCTGCATGCAAGATATCAGTTAAATGTGATCTTGGGGCAATGTCGGAGTGGAAACTTCATAGTGGACACATTCCCAAGAATCAAGTAACAGTAGATGAAATGGGATACCGGAGAATATATTATAACAGTCTCTATCTTTATTGTCTGTGACCCAACTAAAGTACCTGCACGTACATACAGAAGGTTACACAGAAATGAATTGCTAGGATAATTCTTGCATTTGAAATAGTTCAGGCACTAGGCTTCCTTACCTTGCCTCAAATGATATTGTTACCAGTTTCTTCCATGCATTTGTAACCAGATATTTATTCATAAGTCTTCCATTCTGTAAAAGGTATTTTCCCCTCCCTCTGCTCAAAGAGCTTTTTATAAGCTTGAGCATGTGCAGAGGAGGCAGCAGGTGAAACAATAGTCAATTATTGGTTGTGATGTTGACAGTCCCAGCCTTGATTGACTGCATGGAGGGAGGGACCAGTTTACTCTGCCAGAATGGGGACAATAATAATCTTAAAATATCTGGCTAGTAATGCAGGTAATAAAGTGCAAAATATATCAGTTGGGGTTGGGGGCAGGTAACAAAACTGTTTTTTTGTTTAAAGGATGGACATGCCCTTTAAGCTTTTTCATTGTTATGTCAGTCACTATTCCACAGCAGTGATAGGATAGCCTTAGTTCTGCTCAAAACACTTTGATCTGTACTCTTAGGTTGGGTACACACATTCAAATCCTTCGTCCCAACCAACCGTTCGGAACTTGCGACTGGTTGCCTGGACTGCTGGTCGCGGTAAAAGTAGCCACGCCTGACAGTTTTCAGACCCGACCAATTCGGACGAAAAAATGGTCGGACGTCAGTCACAGCTGCTCAAAGAAACCATCCAATTGGTTTTTTAATCTACCCAAAGAGGTGGTTGGCTGCAGTTTATGTTGGGAACACGGAACCAAGGGAGTCTTATCTATAACATGATGGGAAATCGCACATCAGCAGTGAGTGAAACGTCTTTTATTTGGAACCAAATATCAGTCAACAAAATGTTGTGTTACTGATGTTTGTTTCTGAATAAAAAAAAGTTTCCCTAACCCCCGGTGTGCGATTTCCCATCTTGCATTGGGGTAAGGCATTAGGAAATAGGGAGCTGTGCACCCACATGGGTGAATGTTCATAGTGTCTTATCTTTTGGACTGACCAGGTCAAAGAACAGCCCTGGGGGTGACCACACACATGCAGCTTTCCTTTACCTATAGGATGGATTGTTCTGCTCAATGGATTGGAACATTTTGTGCTGCCTTCTATTTAATAGTGTATTGGCCTTTCATGTTTTATGTGTAACCAAGAAGCCAAAGTCTTAATGAAATCTGTGCTGCTTTCGGCCGCCAGCGTGACCGATGTTGGCCGCCCGTTCATTCTGATCGGACGTGCCGGTAAATCACGGTCCCTCATTCTGGTCCCTATGGGACGGCATGATCGGTCGCACTATTGCCACGACCGACGGACATGTGTCCCGGCCGAGCGCTCGCTCGTATCTTAGTGCTGGATGCACAGGTTTTGCAAAAGACACCTGTGCATCAGGCACTTGTGATTTATTATCAGGTTTGCGTTAATTTTAGATGTTAATGCAGGCTATTACTCAGCATTAAAACACGCTGTGGGTACAGCCGCAAACACGATATTGAACAGTCGAGGGGAGATAAATCTCCTTTTAAGTAAAATAATTCAGAATAAACAGGGCATTGTATGTTTCTAATATTGAAAGGAAGGCTTAATCCCATTTTCCACCAATAGATCACCCACAGTCTTTTAATTATCACTTTCCAAAATTCACAATGCGCTAAGCCCAAAGGGATGCAAGGTAGCTGTAGCTGATTGGAGAGCTGCTTTCTCTTGCCCTGGATAAAACACTAATCATGCCCTGGCCATAAAACAGGGGAGGGGGCAGTTACCCTGTAAAGGAGATTTGTACTCATACAGTAACTAACTGCTTTCTAGCAGAAACTTTACAGTTTTTAAGCTCCTCTCCTGTTCTCCAATGTCAGAGATGGGAGAATTGTCAGTGACAATAACTGAGGGAGGAACCAGAAAGATGACAGTATAAAGTACAAGGACAAATACTGACCTCTGTATACAACATTCTTAAATAAATAAAATTCCCTTTCCTAAACAAGAAGGTACCAATCCAGAGAAATTACCAAATTTAGCTAGGGCCTACCAAATCGTAGTTACCTCTGTATTTACATGAACTATTAATGCTATGATGCTATATGAGGCCCTGGAAATTCTCTCTCGTACCTTAAACACAGCTCTGTACATGACTGAACTGCAGATCTGTATAATTGTTGGCAAACCGTATTACAAATTAGAGAGATAACTGCACTTGGTTTTGGATTTCTCTGTACTTTAGGTTCCCCTGTTATCAGGCGATTTAGAAAACACATTCTTTTTAGATTAGTAATTATCCTGGGGGGACAGATGGAGAGTGTAACCGAAATGACGTCTGTGCTGAGTTAACACCATAAAATAAAGGTAGAGACAAAATAGCAATTATACCATTGGGTTCAATGGAAACTTCCCCATAAGAAGCATTGGGTTTTATTTACAGAGGGTGGTAGTGGGATTTGCTCCTGTTGTATTCTAGTGGATCGATCACCACTCACATATACATCCACATCTGTGTATAAGCTTCTCTCCCCCAGTATTAGCAAACAAACTGGACAATTCCCTTGGCCTCCAACCCTAAGGCCCCCCCAGATACCTGGGTGCGTGTTGCATTAAGTTACCCTAAAAGTGTTAGGGTTGTGTATCATTCTCCTTTACAACTGAACATTAGTACAGAACCATTACCCAGGGATCTGCTTTAAATGTAGAACTAGCCACTGCACTAGCCAGGCAGTAAATTATTACTAATAAAAACATTATATTATGTTCAATGCTCCATAAGGAATGCATTGGTGGCCTGTGGGTAAGCAGGTGAATACAGCAGTGTAAGGGGCACATTTCTGTGCCCAACATAATACCACCATCTGGATCTATGGACCACAAAGGAATCTCAGGGTCCCATATTAGTGTGGCAAATCTGGTGCCCACCCCACTGCCAAGTAATCTCTATAGGAAATAAAATAGTATACAGTTCCAGAAATAGAACTGCATTGATTAATGCCACCCTCCGGGACTAGAAAATTCCGTGTACAGAACGTTGACATCCAGACCTCAATTCCAGCTCTACCCAGCGACGTGGACTTGCCAATTAGATTTGCCAGCCAGTCTAGTGCAATTGCAAAGATGAAAGCACATTGGTGAATTTATTGAGCTCCTTCAAATTCTGTCTATGTTAATTTGTGGAGTTATTAATTTATTACTGTACTTATAGTAGAGGATGATATAAAATATGATAGGATAATTCCCAGTGTGAGTCATACTGAGCATGTCTGATCTCGCTGAGTAACTACAGGGCTCTCTGTACTGAAAGATTTTACTGCATATTTTTAGGTTAGGAATTCATTAGATAAAAAAATTAATAAAGCAATTTCATTTGTTTCTGGGGCTATAAACCAGGAAAAAACGTGTTTCAGGCTGAAGTTATCCTTTAAAATATTTTCACATTTTTCCGTTACACCTGTATTTCACACAAATTTTTAAATATTACACATTAATAATCTACAACCAGTGGGGACCTAAAAATATTGGGGTGTTATGGGTGTCAGGGAATTCTGGGAATTGTAGATGGAGAGTCAAGCGCTTGTCTTTGGGGGTTGTTCAGTCCGAACACAGCTAAAAGCTTTCATGTAACGGAAACTTTATTTAAAGGTTCCATGATTTGCAGTTATTGACATAATTGTCTCAGGAAATCATTGTAACATATTTAATGTTTGGAATGAGAGAGTTAATGTAGCATATTACTCTGTATCCTGAGCTCATCCATCCATCTGGCAGACGCAGGTCTATTCTGTGATGATATTTCGCATGTTTCCTTTGTGAATCATAACACAGGAAGGTCAGATACAATCAGAAAGGTCACGGAGAGAAAAGGTTCTGAGATCAGATTCTTCTTTCTCTCTCTGTTCTCCTTTATGTCAATGAAATCCATATTACATGTTTCCCTCAGATACCTTTAGCCATGATATAACATATGTCGGATATACATGTCAAATGGTTACACAATACTGGCCATACGGTGTTACCTCCTGACGTTCCCGAGATGTTTGGACAGCCACCTGTAACCGATTATTTTGCAATCTACATTTGATCGCAAAAATGAATGGAGCAGGATGGGAAATGTAAAGGGAAGGCTGGGAGGTAAGACATGTAAAGGAGAGTCGTAGATATTAATATTGGAGATGATTGATATAAGTTCTACCTTTATTTTACAGATTTGACCTTTTGATTGGCTTTTGCAATCCTCTATCAAACAACTTAAATGGACATTCCCACAATTCCCCCAATCAAAAACTACACAGGTGTAATAATGCCCTGGAGCCCATTTATTGTAAAATCAACTTTACAAAGGACTGAAATAGATGTTTGGTCCCTATGCCTGAAATCTACCTGGCTGGGCAAGGGGTGGGGAGCAATGTTGGGATTTAATGTGGATCCCTAATATTCAATGAGTTTGTATATAACAGTAGATTTGTCTTATGGTGCACAAAGATGGGTCATAGTGCTGGCTGTAGACTAAAAACCTTACCTGCGAAGTCAGATGGACAACAGCCTTGCCCAATCATGTTGATATTCAATTGCAACATGAATAGTCCAGGATGGGGAACGTTGCAGTAACGTCAGGAGGTAAAACTGAGATAGATTTGAACATTGAATCTTTCTAATGTGTAATAAGTGTAAGGCCATCATTAGCACCATTTCTATAACTGTAACTGGGCTCTGAGAAGTCTGTTCCAGAATCTGTTGCCAGGTGGATAATTTGTTTCTCGGTAAACTCAAATAAAGTTTAGGACATGGGGTGTAAATAATTCTTCGCATCACGGAAACATGGATAGAGCGGTCCCGAGGGCTATGTTCAAGAAGAATAATGGCAGTACTAAAGGTTCTGAGGGTTAAAGAGCATTTCCACCCCTAAAACTAAAATTTAACCCACTACTGGCCCCACTGTGCAGTGTTAAAAAAAATCCTTACCTTACATCTCTGCTCCTTATGGTTCCCCTGCGGTGCTTGTTTAAAGTGCAGGAAACTAAAGAGTAGGAACTGCTACGGATCCTATGGATTTTATGCAAACTTTTAGAAACTTTGAACTTTTCATCGAAAAATTTCATTCGAAACACTGAAAATTCCATTTGTGAATCAAAAATATCTAATGAAAATTCGCAAAATTCGAATTTCAATCAATCAGATTTTGTACCTTTAAATGTTTCCTTGGATTTGCTATCAGAACGAAATTCAACACTTTCCTTCTGTACTCCACACCCTATAATTCTATCATTTCAGTTGAGGTAACCTTTAGATACCAGATGGAGGAACCCAGACCAGTGGCTTAACTAGAGACATCAAAGTTTCCTCCAAAAAAATGTTTTTATCATTTGCGTTTTGTTCACTTTGTATTTATTTTTCTGCCTTCTCCTCTCTATTATAATATACAACTATTATATTTTTTTATTATATTATTTTTCTTGTGTCTTCAGAAAACTGGATATACCGCTGAGGATCCAACTGGTCTTCATCTATCGACCTGATGGACCAGTCTGACCCTGGCAATAGTCTTAATATCTGGAATCAAGCCATGGGACTTCCTTCCTAAGCTCTTTCATGATAACATTCATGGAGGGTTAATAGCAGCTCCCTGGGACAACAAATCAAATTGTACCCTTGTTTTTAGAAAGGGCAATAGGTAGTGGAACCGGGAGACAGCTTGGATCCTGTAATGGATGGTGTTTCTCTCTAATATGATAGATTTCTTAGCAGAGGAGAGGTATGTCCGCAATGTCAGCTCGTAGCTTTTGTGTTTGGAATTCATATTCTTTCTGTCAAACATTTCTCCCCTCTGCAATGCAATGTGTGCTTGTTCTCTGTACCTGCCTGGTGTCTGATGGATCCGGTTAACACCATTCCTCCTGACCTCTCTGCTTTGAGAATCCTGGGATTTACACACCAAAGGTCAGAGATCAAAGTGACCTCTGGTCGCAAACAGTGTTCTTTACATGAAGCACAAGCCTATTATCTATATAGTACCATAGCTATAAAATGTGACCCTCATTAGCCAGTTTGGCTTCAGCCCTGTGACCACCTACTGTCCTGGACTGTTTCAACAAAGAGCAATCTATAGATCTTTCATGCACACCGCAATAAAATCCTGTAGACATCCATTTGTATATGCAGGGATTTCTATAAAGCGATGTCTTTTTATTTCTAAAAAGGTTTTAATTACAGTTTCTCAGCCTGTGTTTGGTTTAGTTTAAATATAGATACATATGGGGTACAAGGGTTTTGTGTCCCAGCAATTCCCATAATGTACTGCATCTAATTTTAACATTTATCTAAATGTTAAATAACATTTTTAGGGCAATGTAATAAAAGTTCTTATTGTTAAAATGGTGCTAATTTTGCCCCAACCAATCAGATGTTATTTACCATTTGAGAGCTAACATCTGATTGGTTGGGGCAAAATTAGCACCATTTTAACAATAAGAACTTGTATTATATTGCCCTGTTTGTATTTTAAAATCCCAATGTGAAGAGTTACCATGACTGTAATGCTGGGTACCCAAAAGCAGATTTTTCAGCCCAACCCACCAATATTTCTGCGTATAAGTTAATCGGATTGAAAAATCTTCTGGCCGCCTGTTCAACCGGATGAGATGGACAATAGCACATGCCAGTCAGTGCCGATCATGCAGTCTCCAGAGTACCACGCGATCAGTTGCGGCAAACTGGCAACTTTCGCTGCCACCGATATTGATTCATCTCGGACGACCGTTCACTAGTGGTTGGAACGAAAGGTCCCCCCTGTTTACCCAGCCTTAGACTGTAATTGCAGTGGTTATGGGGTTTCACAGGGAAATGTAAAATGTGTCAAAGTTTTAAAACCTTAATGTACTGAGAGCCGTGATCACGTTGGTACAATGAATTAAAGGGAGAGCGATTGCAGCTTTTGGCACATCCTCCCTAATTAAGAGGTTAATTATCATGCAACCAACTGAGCAATACATGGCCATAGTTTCCAAAATCCTTCTAAATATATAATTAGACATGATTATCCACTTTCAGAACAATTATAAACAGATCATCTGGAAGAGTCATTGCATACTAAGGAATAAAGTAAATACCTGGGGTTGTATACTGGGGGAGTCTGTGTATTCCGCAGGGAGTCAGTGTAAAGCCTCATTTGGAATATGTGGTGCAGTTTTGGAATCCCATATACAAAAGGGACATCTTGGAAATGGAAGCAGTTCAGAGAAGGGCAACTAAATTAATAAGGGGAATGGAGGGGCTTGACTATGCAGGCAGATTAGAGAAGTTAGGGCTGTTTACATTGGAGAAGCGACGTTTGCGTGGGGATATGATAACCTTATACAAATATATTAATGGGCCATACAATAAACTCTCTGGTGCATTGTTCACGAATAGGTCATATCAGAGGACACGTGGACATCCTTTAAGGTTGGAAGAAAAGAAGTTTCATCTTCAGGTTAGGAAAGGTTTCTTTACAGTGAGAATGGTGAAACTGTGGAACTGTCTTCCAGCAGATGTGGTAATGGCAAGTTCATTGAATAGCTTTAAAAATGGCCGGGATACGTTTCTAAAACTAAAAAATATTGAGAACTACTGGTATTAATACATATACTGTAGTTCTGGTTGGTACAGGGATACTATATAATATTGAGAATTACTGGTATTAATACAAATAGTGTAGTTCTGGTTGGTACAGGGATACTATATAATATTGAGAATTACTGGTATTAATACATGTACTGTAGTTCTGGTTGGCACAGGGATACTATATAATATTGAGAATTACTGGTATTAATACATATACTGTAGATCTGGATGGTACAGGGATACTATATAATATTGAGAATTACTGGCATTAATACATATACTGTAGTTCTGGCTGGTACAGGGATACTATATAATATTGAGAATTACTGGTATTAATACATATACTGTAGATCTGGTTGATCCAGGGATACTTTCCGATTGCTGTTTGGAGTCAGGAAGGAATTTCCCCCCCCCCTTTTTTTAGCTGGGTTTTTTTTTTGCCTTCCTCTGGATCAACTGTGTGTTGTAGGTCTGTGTGTAGTAGGGGAAGTACATGTGTACTGGGGTAGTCAATGTGTACTGGGGGAGTCAGTGTGTACTAGGGGAGTCAGTGTACTGGGTGTGTCTGTGTGTAATAGGGGAAGTACATGTGTACTGGGGCAGTCAATGTGTACTGGGGAGTCAGTGTGTACTAGGGGAGTCAGTGTGTACTAGGGGAGTCAGTGTGTACTAGGGGGAGTCAGTGTGTACTAGGGGTAGTCATGTAATACTTTATATATATAATATAATATAAATATATATAATATAATACATTAAAAAAAGGATTAGCATGTAATTACTCAAAAAAATCCATAGTCTAAAAGTGCAGGGTTTAACTTTAATCCCATAATGACATATAAATCTGCTTAGGAGTTTCTGGCAAATCAAATGATCCATTTTTCTCTAAACCAGGGTCAGTCTGAGCTGTGAGACATTTTGTCTAGTTGGCTTCCCTGTCAGACCCATTACTTATTATCACCTTCCCTTTACCCCAACAAGGAATTAACATTCTATAGAACACTTTAACCTTTTCCCATCGCCATTTAAGCTGGGAAACACCTTTCAATTATTCGTCTTTGGCCGCACAGAGGAACCATCCAATAATTTGGCCGATCGACCAATACACTGAAATGTCAGTTGGTCTGGCCGAAATATTGGATGGTGTGTACCTAAGCCTTACTGTCATTGTGACAGATAAGCTACTGATAATGCCTAAAGGTCTGTGCACATGAGCGATTGTGGGGATCAAAAGTGACACGTGATGTGTACTAAATGGCCGTTTCAGCCGACTATCATTTAAAGTATGTATATGTTTATTTATATAGCGCCACTAGGGGACGCAGCTCTGTACAATATAGTCGTACAAGGGGGACAGTAAATAAATACATAAATACCGTATATAAATAATATGAGCATCACGAAATATACAAGTGCTTGAAACATGTAACATGAGGAAAGAGGTCCCTGCCCCGTAGAGCTTACAATCTAATTGGGTGGGTAACATACTATAGGAAAGGGTGGAAGTGCTAAAGTAATAACTGGTGCAGTGTCAACAGTCCTATGCTGTGCTGTGCTCAGAGAGGTAGGATGAGAGGTTAGATTTAAACTTGTTTATTGAGGTTTCTTGATGTAGAGAGAGGGGAATAGAATTCTAGAGGACGGGAGCCACAAGAGAAAAAGGTTTTAGGGCGAGAGGAGGCAGTGTGAATGGGGAGTCTATATAAGAGATGGTTCTGTGAGGAGCGGAGGGTACGGGCAGGGACATATGGGGACACTAGAGAAGAAATATAGGAAGGAGCAGCAGAGCGAAGGGATTTAAATGTTAAGAGAAGGATTTTGTAGATAATGCGTTGTTTAATGGGGAGACATAAAGTATGGGTTCTCGGTTGGGTGAAATCTCCCTTGGGTCCGGCAGATCATCAATGAGGCCCAACTGAGTGCCCATACTTTAAATGATAGTCGGCTGAAAAGCCAATCCTTGTGAGTGACACAGTGACCCATTGGTTGAGCACAGTCTGACCATGGCAATATTACTTATAGGGACCAATGGGAAATATTGACAGACAACAAACAATTGTAGTATCCAACAATAGAATGTTAGATACATTGGATCCTGGGATTTGCAGCCCTGGTATTCCAGTTATAACCATAGCCTACAGAAATCAATCACCTCCATTTGTCCAGTTCTTTGAGGCTGAGGCTAAAAAAAAATGCAATAGAAACGCATTGCCAATTTGCGCAATAGTCCCTTATAGTAGCACATGCATGTCACACACCCCAACTGTCCCGGAACACCCAACTTGGGGGGGAAAAAGATGGGGTTTTCTGGGCATGGTCAGTTGTTTGGGGGCAGGGCTTTAATAGGCTCTGATCACAGTAATGATCAATTGTGCAAGTGATTTGGAAGTCACTTGTTTATCACTGTGCAGGATGTAAAAGGAAAAGGAGGAGCCGTGCCATCCACAGTGGTGCGGCAGGGGAGGAACGCAGTGGGAGGCAATGGAAAAGATGGTAAGCCTGAAGGGGGGAGAAAACACAGGTGGGGGAAGTCAGCCAGGGGGAGAGGAGAGGGGAATCCAATTCCCAGAAAGTTATAACTGGCACGCTACTATGTAGTAGCGTGCCGATTATACGATTATTATTTATAGATTGCCTCCATTGATTTACATGGAAGGGGTGGATTATAAGATTATTATTTTTATTATTATTATTATTGTGGATTTATACAGCGCCAACATCTTCCTCAGCATAGTCTTACATTACATACAAAGGTAAAGGATACATTATAAGTACACAGCGTGATCAGTTATTTACAGCAATATAATGATACAATAGGAAAGAGGACCCTGCCCAAAGAGCTTACAGTCTAGTGGATATGGGGGTGAGACATAAGGTGTATGTAGGATACGTAGGAACATAAACAACATTACTTAAATGATTTTGGCCACACAATGGTAGATTTATGTCCGATTGGCAGGAGTAACAAATTCGCCATCCCCTCAAGAGAAGTCCACAGTAGAGATGAATGGCTTTGGGTATGTTCCACGAATAATCAATACATTTAAATTTGCTTGAATACAGCAGCGAAAATGCAGAGGCCTGGGCCACCTACAAGTTTTGAGGCCAGACCTTGATATACACCCCCCCCCTTCCCAGTTATGATCAGCTATCATGCATATGTTGGTAAAGATACGTTCCACCCCTGTGCCACCTACGCCATAAATAACTCTGTGTTAAGTGAATCTGTAATGGGGGTTCTGGTAGATAACAGACTATAGCAAGCAATGCCAGACAGCCACAGCTAGAGCTAGCAAGATATTGTCTTGTATAAAGAGGGGAATAGATTCAAGGGAGAAAGATATTATTCTCCCTCTTTACAAGGCACTGGTAAGGCCTCATTTGGAACATGCGGTGCAGTTTTGGAATCCCATATACAAAAGGGACATCTTGAAAATAGAAGCAGTTCAGAAAAGGGCAACTAAAATAATAAAGGGAATGGAGGGACTTGACTATGCAGGCAGCAGGGGAGAACTGGGACCTTTTCACCTGGGGGGCAAATACAGCAGAGAGGCCCTTTCACGGAAAATCATACATGTTTGACCACGTCCACGTTGCCAAGGCCACACCTACTTTGTTGAAGTTATGCCCCTTATTCAAAAAACACTATTTCTATTTTACATTGTTGCCTGTAAAACAATGTGAACAATATGATTAGAATAACAGTAACAAGACTAACAAGATGAAAAACACTGGCTAATGAACTGGAAGGCTGACAACATTGTCTAATTAACAGGAGGGCTGACAACACTGGCTAATAAACAAACAGGAGAGCTGACAAACACTGGCTAATGAACTGGAGGGCTTACAATGCCTCCAATGCCAACCCCATGCCACCAGCAGCAGACTTGCATATATATAAAATGCCCCCAATGCCATCAGCAGCAGACTTGCATATATATAAAATGCCCCCAATGCCAACCTCATGCCACCAGCAGCAGACTTATATATATATATATATATATATATATATATATATATATATATAATGCCAACCCAATACCACCAGCAGCAGACTTGTTATATATATAAAATCCCCCATGCCAACCAATGCCATCAGCAGCAGACTGCAGACTTGTATATATATATAAAATGCCCCAATGCCAACCAATGCCACCAGCAGCAGACTTGTATATATAAAATGCCCCCAATGCCAACCCAATGCCACCAGCAGCAGACTTGTATATATATAAAATGCCCCCAATGCCAACCCAATGCCATCAGCAGCAGACTTGTATATATATATAAAATGCCCCCAATGCCAACCCAATGCCACCAGCAGCAGACTTGTATATATATATAAAATGCCCCCAATGCCAACCCAATGCCACCAGCAGCAGACTTGTATATATATATAAAATGCCCCCAATGCCAAACCCATGCCACCAGCAGCAGACTTGCATATATATAAAATGCCCCCAATGCCAACCCCATGACACCAGCAGCAGACTTGTATATTTATATATAAAATTCCCCCAATGCCAACCCCATGCCCCCAGCAGCAGACTTGTGTATATATATATATATATATATATATATATATAAGCCAGGGTGGGTGGCACTCAAACCTTATAGGATAAATCACCTGGGTGCTTCCTGTTGATTAGAAATAGACATATAAAGAGAGATATAGGAGCACTCCTAGGAATTTCAATGAAATTTATTTAACACAAACGTGGCAGACTTGCATATATATATAATGCCCCCAATGCCAACCCAATGCCACCAGCAGCAGACTTGTATATATATATAAAATTCCCCCAATGCCAACCCCATGCCACCAGCAGCAGACTTACATATATATAAAATGCCCCCAATGCCACCAGCAGCAGACTTGTATATATATATAAAATGCCCCCAATGCCAACCCAATGCCATCAGCAGCAGACTTACATATATATAAAATACCCCCAACTGTCTTCCAGCAGATGTGGTAATGGCAAGTTCATTAAAAAGCTTTAAAAATGGCCTGGATACGTTTCTAAAACTAAAAAATATTGAGAATTACTGGTATTAATGCATATACTGTAGTTCTGGTTGGTACAGGGATACTATATAATATTGAGAATTACTGGTATTAATACATATATATAGTTCTGGTTGTACAGGGATACTATATAATATTGAGAATTACTGGTATTAATACATATCTAGTTCTGGTTGTAAGCATACTATATAATATTGAGAATTACTGGTATTAATACATATACTGTAGATCTGGTTGGTACAGGGATACTATATAATATTGAGAATTACTGGTATTAAATCATATACTGTAGTTCTGGTTGGTACGGGGATACTATATATATTGAGAATTACTGGTATTAATACATATAATATAGTTCTGGTTGGTACAGGAATACTATAATATTGAGAATTACTGGTATTAATACATATACTGTAGTTCTGGTTGGTACGGGAGGTACACTATATAATATTGAGAATTACTGGTATTAATACATATAATATAGTTCTGGTTGGTACAGGCATACTATATAATATTGAGATTACTGGTATTAATACTCATACTGTAGTTCTGGTTGGTACGGGATACTATATAATATTGAGAATATACTGGTATTAATAAATATAATTAGTTCTGGTTGGTACAGGCATACTATATAATATTGAGAATTACTGGTATTAATACATATACTGTAGTTCTGGTTGGTACGGGGATACTATATAATATTGAGAATTACTGGTATTAATACATATAATTAGTTCTGGTTGGTACAGGGATACTATAAATATTGAGAATACTGGTATTAATACATATACTGTAGTTCTGGTTGGTACGGGATACTATATAATATTGAGAATTACTGGTATTAATACATATAATATAGTTCTGGTTGGTACAGGATACTATATAATTTGAGAATTACTGGTATTAATACATTACTGTAGTTCTGGTTGGTACAGGGATACTATATAATATGAGAGCTTGGTATTAATACATATACTGTAGTTCTGGTTGGTACGGGAACTATATAATATTGAGAATTACTGGTATTAATACAAATACTGTATTCTGGTTGGTACAGGGATACTATATAATATTGAGAATTACTGGTATTAATACGTATACTGTAGTTCTGGTTGGTACAGGGATACTATATATATTGAGAATTACTGGTATAATACATATACTGTAGTTCTGGTTGGTACAGGGATACTATATAATATTGAATTACTGGTATTAATACATATACTGTAGTTCTGGTTGGTACAGGGATACTATATAATATTGGAATTACTGGGATTAATACATATACGGATCTGGTTGGTACAGGGATATTATATAATATTGAGAATTAATGGTATTAATACATATACTGTAGTTCTGGTTGGTACAGGATACTATATAATATGAGAATTACTGGTATTAATACAAATACTGTAGTTCGGTTGGTACAGGAAACATATAATATTGAGAATTACTGTATTAATACAAATACTGTAGTTCTGGTTGGTACAGGGATACTATATATAATATGAGAATACTGTTATTAATACATATACTGTAGTTTGGTGGTACAGGGATACTATATAATATTGAGAATTACTGGTATTAATACATATACTGTAGATCTGGTTGGTACAGGGATACTATATAATATTGAGAATTATGGTATTATACATATACTGTAGTTCTGGTTGGTACAGGGATATATATATAATATTGAGAATTACTGTATTAATACATATGTACTGTAGATCTGGGTGGTACAGGGATACTATATAATATTGAGAATTACTGGTATTAATACATATACTGTAGATCTGGTTGGTACAGGGATACTATATAATATTGAGAATTACTGGTATTAATACATATACTGTAGATCTGGTTGATACAGGCATACTATATAATATTGAGAATTACTGGTATTGATACATATACTGTAGTTCTGGCTGGTACAGGGATACTATATAATATTGAGAATTACTGGTATTAATACATATACTGTAGTTCTGGTTGGTACAGGGATACTATATAATATTGAAAATTACTGGTATTAATACATATACTGTAGTTCTTGTTGGTACAGGGATACTATATAATATTGAGAATTACTGGTATTAATACATATACTGTAGATCTGGTTGATCCAGGGATATTTTCCGATTGCTGTTTAGAGTCAGGAAGGAATTTCTCCCCCCTTTTTAGCTGGGTTTTTGGCCATCCTCTGGATCAACTGTTAGGAAGTGTTAAAAAAAAAAAAAGTGAATATGGACGTATGTCTTTTTTCAACCTCAATTACTATGTTACATCAGCTTTTAAAACAACTGTACCGACTTGGTAGTATTTTAAAACAGCTGATCTTGTACATCATTACTATTGTACCTGGGATCAGCTGTTTAAAAACAGCGACAATAAGATCTGTCTTGCTCTCTTAGCCCCCAGGCCCTCCCAACATCACAGGGACTGTGGGGCTATTGTTACACCATTGGTTAAATAGGTCTGTAACCACCATTGTGATCCAATGTGACCATGGAAAATATTTGGATCACTTTTGTTTGATTGAATCCAAGATGTGGGAAAGTTTCCACCACTGGGGACAGCAGATAAAATACCCACAAGTTCCCCTACTTCATTAAAATTCCCTGTGCAGTTGGTCAACTGTATGTCGTGTAGTTCGTGAATATCCAGTAACACAAACCATGGAGGGTCGGTGCCTCGTCATGAATACTGACATAGGGAGCAGAGAAATGGGAAAACTACCAAAACAGTGAGGGGCAATTGGCTATCCCACTTATGGTGGACAGAATGTTTGGCTCACCCCTTGGCCCAACAGATGGCCAACATTTCTCATATCTCTCCTATCATGTCTTATTCATATTCTTTTAGGTGCTCTAAGGAATGTACATTGCCCTTGACTTAACAGGTCAAATAGTACCCGAAAGAGTTAAATACCATGGATTCCGAACAGTATTTCCAGTAATATCTAAAGGGACCACGGGAAAGTGGGATTAGTCTGCGATAATAATATCACAGGGTTTTGTGCTCCTCCCTCTGCATTCTCCTAATCATAGAGTTGGAGTCTGCCCGCCCTCCATCTCTGCCTCTTGTCTTCTAAGGGGTCTGGTGCCAGCTAAGGGCTTGTGGCTCAATGACCCCCCTCCTTTCCTCTAAGGGCCTTTCCCTTGTCTAGTTCCATCACAAGCTACAGAGCTGAGAGAAAACAGACTCTCTTCCCTCAAGGTTCAACCCCCACCAGCAGAACTAGGAGCACAGTTCCTCCTGTCATTAGAATATACTGTCCCAGTGTGCTCCATGCGATTACCGTAAATCGATTATGGGGGGATCAGCGCTTTAATATCCCTTGTACCACAGAATTATGCTCGAGATTGTTCATGGATCTTGTAATTTGCAAGGATGGTTGTGGCTTGATGGAATTTGCACTTGGTTAATAGAAACCAAAAAATACATCCATTGGCAGTCATGCCTGCCATGAATCCCTTTTAATGTTTTCTGTCTTTTTCAGGAAACTTCTGGCACAGACAGAAAATTAATGGGTCGGTTGTTTATTTTCTTGCCCATTTCACTTAAATTGGCAGTGAAGTATAAAGGCGCAGAAAACACGCAAAGAGAAGGAAAGAGCGGCCATGTTTGTTCTGGGGCTTAAACGGATGTCCATTTTTTTTTTTTTAAATATACTGTATAAAAAGAACTAATCGTAGTAATTATTGGTCTTCTTTCACCGCCTGCATAGGTTTCTTTCTAGTTTTCACAATAAATTTTAGTTTTGAAAGGGCTTATTTAATAGGAGAAGGAAAACCAATCAGATGACACCTTTCTAGTGGACTACTGCAGTTAGAAAACATTAAATCACATGATTGGTTGGGGCAAATTGTTATTATTTAAGATTTCACTATATATCAATGTCATGATTTTAATGTCATGGCTGTTAAAAGGATTCACTGTACAAACATATTAATTATATAAATATAAGGTTTAGGAGATTTACATGGTGTGTTCACAAAAGTGTTGGGTGTAAGCTGGTGCTATTGCGTGTTTTATTTTTTTTTAAATAATGAAAAGTACCTGGGGCAGGGAGGTAGGATTGATAATTCCTACCTCCCAATATCATTTTGTTGAGAAGCACAGCATGTAAAGTTTTTATCTGCCTGGACTTTCCTGTATAAAAGATAGTGCTGGCGTTCCTTTAAAGAAACAATATTGGGAGGTAGGAATTACCAATCCTACCCCCATGCCCCAGGTGCTTTTTATTTTAAATGCTTCTTTAAAAAAAAAAAACTTTATATGTACTATATTTCTCCTTTAAATTAAATCTGGATTTTTTTTCTGTTGCTACAGGCTGCATTAAGGCTGGGTACACACGGTATGACTTTTTGTCCTGACCAAGCGTTCAGTGTGAGCAAGCTGGCCAGGACAAATGATAGTTGCGGTAATAGTGGTCGCATGTGACAGCACGTGCAACCGATCGCGCAGTCCCATAGGGAATCGCACGATTAGCCGTGATTTACCGACAGTTCCGGTCGATCGAGCTCGGACGCAGCCGGCCGCCCCACACCATCAGTTATTTCTGGCAGACCGACCGATACATGGTACTGTCGGTTGGTCGGACGGAAATATCTGCTGGTGTGTACCCAGCCTTAGTTCCATTTTAAAATAATCATGATAGTAAGCGACTGATCTGTATCAGTAATTTGCGATCACTGTGTTATTTCACAGTGTAGTAGTCAATGCACTGGTATCACACGCTAGTTCCATACTGCTGGTTTAATTTATATGGCAAATGCAAAGAAGTTGGAGGAGCACACTATTTCGTTTCAGTGATTATTCAGCAAAAAAGACATACAACGTTCGGGGGATACAAATTCCCCTTCCTCAGCTATTATTTATATACCTGAGGAAGGGGAATTTGTATCCCCCGAAACGTTGTATGAGAGAACATACAAACTCCTTGCAGATTTATGTGCAAGGGAGGATTTGAACCCTGTTTTACCGCTGAGAGGCACTGAGCCGCTGTGTAGCATTCATATTAACTTGACTGATATTAACCTGTCTTAACCGGTCAGTTATCAAATGAGTCTGATTTGGTAAATAGAGAGAGTGGGGGTTGATTCAATAAAAGGAAGCGGAAAGGGCTTTTGAGAAAGTAGAAATCTATGAAATGCATCAAGCCAGGTCTCCCCATGTGCCCTGTGTGTCCCTTATATGATGATCAATAAATATATATATTATTCATTGACAGGTGTAGTCCTTTTGAGCTGTGTTGTGTGACCATACAACTTTTGTGATGTCTCTATGATTCGTACCCGGTACCGATAAGGTCTAGGGCCCTCTAGTGTGTTTCAGTTTGCATTTTAAGATCTGATTGCGCTAGTGAGAGCACATGCCTGTGTTAGCCTTTTGGAGCGGCCCCTGTACTTGTGCTATCAGAGCACATTTTTGGTCTCTATTGCATGCGCACTGATAGTGTTAAATTATTGGAAGTGCAGAGCACCCGCACGGAAGCGTTTGTGCAACATTGCGATCATGCGCGCCTCAGTGTGATGCTAGTGGGGCCGCAGCCTAATGGAAGGAGTGCACCAATGCTGAGGATGCTGAACATAACTACAGACACGTGGGAGCTCCTGACTATGGGGTGCCATTTGTTCCCAGATCATTTAGTCAACAAAAAACAATACTTTGGTGACAAAACTATATTTAGTCGGCCAAAAGAAATTCTATGGGCACCAAACATACATTTAGTCAACAAAAAATACACTTCTGGTGACAAAACTATATTTAGTTGACCAAAATGAATTCAGTGGTAGGAAATCATACATTTAGTCAACATAACAAAAACTTTGGTGACAAAACTATATTTAGTCGAACAAAATAAATTCTGTGGCAACAAAGTATATTAAGTCCTCAAGAAAAACAATGTTTTAGTGACAAAACTATATTTAGTCAACCAAAAGAAATTCGGTGTTTACAAAACATATTTAGTCATAAAAAAAATGCTTTGGTGACAAAACTATATTTAGTCAAGCAAAATATACATTTAGTCAGCAAAAAACAACTGTAGCACCAAAGTATATATTTCAATGACCAAAATCTATTTTGGTGAACAAAATTAAACGTGGGTTGAAACAGAATATTTTTTGTGTACAAAAAGTGATAAAGAGTAACATTAAGTTGGCAAAAAGAAAATTTGGTAGACCAAATAAATCTTGTAGCGCAAGTGTATGTTTTTAGTACATAAAATGAACTAAGGAAAACAAGCATACTTTTTGTCTTAAAAATGCAATTTTGTGCACCAAGAATTGTGTTTGGTAATGGTAAATGGTAAGCTTTCCCTTTAATCTTTGTTAAAAAAAATATAAACTGGTAAATTGTTTGCTTTCTCTTTAAACTCTTTAATAAGAAATATCTGGTATATGATACACTTCCCTTTTAAAAATGGTAATTGTCATACATTACCTAAATAAATTCTGGTAAATGGAAAACGTTTCCTTTAATCTCTGCTGTAAGAAAATACTACTAAATGACACAGTCCTTATTTTCTATTTATGGGCAAAGCCCCACTAGGCAGCACGCAAGAATCCTAGCGAAATCACAACATTGCGCGTTTCATGTGCACTACCCTGTGCGTGCAGTACGATTTCTTTGATTTCTATAGCAGCGCATGCAATGCGTACCAAAAATGGTGATCACATGCGAAAAAGGTCGACAGCGCATGGCAGCGGAGATAGTAGGGCCATCCCCATCCTCTTCTATTGGTGTGTGCTGAGCTATGCGCTAAAGAAGCGCACAGTGCACACCAAAATAGGCTACTGGGGCGGGGGGGGGGGGAGTGGTGGAAACAGGAAGGGAGTGTGGCATATGATGAAATCTGGGGGTGGAGCGGAGGCAGATTTAGGGCATGGAGATGGGGCATTCAAATTCTTGAAATAAGGCAGCGCAGCCTATGTAATAAAGGCAGCGTTGAGTTTTGTGCTACCATGTAGCTTTAAGGCTGAGGCACAGACCGGTGCTTCTTACCGTGACACAGTAAATCTCGCAAAGGGATTTACAACATTGTGGGATCTTGCAAAGGTAAGTAATGCTGCTTCTGGTTCTGCATCGGCCTCTTTGTTTATAAAACACAACAATCTTATAATGTTCACCAAATAATTTCTGTAGAACAAGTCTGTCAATTATGTTCCCCAAATAATTTCAGTGAAACAATCTTGTCCACCAAATAATTTCCGTGGAACAAGTCTTTCTTTTCTGTTCACCAAATTATTTATGTAAAACAAATTTATTCACCCAATCATTTTTGTATAACAAGTCTATCAATTTAGTTCACCAAATAATTTCTGTAGAGCAATTATGTTCACCAAATCATTTCTGTAGATCAACTGGGTTATTTAATAAAAGTTCTTATCGTTTAAAATGGTGCTAAGATTGCCCCAACCAATCAGATGTTAGCTTACAAATGTTAAATAAGATTTGATTGGTTGGGGCAAAATTAGCACCATTTTAAACGATAAGAACTTTTATTGAATCTCCCTGCAAATTTGTAAATTTTGTGTTTTATACATTTGGTCCATTTTTTACATTCGGTCAAAAGTTCAGTGAATTAGTGAAATGATACATTTATTAATATCATTTAAACAAATAAGAAAAAACAGGTGCTACACCCCCCTCACAAACTCAGTATCCGATCCTGACTTGTTAAGTATAGAGTGTATATTACACTTACTTATCAAAAGGAGTGGTCCGGGTGCATACCTGCCCCGAACCCTTCGCTGCAGCGATAAACGTGTTCCTCACGTATCTCCCAAGGCCCCATCCAAACATACATATGAGAGCCCAAATCACAATGTAGCGAGCATGTAACTCACCAAGTCTTCCAGGTGGCCCAGGTGCAAAACAGCCCCGGACATTTTAAAATGCCTAGCTACCGGACTATTGTCATCCCCTCTCTTAATTGCTCTAATATGCTCTCGTATACGAGCTTTGAGCATCCTAGATGTACATCCTACATACTGTAATGAACACTTAGTGCATGTGAGTAATTAGAGCAATTAAGAGAGGGGATGACAATAGTCCGGTAGCTAGGCATTTTAAAATATGCAATGGCAGTAATGTTAAATATATGATAGTACAGGGTATACAAAAAGTCATTCAGAATCCAAGAAATAAAGATCTATGGTCTAACTTGCTATACTGCGAGGCAAAATGGATTTTTCACCTCGACACTAGATATCCTAATGGAATGAACTCTGTTTTCGATATTAATTGTTTTACTGGTCTTTCATTTAAGAAGCTCTAGTTCTTAGTTGTAAATTATATGGACACAGGGCGTATTTATGTATTTTAGATGCATTTTTAGTGCACTTTATTAGATTATATGTATTTATGTATAGTGTGTTTATTCACATTTTATATTATGTGCTTAAATATTTATATAGTTCTACGTTTGTATGGCTTCACATGTATTATTGTATTTATTGGATTGTGCAATTATATGTATAGGTTGTATTACACAATGTTTTACGTGCACATTCCCACTACGTATATGTGGGAGGTTTCTTGATGCACTTAAGGCATTACACTATATGTGTGCCGGATGATACGTCACGGGGGGGGTGTATTTAAAGGGCTGTTGGTGTGATTTGAATTGTGGGCTTATGATTAAGGACCATCTAGGTCCGAAACGCGTCAAGCTGTTTCACCTTAATAAATAGTTATATCACTACGGTGCTCCGATTGTGTGGTGTGTTCCAGTTTGTGCAGCGGTACCATCTATTTTGTTCCTATACATTTATTAATAACCTTCAAATGAACCTTTAGATTTGCACTTTAGTTTCCCAACTCGCCTGACTTTGTATTGTGTTCCCCTTCTGTCTGTCCTTTTATTTCTTTTTTACCAGGCAGGTGGGAAACCTAGGGCCCTATTTATAAAAGATCGGTATCGTTATCATAAAATACCGATCGTTATCGTAAAATAACGGCCCCCCGGGGGTACCACAGTCCTTCCTCCTGGACGACCGGTCGGAAGCCTCGAATGGTCGGTCAGGAGGAAGGATTGTATGGTGTGTACCCACCTTTACAGCGTAATATCTTTATAATGTAAAGAGGCGCATTATTTCTTATAATACATAAATATTATTCCTTCACCCCATTCAAATTTTTAATTTTAGCCTTATCTCTAATCCCACCTTAATTTAAACCCCCCAAGCTACCTTCTGTAACTTAAACCCAGTATAAAGGAACATCCCAGCCCAGCATCTATGCGGTTAAACAAATCTTTGAGGAGGAGGAGAGAGACATTGGTTATGAAGTGACAGTAAGAAGCTCCAGCAGCTTCTGTTAGTGAAGTTAAACACGGCAAAAAATGCTAAGTCATTGATCGGGCATGAACACTGGAATGGGCGGAGTAGTGGGATATAAGAAATATAAGAAATGAGTCACTTAGTGACATAGCTGAGTGATTTTTATAAGGATATATATCACTGCAGCTCCCATTATAAAATATCACACTTATGTATTATAATATTATAAAATTTAAAAAGACTTTATTCTTGTATGTAGGGTTATTAAAAAACTCTGATCTGTTACCTCAGTATTGTTCACATATAGAATGGTAATGTCGGATGAGGTGACTTCTATGTGAGTTATGTCGCCATCTGACTTATTTAAAGGGGAACTGTGGTCTCCGTGCTCCACAGCCCAAGATATAAAGAAATGACTGACCAGAAAGTTAATGGGTGGGAGGCTGACATTTGACATTCCCTTCTCCTGCTCCTCCATCTCCACAGTTTTCTGTAGGGGGGGGGTCTGAGTGTCCCACAGCATCCGCAAATCAGTGGGGCCACGGGACCCGTGAGTGGGTGGGGCCACGGGACCCTGAGTGGGCTGGGCTGCGGCACATGCGATTGGGCAGGGCCATGGTACCTGTGAGTGGGCGGGGCTACATGGGGCCAAAGGGGGTCTGCAAATGGAGGGTCCATGGGGTCCATGAGTGGGAGGGTCCATAAGTGGGAGGGACAAGGGGGGCTTGCATGAGGAGGGGGCTGCATGGGGAGGAGGAGACACAGGGCAGATTGACATGTCATTCACACATGGTTTCAGAGCAGGAAGCAGGAAGTGCAGGGAACCTGGTGATGCTGCTGCCATATCACACACAAAAATGTAAATATCTTCAAAACTATGTAAAATAAACTGACAATAAATTGCAAAAATTCTCAGGAGAGCAATTTCTGTCAATTTACCTAAAGTCATTTTTGGACCACAGTTCCCCTTTAATGGACATAAACTAAACTGGTGAGTTTCATTCTGCCAGCATTTCCTCAGAATGTATTGAAATCCCACTGAAATGAAAATTCACAGCAAACGCAATTGAAGTCCAGTCTTGAAATTTCGACTAAGTATCAACACAAAATTTCAACGTCGCATTTCACAAAATTTCGTTCTTCAAAATTCTGCAAGTTCGGTTAATTTCCAAAGCCCGCACAGTTCTGATTCAAACCGTGTTCACCTGTTGGATTTTCTATTGTTTCCTGTATTCTCTGACCAGTGTCGTTGCTCTGTTTACGTACGCGAAGGTTCCGATACCACGGTTTATCGTAAAATTATTTTACGACAGTGAATGTATGACCACGCCATATAAATAATGCTTGTGAAGGTTCTGATTCATCCAGGTCATGGTATATCTGTTGTATTCAATTAGATCAACTGGACTTGAAGTTTAGTTCTTGAGAACTAAACTTCAAGTCCAGTTGATCTAATTGAATACAACAGATAATGCTCGTTAAAGTTTCAGTTCAGATTAATTTATGAATAGGGTGCAATAATGCCATATCCAAGTTTAACATTGTGCTCTTATCATTCTTATTATGATGGAAAGTTCACAATGGATTACAATATACGATCATTTAAACCATTGACAAAAACTTACAACATTTGCATAGGAACCTCCTGACCCGTTTTTTTCTTTTGAGGAACATCTGAAGGTAATAGCTGGGCCGAAAATGTTCAAACATAATTATAATAATGAATGATAATAATGAATGAGTTCATCATGTCCACTGTGTAGGATGGATCTGATTGGTTGTCTCTTACCCAACAAAGCATTTCTCTATTTCCTGCTCTCACTCTCTTCTTGTCTATGTGGACTCCCCCACCTCTCTACTGCTGACACATACCATCTGTATTGATACTGAAAGGCTCCTTGAGATCTCAGACACACTGTAAAAGGAGCAGAAAGATGGACAAAAATGCTCCTGGTTGTGTTAAAAGGTTGGGGGAGAAAGGGAGGTAGCAGGTCCCATCACTGGAGCCGAGATATCACAAGGTGTTGAGGTCTACAAGAGATGAAACCAGACCAACATTACATCCAGATGTCACCATATTTATTTTTTCTTTTGAAACAACTTTTTGTAATTAAATCTAACCTTCATCACAATGGGAGAATCCACTTCACATCAAGTTATAATGATTTATTACTTCCCAGCATAAGGAAACTGATATAAGTACCCAGGTGAAAGGAAATATATTGTAAGGAGTAGGCTATCTTCTTACATTGATACAAAGAAACATGGCAGGCAGGATGTTGGACAACATATACTTCCTAAACTTCCCATAGTTCCTGTTTGGTGGTTCAGTTCTCAGTTTCCTCTGCCCTTGGCTTTTCCTGAAAACCTATATTGGGTTTTACTTTTATTTCCCTGGATTGTAAATCCTCAAATGTAGGTTCTTGTGACCAGATATTTAGATTTGGTTTTGAAATTCTTCCTTCACCTTTAGAGATGGACCTGAGCCTTGTTCCGAATCGGATTTCACAGATCAGCTGGAACTCAGGCAATGCGGATTTCTGACTTTTTCAGATTTTTCCGAACCACAGAACTGTTTTCGATAATTAAAGAATTGAGAATTTTCGAATATTAATAGAAATTTTGAGTTTAAAAATCGCGAAGTTTGGAAATTTCTAGAAATCTTAAAAATACTATGCGGAATGCCAAACAGGAAGCACAAGAACTTTCCGGTACAGGACGGTGTTCCCAGATCCCTGAGCCATTTACACTAAGTTACCATTGCTATTTATACCTTAATTTCAGGTGGAAGCTTTGGATTTTTTAACTTGGATTTCGGCCATCTCTATTCACTATAATGCACAAAAACACAACCAAGAACATTAAAAGGAAACTGTAATTATGATGATAGGTAATGTAGTAGAAGGACAAATCCCTGATCTGAAATCAGCTGAATCATTTTTAATAATTTCAGTTATTACCAGATCCAGTCATCAAGGATCAAGTGTGTCAGTATCTAATGCTGGACACACAAATCTGCTAGTGCTCATAGTCCCAGTCTGGCTACACCCCACCCATAGTCTGGGACTTGTTCAATGGAATGACATGACATGATCTATAGATAGCGCTTCTTTTAATAGGTCAGTCCTGGACTTTAAGGGAGGGAGGGAGGTTAGTATAAGTAGAATTGCCTGATATTCAATCATTTATTATTCCTATTGTATCACGGTATTGTTGAAAAAAACTCATCAATTGGTTTACTTATATTATGTATTACCTATGTATGTAATATGTATGACTTTGTATAACCTGTATTACTTTGCATGTCATGTATGACTATGTAATTGTAAAGCGCCACAGAAGATGTTGGCGCTATATAAATCCATAATAATAACAATTTATTTACAGTTTCTACAGGCAATATAAAATGTTCTCCTGTACCTTTCAGTAAACAAAGAACTTCGGTCTAAATCCAAATAATATGATCAGTTCTATTTACTAATCATCTTAGTTCTTCTGTTCCTTATTTTCATTTTTTTTTATTTTTGAAACTTCATTGACAATGTGTGTAAAGACAAATGAATTTTACATTATAAAGAAGTCTTAAAAAATCTTTATTTAAAATGATAGAATTCTCTATTTTTTTGGACTTAAAGAAGCGTCACTTAAAAAGAAAATCATAATAAACAGAAGAATTGTATTAATGCGAAAAAATTCCAGAAGCAAGAAAAACCAAACGCTAATAATTAGGTTTAATGATGATAATTACCTTATTGTCAACACTATTAACAGAATCTTCCTTATCAGAACCCCTGTGTAGGAATCAAAGCAACGATAATTCCTGCTCTGATTTTAACCAATCACCGACGACCAAATAAAATTTATGGAGATATCATTTATATTAAATTATATTAACATGTTCCTAGTCACACGGACCCTCTCCCCCTTCCTTGAGAAAGGGACCATGTGACTTGAAACATGTTGTGTTGAAGTTACTCACAATTAACAGCTGTTTGCAGTTATTCTACCTCAGACTGTCTGTTACCCCCTCACCCATCTTTAAGAGAATTATTTATTCTAAATGCATATGGGATGGACTTATAGAGAGTGGTTACTCAACTGTCTAAACACCCAGCAGCGGATACTTAAAACTACTTAGTTAGACCTGTCATCTGTATCACAAAAGACAGCAACCTGAAAATGTCCCTTTATCCACAATGCCCTGCAAAATCCCTCACCTTCCTCTTTACAAACTGGCAGTAAATTGGGATCTTACCTGCACCCAACCTATGACCCACACCACTGTACCCTGCAACCTAAATGGCCTGTAGGTGACCCAAACCTATCACACGATTGGGTATCCAATCCTATGCAGGACTAAACCCATCCCACATATGGGTACCAAATCCAATGCAGGACTAAATCCAACCCACAGTTGACCAGTTGGGTACCAAATCCTATGCAGGACTAAACCCATCCCACATATGGGTACCAAATCCAATGCAGGACTAAATCCAACCCACAGTTGACCAGTTGGGTACCAAATCCTATGCAGGACTAAACCCAACCCTCATATGGGTACCAAATCCAATGCAGGACTAAACCCAACCCACTTATGGGTACCGAATCCAATGCAGGGCTAAACCCAACCCACAATTGGTTACAAAATACTATGCCGGACTAAACCCAACCCTCAATGTGCTACCTGTTTGGGCGGCGTTTGCGTAATGTCCGAAGAACCGTCTCTCAAAAAGCACCTCGGACGTTAAGAACCACAGCTCTATGAAAATAGACTTTAAAGACAATAGACCGGCTCAACGGCAAAACGGCAAATCTATCTAATGTCATTATAGTGTATGACCAGCATTAGAACCCTCAAACACTGAACATTCCAAGGATTAGTTTAAGGTATTTGACCAATAATAATAAGGTTGAGTAGGGTTGAAAGGTTGAGTGGTTTTAATTTATTATGTCCCAAAATAGGTTAGTCATCATCTTTAATCCCTTCTGAACCAACCTTCCTTAGGTCAGAGCCTTGGCCCTTATATTTCACTTTGACTGCAGAAGTCCCCTCGGTGGGCATACTTTGCAGGCATAAATTTAACTGCCAGACTTTGAAGTGAAGAATATGGACAGTTGTTTTTGTTTGTAACTAGCTGCTTATCACTGTAATGCCCTGTCTGTGTCTCCGAGAGTTGCTGTTCAGCCTGCCAATGTCCTGCCGAACACAGCTGCTTGGACCACCCCAGCTGCCAGACTAAGCTGATAAGGATGATGGATGAAAAGGTGACTGTCTCCACTGCTGGTGCTGGACCTTCCTGGGAAAACCACTGCAGTCTGGTTGGTCTAAGATGTTAATTCTAGAGAGTTTAAAAGATGGTGATGAGCAGTAAAAGGAATAAAGTGTTAGGCCCAGTAGACAAGGGTCAACTTTGACTCTATCGTTCAGAATAACTGAATTGCTGGTCGGAAAAAACAATGGCGATTAAACCGTGCAATCAGCTAAAATTTATTGACGTTGAATTTCAACTGGATTTCAAACAGCTCAGTTGGTTGTGGTGAAAATTTTCATTGAAATTTTTAACCAATAGAGAAAAATATCATTGTGATCCAAAATATTGTCACTTGTGTACTGGGTCTTAATTTACACAACACCAGAAAGTGTAACCACTAAGGCTAATCATACATAAATTGACTTGTGCCTGGTACCAGTTATCTTTGGCAATTTTGGCCCCAGACAGAGTTGAAAGAACTATGAATATTTCTTATACAGGAGGAGGGCACATTCTTACCCTGCTATCTTGCTGTTTATATGATTGCTGCCACTATTGGGCTAGGTACACACAGGTCAATATTTTGACCCCATCGACTAACCAACACTAAACCACCCAACATTTAACCTGAAATCTTATCTTTTCATCAAAATTAAGAGGAAAATGGATTGGAACTCAGTAATTTGTTGGCAATTGTGCGGTCTTAAGACTAGATACTTCTTTAATAGAACTTTCTTCTGTCAATTAAAAGACAAATTGGTCCCAGAGTTGATATCCGGTCAAATTTTTACTGATTATTAATGAATTAACTGATTATTAGTTACTAAGAAAGTAACAGATTCTTGTTAATTCGATCACAGGAATGAATTGAAAGATCTCAAAAACCTGCCACATACTGGAAATGTTCTAGCCAGACCAATCAAGACTTGATACAATTTATAGTCATCACCGGCAGAGCTTTAGATGTTTGAAAACTACAACTCCCAGCAATCCCTAGCTATTGAGAGCTTGTAGAAAATGCTGGGAGTAGTAGATTTCAAACATCTGGAAATCTACTGGTTGCCTGTGTTAGGTCATTGTTGGCCAAATTGGCCTTCGAACTAGCTTTTCTTCAGATCCAACATGTGTATATGCTTGTGACATCATTAAGTGATGTATTTGGACCTCTCAAAAGTGAGTGGTCTTATTGTTCTCTCCAGTTGCAGCAATACTCCTAATTGCTTCCACCCTTCCTTCTTCATTTAAACAGAGAAGGCTGCTCGGCCACTGCTAAGCAGTCTGTCTGTACAGAAGTCTTTAGATAAGTTTATTAAAAACAGTTGTTCCAATGGCAACTATCTTTACAGCTGTACTTGGCTGAGGACCAACGCTCACTTTAAAAGTTCGTACACGCAGACGAACAGTTGCTTCGGGCGATAATTGTTTGTTGACACATCACCCATGCGCATGAACCTTTAGCTACACTTTTGTTGTGCGCACACACAATCAGTCCTTGTACCATTGATACTGTGGAATGTAGCACACACTCTTTCCTTTTGTATCCACACAGATAATAGTATCTGCACGCATGGGAACATCGCCAGGCTATTTAACTCTTAGGAATGTTTGGTGCGCACGTTCATATAAGCCATTATCCTTTACTGTCTATTTAAGGGAAAGGAAATAGAAGATGAAACCTTAGTTATAAACAGTGAATATTTCTTCTGTATTAACCCTGTGACGCCATTTTAACCAGTAGACAGGGAGTCCTATCAGCTGTCATAACAGAATCCACTCACCTATTGGCCAATGAACTTATTTATCCGAAGGCTTCAATGTTAAGTGCTTGACCCTTTTGTTGGTTCCTAGGAAAAATACAGTATCTGTTCTGTTTTCCCCATTAAACTTAAAGGACCTCTCCCAGAGGAGGCTGGGAATGGAGGTTCCCTGAAGTGCAGTGTATTGTCTCATTGACACTATGGGCCGGTAAATAACAGCAATACTCAATTTACAACTGTGTCATCAATATTGACCAGACCATTTCAACACCAGTCATTACTTTTACCGTAAAGATCGATGATGTAAGCGTCTTTCAAGCCACACTGAAAGATAAAGGCCTAGTAGCCAGTAAGGTTATTTTACAGCCAAACTGTAAATATAACAAAGTTGATCTTATTTTATGGTCAGGATTGTAAATAATGATAATGGCCGTTAAGGTTATGATCATGTTGCTATGTGAATGTTTTTGGACAGATGATTTTATACTTTTAATTAGAGCAAATTAATCATTTAACCAGAGAGAGAGAAAAAAAACGAAATAAAGGAAATAAAAGGGCTGTAGCCACCCTCAATAACAACATTATGGAAAGTAGCACCTTGTATGCTATTCATGAAACCAATTACTGTACATTTAGTTTTCATCTATATAAACATTCCTATACTACAAATGCAGAATTTAAGCTATCCTGTGTCAAAGATGGGTGCCTTTACCAGTCTTTGCCTTTACCAGTCTGTGCCCTTACTAAGCCTGTGCCTTTACCAGTCTATGCCTTTACCAGTCTGTGCCTTTGCTAGTCTATGCCTTTACTGTGCCTTTACCAGTCTAGATCTTTACCAGTCTATGCCTTTACCAGTCTATGCTCTACCAGTCTACACCTTTACCAGTCTACACCTTTGCTAGTCTATGCCTTTACTGTGCTTTTACCAGTCTATGCCTTTACCAGCCTGTGCCTTTACCACTCTATGCCTTTACTAGTCTGTGCCTTTCCCAGTCTATGACTCTACTGTGCCTTTACCAGTCTACATCTTTACCTGTCTGCACCTTTACCAGTCTGTGCATTTATCAGTCTACACCTTACCAGTCTACGCCTTTACCAGTCGGTGCCTTTACCAGTTTCTGCCTTTACTGTGCCTTTACCAGTCTGCACCTTTATCAGTCTGTGCCTTTATTGGTCTACACCTTTACC
Source organism: Hymenochirus boettgeri (assembly GCA_019447015.1). Lineage (NCBI taxonomy): Eukaryota > Metazoa > Chordata > Amphibia > Anura > Pipidae > Hymenochirus > Hymenochirus boettgeri. Next base: position 32,836,096 of record CM033471.1, read on the forward strand.
AGTATACGCCTTTACCAGTCTGTGCCTTTACCAGTCTATGCCTTTACTGTGCCTTTACCAGTCTGTGCCTTTAACAATCTACTCTATGGCACATGCTTGAAATATTGTTCATTGTAAAATGAGAAATAGACATAAAACTTCCTATGGGGTTCAACAATAGAATAAAAAGTTCTTATTTATATCAATTCAAACACTTAAATGAAAAAATGTATATATAGCTGTCAATAACGGGTGTACCACATAACATTACATCCCATGACTGAATGATAGCGAGGTCTAAGTTAGAGGTCAGTGCAATATATAGAAAATAGGGCTCTTCTACATCCATATTAAAGTGCAGCTAGAGACCAAAAATATAATACATACAAACAATAGAATTCTAGTGCATAAACAATTCTAATTGCATATTGGCTACCTCCATAAGGTTCTACTACAAACAGCCTGCTAAACCCTGGATAAATAAAAGCAATTAGTTCAATAAGTTGGCCAAATTATTTTAAGCCCAGTCACCACGTCAAGGTTTCTTTCTTTAACTGGGTCCTTAACTACTGGTACCTGCCTTTTTGGCTACATGAGCTGACAGCTTCTTCTGTGTGGCCTGGATGCCTGAAGCTGACTCTCTAGTTTAAATTACTTTGCTCAAATGAGCACATGACCTAACTCTGGGTGGAGTACAATTTCCCAGAAGGCTTGGTCAAACCTTCAATGTAACACACAATATATAGAAAATTGGGCTGTTCTACATCCATATTAAAGTGCAACTAGAGACCAAAATATCATACATAGGTATGTATGATATTAGAGGTCAGTGCAAGTCTTAGAGGTCAGTACCCAAGTGCAATACCCAATTTTTGTTACATAAAAAGGGAAGGGAGGAGTGGAACTCCCCTGCACATGCCAGAAACCTCTGGGAGGAACAGTTAGAGGCAGAAACTGATTACACCAGTGAAAGGCTCATTTTCGTCAGTTTACTGGACACTACACAGTGGGCTCAATCTTGGGGTACATTTTGGGGTGTGGGGTGGACATGATCTTTAACTTTTCACGTGGGTTAGTTTGCCAGATAATATGTTAATTGGTGAAAACTTTTAATAAATGCTTCTGGCAGGGCATTTATATCTCATTAATTCTAACTGATCTGGTAACCCTGCTTGCGTCTCTCCACAGACTGTTCCCCATCCGGTAGCCTCCTCTAGAACAACATGTTACATCAGAAAGCTTAAAATTCCTTTTCCTTTTTTAAACCCCCCCCCCCTTTAAAAATACTAGGAAATGCCAATAATAAACATCAATGTCTTTGTCTTTCTCTTTTACTAGTCGCAGGTTAATGAGTCCAAAGGAGAACCAATGAATTTTAAAGCGTTTCGTTTGATAGCGGTGTTATCATTTGAATGCGTTACATAAATAAAGATCGGATCAAAGAGGGCTGTAATATAATAAGTATGTGCGAGAAATGGACATTGTTTTTATAACCAGATTTTTTTTTATAGCCCCCTGGGGAAAAACGAAACAAAATCAAATACATTTGTGTTACATATATCATAGTTCATATACAGATGTTCGCCATTCATTAGCAAACTGTTCCTGGCTCTTTATGTTCTTAATAACATTACTGTTGATTTACAAAGCATATGACACTAATTCTGCCCTTTTTGGGGGGGGGGGGGATTTGACTCAAACAATCAAAAAGTTGAGTGTATAGTTATTTTATTTCAATAGGAAAATAAAGGAAAAGCACGTCCCCTAGCTTATTTTGTACACACGTGTTCAAAAATAGGAAAATACCATCGGATCCAATAAGTAAGACTTCATATTCAATTACACAATCCCCGTTGATGCTGGTTGCAGTAAATTAAAATTTTGATTGACCGCTGTTTTGACAGAGTACAAGGAGATAGGGTCAGGAGTGTGTATTGTTGAATGGTCATAGATTTCTGACCAGTACTAATGGAATCTGCTGTGTAATCACAGAAAGTCAAGCCCTTCTGTTACTTCTAACTCCTCCTCCTCCCCTCAACTACTTGTTCAGGCATGCTCAGTGTGAATTGAGGAGGTGCTGGCAATCAACTCTGTAACTCCTTCTGCTAGAGAAGTAGGAATAAACGTGAAAATAATATGCTGGAAGATTTTACTGACTTAACACAGGTGCACCTTTAGTTTGAAAAGACAAGTTATAAATCATCAACTAGAAATCTGGAAAAATGTGTTTTAATCTAAATCAATACAACATGTGCCCTAAAATGTTTTAAGAAATCTTCTACTGCAAAAATTAAAGAAACAAATAAAATAAGGTTTTAAGTTTATTTAGGCTGTGTATACACAGGGCGAAGAGTTTTGGTCACCATTGTGACCCAACTGATCAGCTCTGTCCATCCTGCAGTCTCCAATGGATGCCAGGATCATTTAGGTCAGGGATGTCATGCTCCACTGCCAATCTATTTACAGCCTACCGATTCCCTTCAGGGATGTCACACTCCTCTGCCAATCTATTTACAGCCTACCGATTCCCGTCACCTTATGTCTCACCCCATATCCTCTAGTCTGTCAGCTCTTTGGACAGGGTCCTCTTTCCTATTGTATCACGGTATTGCTGTAAGAAACTCCACACTCTTATATTACTTTACTTATATTTTACTTATATTATGTATTACCTGTATGTAATATGTATGACTTTGTATAACATGTATTACCCTGTATGTAATGTATGACTATGTAATTGTAAAGCGCCACAGAAGATGTTGGCGCTATATAAATCAATAATAATAATGTAAAACTTGTGGTCCTCCAGATGTTGAAAAATGACAACAAATGACATACTGCAGCCATGGAATACTGGGAGTTGTAGTTTGCAAACATCCTAATCCTGATTCAGGCATTAAAGGGCATGTTAACCCATAAAACAAAAAAACTAGTCAATTGTTAGTTACCTGCCCCCAACCCCAACTGATTTCTTTTGCACTTTTTTATCTGCATTACTAACCAGATATCTAAAGATTACTCTAGTTCCCATTCTAGCAGAGTAAGCTGGCCCCAACCTCTATCCAATCAATCAAGGCTGACAACTGACATTACAACAAATGATTGACTGCTGTTTCACCTGCTGCCTTCACTGCACATGCTCAAGCTTCTAAAAAGCTCATTGAGAAGAGGGAGGAGGCAGACACCTTTGCCATAAAGGAATAGAACTTATTAAATATCTATTTACAAATGCATGCAATAAAAACAGCAGTTGGGATTGTGGGTAAATAACTTTTTTTTGTTTTAAGGGTGAACATGCCCTTAAAATTGACAAAACATAGAAACTGATAAATGTTATTTCATATTTATTGCTCTTTGATCTGCTAGGGATTGGCTTGTGGTCATATTCCCCTGATAATAATAAAATATAATATAAATACTAACAGCTGTCATATGTATTATGTCTATATATTTATATTGAAAAATAACTCCATATGTAGGGGCGAGTTGTTCCTACAAGATTCCATAACATCAAAGATCTAATGCGTTTTTGTAGAAGTAACCCAAATAAATGCTACTTATTCATTTCACCTAGTTTACATTTGGTCCATTGAGAAATAACCTATAGGGAGGAAAATGACTACACAGTTGGCTTCCTCTTTGTATATACACACGTGTGTAGGGAATTTTTGTATCAGTGTTGGGAGGAACATAGAGACAAGGTGTTCTGAGCTCTCATTCCAGGCAAGCTCCTGAAAGGTAGAGGTGTGACCAATCACGGCGATGACATGTTTAAGTCCACAGAACGTCTGATAGGAGCAGAGAGGGTGTCAGGTGATGTGTTAAGAGTCCAGGCTCCTCAGTCTAGATTCCTGTCTTGGAACCAAAAGGCAGAAATGATCTTTCCTCTACGACGTATCCTTGGATGTCACTTTATGATAAAAAGGATATTGTACATTTAGTGATGGGCGTTATAGATATGACATTTATTTCGGAGATTTGTTTTATGTGTATACAGGGAACAATTAGGGCCAGGTCCCTCTTTCATGCACAGCATGCAGGATTTGTGCAATGCGGTGCGTGATACTCCAGGTGCGCTGCTTTCCGGGTCATTTCTAGGTTATATTGGCACATCATAAAAAGTCATGCACGCAGTGGCATAACTAGGAATCATTGGTCACCCCAGCAAAACTATGACGGGGCCCCTATCTGTTTCATACACAGTGGTTTTCTGGGAAGAGGCTATATCTGTCAATGGAAAAATAAGAAGATGGGGCCCCTTTGGCTCCCAGGCCCCACTGCTGTTGCTCCTTCCACTCCCCTGATAGTTATGTCCCTGCCTGCACAAAAAGTGTACCGGACTGCAGCACACATAGTGGGAACTGTTCAGTAGCATTGCGTTGGCAATGCGAACCGGGCACATGGACAGAGCGCAAACTGCACTCCGACACGCACACATGGGGCCAAACACTTATTGTGTTTTGTAGTTAGGACAGCATATGACAGACACTGAGTGGGTACATTGCCCTTCTTATAGTCCTCAAAGTCCAACGCAGCTTAGCTCAATTGCGAGGTGACTGGTACACAATTGTTATGTTCTACTCCCCTATGGGAAGAGGAGGGAAGCGACCATGAAATCCTCATCAACTCCCTGACATCATTTAGCATTTTGGAAGGACATATCACTAAACAGATCCCCCATATACATTAGATGACGAGCGTTTCAGCAACAAAAAAAAAACACGCCGGGGTTAAGCCAGGTAAACACACTAGCGATATGGCCCCAATACCGTCAGATTCTATGGTATTGGGGCTTTATCAGCAGTGTGTGTAGCGGCTTTCCTGAGCGTGCGCGACCGCCGAACGGTGCCATTGACTGAGCGGTCATTTGGGAAAGACTGAAAATTTCCCCAGGCCGCGGTAGTCTCCCTATAGAGGGAGTCGTCAATGGTCGAGGGAAACACACAGTATATGCTGTGTATATGATGTGTATCTGCTGTGTATATGATGTGTATATGATGTGTATATGCTGTGTATATGATGTGTATATGGTGTGTATATGATGTGTATATGATGTGTATATGCTGTCTATATGATGTGTATATGCTGTGTATATGCTGTGTATATGCTGTGTATAGGGAGAACGCTCAGGACTTTGTGTAACCTGATTTTGCAGATCCTGTCTGTCATTTTCATAAATCTGTCATGTGTGTACCCACCTTAAACCAGTGATTGGTTGGGGAAAACCATAGAGGTGTGAAATATAAAATACTGAAAAAGGCTGGACTGGGGAAAACCATAGAAGTATGAAATGTAAAATACTAAGAAAGGCTGGACTGGGGAAAACCATAGAGGTGTGAAATATTAAATACTGAGAAAGGCTGGACTAGTAAAAACCATAGAGGTGTGAAATGTGGAAAACTGAGAAAGGCTGGATTAAGGAAAACCATAAAGGTGGAGCTTGAGAAGAGATGTAGTATTACTCCAACTGTCACATTGGCCTTGTTTTACCCCCCCCATCCATCTTTTTTTCGTTTTCTCTTTTGTATACTATTTAACCTGCCCCCGGTGTTATTTAGGAAGAATTCCCATAATGTACAAGTCTTGTTTCTTGCTTTAACAAAGAAAGATTCAGTTTACAGTGAAATGAAAGTCCATATGCTTTGCAAAAAAACAGTGCGGTCACACTTTGATGTGATAAAATAAACACAGAGAGCTATGGAATGTCTCAGAATGTTAGATGAAATCTGTCATATTGAGAGTCACTGGGAGAATGAGCAGATCAGGAGGCCAGGCCGTGGGCAGCTCACAACCAGAGCATTGCAGATACCAAGTGTAGAAAGAAAGAGAAGGATGCTCTGCAGGTTACTTATAGGTTAGATTGTCATAGGTATTCCTTGTCTTTCTCAGCACTAGACATAGGACCATTCCCAATGTTTATGTAGAGAACTGACTGGCATCATAAAATTACAGGAAATCTTGCACGTCATCAGCTGTCATCGGGATACTGGGAGGAGCAAGTTAGCTACAAGACAACAGCGCTTGGTACAAGTCCTGGAAAATTTGTTGCTGTCTATCGTTTCAACCCTTGTATGTTCTTCTGTCCGATAGCAACATTGCTGGACAGTTTATTGAGCAGAAAAGGGTCCCACCTGTGACTTCAATAACTTGGGCAGTTTTCAGGTTTTAAATTGTTTAAGATACTGTAGGTGGGGGAAGGTGATGAAATCTGGTTATTTTAGTCTTTATGTAAAAAGCAAAAGAGCTCCTCACTTCCTAATTATTGTATGGTTTCTTCTTGCAGACGATACTGATCGTTGATCGTTTGTCTGAATTGGATGAACGCATGATCGGATAGGTTGGAAAACTACGGCCGATCGTGTGGTCCTCAATAGACCCCCTGCTTTTGCCACCACCAGCAGTCCTTCCTCTTGGCCAATCGGTCGTAAGCCTCAAACAGTCGGTCAGGTGGAAGGATTGCAACGTGTACCCAGCTTAAGGGATCTGGGAAATGGTCTGGGGAACACGTATCAATGTCCAAAATCTTTAAAAAAAAAAAAAAACTTTCAGTAACAGAAACTTTATGCGCTTTCTGTTTTGGCATTCCTTGTAGTATTTTCAAAAAAATGTTACATTTTTAGAAATTTGGAATTTACAAAATTGAAAATAGTTCCGCCATTTGGGAAAATCCGAAAAAGTCCGAAACTGCTCAAAGTCCGAGTTTCGGTCGGATCAGAAATGGGTTCAGATTTGGGTCTATCTTTACTGACAACCTTGAAAGTGTCAGTGCAGAGCCCTTCTGATGTGAGTGGGCGATATTTTCTCCACAGACTCATCCAGGGTACTGGATTGCTGATTTACCTCCTTAATTTTTTTATGTTTCCCTTATGTTTAATACAAGATTATCGGGACGTTGATTGGACCTGTCAGAAAATTTTCTGGTGACGTCATTCGCAGATTTCAAGATTGATACTTAAAGGGGAAGTTCAGTGCAAATACATATACTTTTCAGAAAAAAGAGCAGTAATTTTTCATCCCAATGACCTTAACCTGCCCATTCAGCATTTTGTCTGTGTACAAATAAATGCAACCAAACTACTGACTTCCTGTTTGCAGGACCCCTAGTAGAGACCGTTATGGTTTTGCCCTTGACCCAGCGCCTGGGTTGATTCAGTTGCTCAGTAGAGATCTGAGCATCTTTGACCCATCCAACAGCCAATCATTAGAAATTACTGTTAGGAACATTCCAAGGATGTGGTGCATCCTGGGAAGAAGAAGGACCGTTAATGTCAGCTCACTAATGTCAACAGCAGGGAACAGCAAAGGGTATGAAATCAACTGATTTTTCAAAATTAGAGAGAATATGTAGAATAACTAAGAAGGCATTACACAAACTGACAATTTAACAAATATTGATCATTTCCACGTAACTGTCCCTTTAAGTTCCCTAAGTTCCTGATTAAGTTCCCTAAGTTGCCGCGCCAGGTATTCAGACATAGGGTTACCATCTTGCCTCATTAAAAAAAGCAATAGCATTAGTAGGGGCTGTGCGGGTGGAAGTTTGTGGGAATGTGGTTTTATGGCCACTGAATTGCCATAAAACCAGGTAGAACTTTTTGCTAGAATTGCTGTAATCAACACAGTTTTTTTAGACAGCCCTTTAAACATTTTTAAATAATAAATATATAATATAAAAACAAATATATACGGGTAATAAAATTCGAATGGTTTGAATTGGGGGTTAATGTAAATCCGACCGGAAAAATGATGGAATACCATATAAAATGACACGAACCATAAAAGAGAAGATGATTATTAATAAACCAAAAGAGACAGTTAGCATTTAATATTTCAGTTCATATATTATATAAGGAAACCTGCAATTAGCAGTTAGGATTAAGGAGCAGCCAATCAGCATGCAGTATTGGATGTGTAGGGATTGGTCGCTTTTCTTACCCTCTTATTGGCTAACAGGATGGCGTATTCACCTTGGGCCGGCAACAGTGAACTTAAGGAGCTTTTAGCAGTGTCATCAGCCAGCTCACAGTGAGAGGACAACGCCCACCTACCCTTCCCTTTGGAGGTACATATCCTATATAATAAAACCCTAAGTGTGTGTCCCTGTGTCCGTGTGTGTGTGTCACTGCAGTTCCTATGGACTCACCACTAGAGGGAGAGTCTCTGCAGTTCCTATTGACTCACCACTAGAGGGAGAGTCTCTGCAGTTCCTATTGACTCACCACTAGAGGGAGAGTCTCTGCATTTCCTATTGACTCACCACTAGAGGAAGAGTGTCTGCAGTTCCTATTGACTAACCACTAGAGGGAGAAACACAGGAAACACACAGAGGGAGAACAGCAATTAAACAGACTGCAGGTAAGGTTGCTTGGAACAGGGGCCCCTGGATTTGGGACAGAGGGGCCCCTGGATTTGGGACAGAGGGGGGGCCTGGATTTGAGACAGATGGGGGGCCCTGGATTTGGTACAGAGGGGGGGCCTTGGATTTGGTACCAAAGGAGGGGCTGGATTTGGGACAGAGGGGGGCCTCTGGATTTAGGACAGAGGGGGCCCCTGGCCTTGGACAGAGGGGGGACTCTGGCCTTGGGACACTAAGACGGTACACTGGCCTTGGGACATGGAGGAGGACTATGGCCTTTGGACACTAAGGGGGCACTCTGTGCTCCTAGCGCCCGTTATTGTAGCTTAATGTCTAGTTTATAATAATTATTTTTTTTTTAAGTTTTTGTGAAGTTGGGGAAAAGGAATTTCTCTTTTAAAAATGTTGCAGCAATTAATTGGAGGAAAAGGTTTTAATGTTTAATTTTAAATAACAGGCTGAGCCAGAATTGATGAATTAAAGGCATTCCGCTGGGTATTGGGGACGGGCACAATGGTTGATGTGGTAAATAAATTAACAGAGTTATTGGAAAAGGTTTAAAGGAAAATGAATGGAGAATTTTCTGATGTTATTTTAAAGTTAATAAATTGCTGCCGCCATTCTCCCACAGTTGTGTGTCCAGTGTCTTATTTAAGGTTGGTCTTATGATAATTATGTGCTGCGTATCATCCCATGATTTGAGTGTAAGAAATAAAACCTTTTCACTTAATTATAAAGGAAAATGTCATGAAAACGACAAATCCCAGCATTCCTTGGTTGGGAATTCTAAAAAGTGTAAATGATTTTAGTGTTTTTCAGAGTTGATTGGCCACTTTCAACACATACAAGAGTTGACATCCGCCCCCTGTGATGCAGTTTATCCAATATAACCAAGTAAAGACAGATTAGCGTGTCTCCCTAAGTTGTTCTTATCTATGGGAATGGCAGGGGGCTACAATCAGAGTGCCCAGCAGGGCTAAGAGAGATTAACCCCTGGAATCAAAGTAAAGGTCTCCGCTGGGACCCCTCTCAGCTCATGCACAGACGTCGTCATCTGTTATCCCCCCTTATCTGATCCTCACTGTAAATATCTCTTGGATATCCCATTAGGAGACGACATTGCAGTGTTATGCTAAACACGGCCCAGTACCTGCTAATGTTCCTAAAACTGGATCTGACATTATAATATCTATATATTTTATAAAATGATATCTATATATTTATTATCCTCTCATTTAGATTGTAAATGAATGGTCCAGGCCAGGGAACCTACTGGAAACATCAGCAGGTACATCCAATGCCAAAATGCGGATCCACGCTGAAAACATCCCCTTCATTGGAGAACGTTTCCGAATCATCGACGTCATGATCATGATAGTCCCTCCAGCAGTTCTACTGACCCACTCTCAATTCAGTGATCTCAATGTGTAGTGCGGGTATCTCCCCACTGAGACCCCTACCATGTGAGTGCTAGCAAACGGCTAATTCTATTTCTACCAAACAAGGTACTACACTGGTACTATCATGTATTCACTTTCATGGGATGTTCAATATGGTCTAATGAAGTCTAACTTTATCTCCTGCAGATAGTACCCATTGTGATTATATACTTGTGGCCAATCCCACCCTGTTGGAGAACATTAATTAACTAAAATTCCAGACGCAACAGACTTCTCCTTCAGTTCGTCTTTAGTCACAAACATGCAAGTTATCTAGGGATATCACAGGTCTGGCAGTGGGCGGAATGCGAGCTGTAAATACCAGCAGGGTAATTATTTTATGAGAAGCTTTTGACAGCCACATTCTCTGATTATTATTTTAACATGGACCCGCAGGACAATTAAACATTTCGCAAGATGAAGATGTGGCTGTTGACACTTCCCAGAAGGCCAGGGACTTGCTCCATTGCAATCGGGAGACAGCGGTAGGATTACATTACATAGAGGGTATGGAATGTAATCATTACACGGGGGGTATGAAATATTCTTATTGCCATGGCCTTGCAGGTCTACCAACTCTGCTTGCCTCATACTACCAAAAGATGCAAAAATCTATGAAATTAATAAAATTCTGCCCTATTAATATTTCCCCCAAACAAAGGCAAACAGGAAATCATTTCAAGGACAACAATATAAAAAAAAAAAAAAAATCGCCCCAATTACATGTCCACACTGCAAGCAGTTGACATTGCTCATCACATTTACAGCCATGCTTCCCTCCCTTAGATATCATACAGCAAAGATAAGTGCTAAAAGCCCGCCTCCTAGACAGCCCAGGGCCATGGTTAACATAACACTTGTCATTGGCTGGTAGGAATGTCTGTTACATCCTCCCTCCTCCCCCTCCTCTGCCAGTCAAACAAACTTGAAATGTCAAGCTCATGGCGGGTGGGTGGAGGAGTGTTTTCTCGCATGCTAGTTTTGAGTGACAGTTAAAGGCAGACAGAATTGTTATGCCCCCTTCACAGCATGGCAAATGAAATGCTTGAAAGGCAGAGAGAGGCTGGGAATCAGGAAATAAATGTATGGGGAGGGCTGCACACCTTAACTCTTTTTAAAGCAATTTATTTTTAAAAAATGCATTGAGGCATTACAGTTATCCTTTAAGAACATATAAAAATTGGTTTAAAGGAAAACTAATTTTAAAGTCATTGAAAAAGTTACATCATAACTGATGTGTCCTAAGAAGCACCACCAGTCACTGGGTTGTAGGGGTAGTTGGCGCCCATGCAGTTCCACTCGCCCTGCTGCTAGCAGTGACTGAGGAAGAGCAGCACTTCTGACCAGAGCCATGTAACCTTGTGCCCCAAGCTCCCGATATTGATCTTTTTACCAGCCGTGGCATTTACGTTTCAACATAGCACAGAGGTTTTAAAATGCCAATCATTATACTTTACAACCAAAGAGTTATTTTATGACCACGTTGTAAAATAATGCCAATGTCCATCGATGGCCCACAGTCAGTCGGCCAGCAGTAGTTTATGACCATGGAAAAGCATCAATATTGAAAAAAAAACTAGTGAAAAGTTGAAGGCATTAAATCTTTTTTTTTGAATTTTAGTTCCCCTTTAATATACAACAAGGATGGGAGATACAGGGGCTCATTTACCCAGAGCCGCTATCGCTCTGGGTAAATGCTCATTTTGCAATTCAACATCACGTTTGCAAATGTCACTGTGGGATTTTAGCGCTTGCTGGCGTTAAAATCCTGCGTTAAAACTAACGCAAACATGATATTAAATCGCGAGCGTCGGGTGTGCGGGTGATTTGTGCATAAACCCGCGCATCTGACTCTAACATGGAGCCGAACCAGCATCTGACTCTAATATGGTAGCGAACCAGTTAGCGCGACTTTAACTCCATATATTTGCCCAGCGACTGTGGGTAAATGAGCCCCACAGTGTTTGTTCCTATGTGCTAGTCTGCTTAGGTTGATTGGTATACTCTATTTAATTCAAAAATGTGCTGGAGTCAGTGCACAGTGTACTATGATACTTTAACAAGCACTCCGAAAGGTTAAACCACTTACGGTGCAATTGGTCTCTGCAGTCTCTTAACTCTCAAGAGTGAACTGCCTCATTTATTTGTGATTGGTACAAACATTACAAATGTGTCCTTAGTTCAACAGCAACCTCCCTCTATATATATGGCCAAAGATTCATAAATATTTAGCAAAACATAAGAGCTTAATGTTAACAATACAAATAGCTCGTTAATGAGGCTTGCCAAAAGCTGGGAATAAAATTTTATCAAAATAAAGGAAAATATTCTCATGTACATTAAACATCATAAAAACACAAGCAATGTGTATGATATTCGGCACCTACTTAAAGGTTTTTTTTTTTTAGGCCTAGGCCCCATTTATTCTCCATCTACTTTGCCAATTTGCAGTGCGATAGGGTCACCCCCTCCTGGGCCACCACATCTCACATCGGGGCCCAGACTTGGAAGCCCCAACATCACCCCCTCTACCCTGTAAGATTAAATACCAAAAATGTCCCTTTAATAGCAATCACAGTATCCATTAAATGGATCATCACATATATCAGGGACATAACTAGAAAGGACGGGACCCCCTTTTGTTTACGGTGGTAGCTGGGGTGGTGTGTGCGATCAGCAGTTTAAAAGTAGATTGCGGTATCAGCCTGCCCCTGTGGTTGGAAGGAGTGTGTGTCAGGGGCCTGCCATAAAAAAAGTTGGGGGACCCCCAGCAATATAAAGAGCAATTTAAAAAAACATTTGCATCAATGTATTATTGGTTATTGAAATGCATTTGTTGACTATTTTCAGTGCGCATTGACTTTTGCATTTCAATATAATGTCTAGGAATATGTGCGTGTAAGCGGGACCTCAGCCTCAATATATTCATTGTGATATGGAATATTTGTATGATAATTTATCAATGGAGTGTTAAGGTTCGTGCCGACCCAAGATGCACAATGTGTACGAACGGCTGTTTCAGACGATAATCGGCCCATGTATGGGCACTTTATCAGCCAAAATGGCAGCTCGTTCGGGGATCTTTGCCCGATTCACCGGGCAGATCTCCAAACGAGCGGCCGTTTCGCCCGATAAAGTGCCCATACACGGGACGAAACTGCCGTTCGTACACATCGTGCGTCGGCACCCGCGATCCCACATGTGTACGAACCTTTAGTATTACCTTTGTAGGATTAAACAGACAATCGAATAGAAGTGGAAATTCTGACACAAAGAGATAATAAATGCACATTCCTGGGCCCCATACAATTTCATATTATCTGCACACTGGCATACTTTATAAACAAAGGGGTTTTAGTATACATTACTGTGATCACATGAATGAAAAGCCTTCCAACCACGTCAAGGTAACCCCAGTCTGGAAGGTCCTAACTTCTAACCTTTTATACTTTAATTACTTTTAGCAAACTTTTGCATTTCCCATACTTGCACACTGGATCAATATAACAGGCTTTCTCACTTCCCCCTGCCCATTGGCTTTTTATAGTGAGGGAAGAGGCTGCCCATCCAGTTCTTTATATTAAAGGAATATGATCTCCAATTAAAGGGACATGTTGGGGGTGCTACTACCACATGGAAGTTTGGCCTTCTCTTTACCTTTTTCTGTTTCAGGGTATGAACTAAGGTTATTGTACAATTGGGGAAGTTATTTCTATCAATAAATGATTTCTTATCACAAGATAAGGCATTGAAATTGACATTTTAACTTATTGTAAATAAAGTACTAAAAGTAGCCACAAGGGGCAGTGATTAAACTGCAGTGGGTATAAAGTCTGTGTGTGTTTCAATGACTTTATTTCTGGGTCAAAGCTTAAGAAGGATCCATTTTTATATGCCATAAATTGCTGATTAAAATCTTAACTAAAGATACAGGAAAAATGAATGTTAATGATAACTAAAGCTATCACATATAAAAATATCCTGCGCTATATATGATAATAATGATAAGCTAAAGATTCACATAGAAAATGTATTTATTAGTATCCTTATAAAACCAATAGCGACAATGAAAACACACATCAACTCTTAATGTATATAATAATCTAAAAACCGAGCTTCCCTCTTCACAACCCACCCTCCAAATACCATCTAAAACCAATAAATCTATAAGGGCCCCTTTATGCAAGGCTATATACACAAGACACAAGGTTGTTCTTGAATCGTATGGATGTACCCCTCCTATGGGGTTAGGTTAACTTCAGGATAATTGCTGCTATGGTATACTATAATAGTTGACGTATTGAGCAAATGTTTGTAGGTTTGGTCCTCTGGATATATATATATATATATATATAGTATGTGCTCATCCGCACTCCGTACTAGTGTGAATGCCGGGTGCTGCCGAGTAGATGTGCACATAAGGAGAAATGAGCGGAGCACTTCTGGGTCTTTTAGAAGGATTTATTAGTAATCAAAAAGTAGGCAGCTAACCTACGCGTTTCAGCCCATGTCCATAGGGCCGTCCTCATATATATATATATATATATATATATATATATATATACACACGCCGCCCTTCCCTTGGAAGGCCAATAACTAAAGATATACCCATTTGAAATCTTTTATTTTTGCAGAAAATTCTCGAGGTATTTTCTGTTTTACTTCCTCCACCCTTTACAACAGAGAAATAAAATGTAGCTGGTTGGAGAATTTCCCTCACTCTCCCCCTGGATGAATCAGACTGAGCATGTCTGAGCTCACTGAGCTCAGTAACTGCAGTGATGTCTGCACTGACAGATTTTAGTGTGTATCTTTAGTTAGGAAATGACCTAAAAAGACAAGTGACACCTCTTTCTAATCAGCAGTTTCTAGCCTGATTATATCGGAAGCTGTCATTGGCTATAAAACTGGTTATAATTTACATATCGGATGCTATCGGCTCCCTATGTTAATGTAAAAGGACCAATAGAAATTTTCACTCAAGTTGGACTTGATGGGATTGTCTTTTTATCATTACTGTGTGTACCAAGGATTAGTCCTTTTCTAAGCATTCTTTTATTCTACACACATATGGATTGTAAGTAGAGATGGACTTGAGCCCAAACCCAGTTTCAAAGTTTTTTTTACAGATCCGGACTGATTTAGGATTTTTCGAACTTTTAAAACTTTTTCCAATAATTATCATATGAATGGCTGAAAATTTCCGAATTTAGGATTCCATTTTCGGAGTTTATTAAATTTGTGCAAGTGATTCCGCCACATGACTTAAATCATCCAACTTCAGCTATTTTTATCAGTGCCAGCTAGAGATGAACACAAAACCGAATTCGAACCCGAGTTGGGACGAACTCAAACTATTCTAACTAGTTCGGGTTCGAACTAGTTCGTTTTTCCGGACTCGTGGCTGTATTTTCGATAATTATCGTTAATTCGATAATTAACAAATTTATAGACCGTTCGCAAACCCTAGAATATATCGTTCGCTAACCCTCTAAAATGTCATTTGGTTTCGATAATCCTTGAATGTGCGGATCATTTTCACTAACCCTAGAATGTATCGTTCGCTTACCCTCGAAAGTAACGTTTGTTTTCGATAACCCTTGAAAGTATTGTTCGTTTTCGATAATCCTCGAAAGTATTGTTAGATTTCGGTAACCCTCGAATTTATGGTTCTATTTTCGCTAACCCTCGAAAGTATCGTTCAGTAACCATCGAATTGGCCGTAACCCTCTAATGTAGCTTGAGCAAAACCCGACAATTGCCTGCTCGTGTTTAAGAAGTGTTTTAACAAGTTTTGGTGATAGTGACATGTTCCCCAGGCCATTTCCCAGGTGCCACAGACATTTACAGTAAGTTACCATTGTTAGTTTATCTGTAAATCACCTGGACTTTTTGAACTATCACTCTCCATTGACTTTAATGGGTCCGAATTCGAACTTTTACTGAAGTTCGGCCATCTCTAGTGCCAAACCCCTGGAACTCTCAATTCAGTGTATGGTAAAAATACAGAATTTGTTAACCCTCAATTCCATATATGGGAGGTTTACCGAATTTGTGAACACACAAAATATGGGGTTAACGAATGCGGAATGTGGGAGCATGACAGTAACATGTGTGTGATGGAAGTTTTTTTTTCAAGTTCTGGATATGTGTACATGTTCCCCAGACCATATCCCAGGTCCCAGAGTCATGTACAGTAAGTTACCATTGCTATTTGACTTATCTAGAGTAGTATAGGTACAATGTTCGGATTTTTGGATTTTTTCGGAAGTTCAAAAACCGGAATGAATTTTAGGAAGTTCGGCATCTTTAATTGTAAGCTCTTTGGAAACCTCACTCAAGCAAGCCGTGCATACAGTACGTATTTAGCCTTTACTTGTACAATTTATATATATGTAATTTCCTGATCCTGAAGACGGTCCCTAGTAGACTGAAACACGTTGATGTGATCTGTTGAATTGTTATAATAAATCTTTTGTTGTTTTAAATCCAGATGAGTGCTCCATAATACATCCTCTTCATATATATATATCATATATAAATTCTGCAACCAAGGCATGCTGGGAGTTGTAGTTTCCAAACAGTTGGAGGGCAGCAGGTTTGACATCTCTGGTATAGCTGTGTGTGCTTAACCCCTTGTTTGTATACTCTGTAATGTTATACGTACAGTGCCTGTGCCATGTACCCAGGTGGCGCTTTATAAACAATCACATTCATACATATAGATCGTTTTCTAAGCCTTTCTTCTCTTTTCCACATCTCTTTCTGTTTTTTTCCCACAGGTCTTGTCTCTCCTTTCAGGACTTACCAGGAAATTCTTCAAAAAGGAAAGTCGGCAAATAGGCAATTAACCTGCACCGGGATGGAAACCAGATGGGTGTAAATAAATACGTGAGTGTGACATATATACAAACACGCTGGCATATGTAGTTTCTTTTACTGCAAATCCCCTAAGGGGTGAAATTCTGACTATAAGAATTCAGGATGTTCTATGTCGGTGATCGGTAACATATTATATGGCAAGGTGTTATTGGGTTTAAAAATCCGATTGGTAGACTGTCTGGTGCGAACCAAAGCATCCAATCACGTGACCTAAATCTAAAACCATGGGTAAAAATTCCCTCCACATCCGATCCAATATTTTGTCCCGATCAAGATCCTGCTGAACTGCATGTGCCTGATCATTGCTGATTTATGTAGGAATCTGTGCGAGTGCCTGGGGTATCAAAACTATTTAACATGGTTACAAACTACGGTCATTTATAAGACTATAACACAAGAAAGCAATGAATATCCTGTAAATTATTTCCTTATAAATGGTGCTTAGCTATGTCATCAGTTAAATATGATGCTTAGTTATGTCATAAGTGTCATAAGACTTAACGAAACTTGTGTATTTAAGGAAATGTTGCACCCCTTCTTGTAAAATATAAGTAAATTAAAGGTCACCTAAGTGTCTCTTGTGCTTTTATATGATAATGAAACATATTTATATATAATAAGTGTGATGTGCCTTGACATATTAGGAAAGCGATCCCTGCCCCGAAGAGCTTACAATCTATGTGGGAGGGACAACACACAGATACAAGTGGGGGAGGAATAAAGTGCTCAGATAATAGTGCTGGAATATAATGTTTGATACTTTGAAAACAAAACATGAAATACAGGAAGGAAACTATTTTGCATAACTAAGCAGGAGACATGATTTAGGAATTATAATTTGATAATTACTAAACTATATTCAGTTGATTGTACATGAAGACAAGTCTGGCATTCACAGGTCAGTATTACCAAAAAATTTGATCTAAAATATTGACCTGTGTATGGCCATCTGTTTATCGAGTGGATTGGAAAGGTTTAAAAATTTCCCAACAATCCCATCTACAGCCACATTAGGTGACACCTACCCAAGATAAATGGTGCAAGGTGGTAAAATGTAATTGGAACTTACCGATCAGGATGGGACGGTTGGCTGCACCATCTTGCAGCTACTGAGCGTGTATGGCCAACTTTAAACTACTATATTATTTAAAACTAATTTGAATGGATGTGTTGTCTCTTCCTACTAGGCTTATTGGCCGCTGGTAATACCTACAGTAGCCAAATCTCATTTAGAGACCAGACCAAAAGGGCTGGTACACACAGATGATCGATCAATATTTTGGCAGATATCTTAGTTGATGTCGCCAAAATATTGACCTGTCTGATCACTCAAAATCTATATTTAGCCAAAAATTCAAATAAAATCAGCAGTACTTCTTTAATTCCGGACTGAAAGACCACCAATTGGTTTATTGTTAAGAATATTAAGTCCCGGTCGACACCTGTATGGACACCTGTATGCTATTAAAGGCTGACAGCTCACTGCTCGCTTCAGTGCACAGGCGTGAGATAGTCACGCTCTGAGAGCATTGCAGCAGGTAGTGAGCTGTCAGCTGCAGCACAAGCGGAATTTTAACAGCTCGTGATTTGTACACGCAGAGTTCACATTAGCACCCAGGATTTCAGCCCTAAGCTTTCCAAGGTAAGAGTTTTTCAAGTGTTTTTTGAGCTGCAGTGATGTCACAAGATCTCGTCCTCCTCTGGTCCACAATCCAATTCTGCGCAGGTCACATTCTCCCTCATCTGTCTTCAAAGATTTTGGGTTTAGTTCTCCTTAACTTTATCATTAGACAGGCTGTGATCACTGTGTTCTCTCTTCTCCAAGCCACTAATTCAGATAAATAATGAATTAAAATGCTAATTAATCTGACATCACAACTGGAGACGGCACAATCCTTCTTCAGGCTCTGTTAGTTAAAGTTTAGTTTTTATATGTTCATGTGCTAAAAATCAGATGTTTAATACTTTACATGACACAAGCTGCCACGTTTGTACTTGGAGTAATTATTAATTGTGCAGCAAATGGAACGAAAGATTCCCAAAATAAAAATGATTCATGTTCCCTCGATAATTAAACAGGAAATAAGAAATAAGTGAAATTATAAAGCTTCACAATTCTTATGACTATCAAAAACCATCCCAGAATTCCCTTTTATAAACGCCCAATCTATATGAGAATCTTCATAACGCAATTCTGGTTTGGGCATTAACATGCAGACAATCCCCATAAACAATGCATGGGACATCCAATAAGGTCCAAACACACGTGTGATTGTGAGCTAGACCTGCAACGCAAAATGTTTACCAAATGGCCAACTACTATTAAATGTATGGGCGTTCGGTTGGACATTGTTGATGATATGCCGGGTTGGATTGTAAACAAAGTCCAACCTAGCGCCTATATATTTAAAGATACTTGTCCGAAACGCCAGTTTGGTACACATAAAGCGAGTCTCCGAAGCTTAAGAGCAATAGCTACTCTCTGTACAATTTTCTTTTAGAAAATAAATACAATATAATACAATGAGAGCTTTGTATAAATTATAAATTCTTATATAGGACTGAACATATTTAACATAAGTCCTGGGAAACTAACCAACCGTACAACATAAGTATCCTATTACAAACATAGCACTGACTTGTGTATTTCTTTATTATTGCAAATGTAGGAAACTTGCACTACATGGAAACTCAATGCATATGTAGCCAAGTAGCCATATAGTAATAGTATTTGTTTGGTTTCTATAAGGCACTTTGCCAACACAGTGGTAGTTTGCCTCACAAAGAATTTGTCAATGTCAAACGACATTTGGTTCTAAGTAGTGACATTTGGTTCTAAGTAGTGACATTTGGTTCTAAGTAGTGACATTTGGTTCTAAGTAGTGACATTTGGTTCTAAGTAGTGACATTTGGTTCTAAGTAGTGACATTTGGTTCTAAGTAGTGATTGGTGAAACTGAACTTTTCATCGAAAAATTCAAAATTCTGTTTGAAAATTCTTATAGAAATTCTTATAGAAAATTCCTATCGCAAGTGCAAAAATTCCTATAGAAAATGTGAAAATGACATTGAATAATCAAAAATTCAATTGGGTTAAATCGGAGTTTCAAAGACGAAACTAAATTCACCAGTTTTGCTCATCAATACCAAACAAACTTGGCTTTGAGGCAGAACCATTGAAAACCTTTTGTTAGTGCGTCCCCTTGGGAGCCTTGGACAATATCCCTGTTTGCCCCTATAATAAAACCAGCCAATAGAAATGCAACCTATGAACCATGTGATATGATTCTCCGAACACCAGTTGATAATAAAGTTCCTCTAGCAGACACAATCTTAACTTTACTGGCTTCAGCGTTTGACAATTGACTTGCAATCATTAGCCCCAAATCATTAAAATCACACCAGGTTCTATTTCATTTCAATGTGTCACCTGATCCCCCTGTGGGGAAAAAGATTAAAACTCAAGTCCTCGGCCTTTAATGAATTTTTTATAGGTTATTGCCAGATTTAGGTTCAAAGTTACAGGAAATCCAGAACACAACCTATAAAATGTAAGTTTATCATAAGGGTAAAAAAAGAACTAAAGTACACCTTTCGCTTTCCCTTTACTTTATTACAACACGCTAAGCCTTTGAGACACACTTCCAGATGTCACATAAACATTGGAGTTTTGCTCCATGTTAATTTCGTATTTTTAAGATTCTTGCTTTGTTTTATTTTTTTACCTGCATATTTTTAGTTTACTTCCATGTAAGGGCTGAGCGAATGTTTGCTTGTGCTATTAATGTGTAGCAACCAATCAAAAGTTATTGTTTTACTGGGTTACTGCTGTTAGATAGCATCTGATTGGGTTTATATGTGGTTAAAACTACACATACACTAAAGGATTAAGGTGCCCATACACTACGTAAGACATTAGGCTAGGAACACACTATACAATCCTTCCTCAAGATAAAAACTGCTGCTTGTACAATGTGGTATTTAGACATTATATAGAGATCTCATTCTCAAATCTACTTAGTGTCTGCCTAGTGTATGGGCAGCTTAAGATGAAATTGGAATTTTGGGATGATAAAGCACAAATCACTTGCTGCATCTGCATGCAACAGTGAGGCTGGGTACACATGACATAAGGCTATTATTTGTCCCGACTGAGCGTTCACTGCTTGGCCGGGACAAATGACTGTTATTCATGGCAATAGTGGCCTCGGCCGACAGTGCACGCAGATCGTGCGGTCCCATAGGGAACCGCACGATCGGCCGTGATTTAACAACGGACCCAATCGCCCGTTCTGGACGTAGGGGCAACCGAACTCGGTCATGGCCGGCCGCCCCACACCAACAAATAATTCTGGCCGACCGACTGATACACGGCACTATCAGTCAGTTGGAATTATATGCTGGTGTGTACCCAGCCTAAGGCTGTGGCCACATTGTGCTGGACAACAACTCACGTGAAAAGCCCCATCCCGGCGTTACTGTCCCCTTGTTCTGCGGTCTGCACTATGTTGCACAATTGGGGCAGATACGATCCATAAAAAGTCTGAAAGCGGCGCATGGTCACCCACTTTGACATGCACTGCTCTGCAATTCTCACAGGCTAACGGATTGCGATCGTCAGTGTGTGAGAAAAGGAGCAGTGTAGCCTTGCCCTAAAGAGTTAAAGCGGCTGATATGTCATTGCCCTGTAATGCTGACCGTCCATTTATAGTAGTAATAAATCCCGGTTTCGAAACGGATCCGGTTTCAATTCAGAGCTGACAGTTTTTCGAAAATCTGCGTAATCCGACCAAATTTCTTAAAACTTTTTAAAATTGGAACATTTCATCAAAAAATAAAAAAAAACAAACATGTGAACAAAATTACATTTGAAAAATTGCAATTAAAAATTCCTATCGAATGATTAAAAATTCAAATAATCCTGATTCAATTTGGTTTGAATTACCAGTTTCATTCAACTCTAATGAATAGGCATATTAATGCGCATTGTATACAGCCATTGGAAGAAACAAAGCTGGAGAAATCTTTGTCAGTCTCCTGCACTCCTATTAACTCACAGTACATACAGAAAGTCCAAAGATCTCAATGAGGACTCAATTAAAGGTGATACCACTTTTCAGCAGTAGATGCTCATCTTGCCCTATCAAGTGGCTTTTCCTCACATTCCCATTAGAATATCCAGGACTGCAAACTAGCAGGAGATTTCTCTAATTGAGATAAGTGGGGCATTTCAAATGCTTTGTGCTCAGACAGGAATCCGCCTTCTACTGATGTAAACCACAAACAATGAAATAAATAAATAAAAACTTACAAACAATAAGCCAGAAGGAGAATTTTGTAAATTACTGTATTTATGATATGATCATAAATACATTCATCTAGTTTTGATAAACATATTACTGTAGTTATAAACATCTTACTGTAGTTATGATAATAAACACTTTACTATAGTTACCGGTATAATAATAAACACATTATTGTAGTTATGATAATAAACACATTACTGTAGTTATGATATAAACACATTACTGTAGTTATGATAATAAACACTTTACTTGTTTATATTAAAACACATTATTCTAGTTATGAATAAACACATTACGGTAGTTAATGATGATACACTTACTGTAGTTATGGTAATAACACATTACTTTGTTATGATAATAAACACATTACTGTAGTTATGATATAACACATTACTGTAGTATGATAATAAACACATTACTGTGTTAATAACACATTATTTTAGTTATGATAATATTCACATTACTGTGTTAGTGATAATAAACCATCATTGTGTAATATAAACACACTACTGTAGTTATGATAATAAACATATGATTGTAGTTACTATAGTAAAGACATTAGTGTAATTATGATAATAAACACATTAAACACATTATTGTAGGTATAAGAAACACATTACTGCAGTTATGATAACAAACACATTACTGTAGTAATAATAATAAACATATACTGTATTGATAATAAACCACTTACTGTAGTTTGATATAAACAAATTCTGTAGTATATAATACAAGACTAATATAATAAACACATTACTGTGGTATGATAATAAACACATTACTGTAGTAATAGTAATAAACACATTCCTGTAGATATTAATGATACACATTACTGTATGTATGATATAAACAACTTACAGTAGTTTGATATAAACAACTTACTGTAGTCTATGAATAAAGACATTACCGTTGTTATGATAATAAACACATTACTGTAGTTATAATAAACATTACTATAGTTATGATAATAAACACATTACTGTGTTGGATTAATAAACACATTACTATGGTTATGATAATAAACACATTACTGTAGCTATGATAATAAACACATTACTGTAGTTGTGATAATAAACACATTACTATGGTTATGATAATAAACACATTAATGTAGCTATGATAATAAACACATTACCGTTGTTAGATAATAAACACATTACTGTAGTTATGATAATAAACACATTACTGTAGTTATGATAATAAACACATTACTGTAGTTATGATAATAAACACATTACTGTGGTTACGATAATAAACACAAACACATTACTGTAGTTATGATAATAAACACATTACTGTAGTTATGATAATAAACGCATTACTGTTATTATGATAATAAACATCTTACTGTAGTTATGATAATAAACACATTACTGTAGTTATGATAATAAACACATTACTGTAGTTATGATATTAAACGCATTACTGTTATTATGATAATAAACACATTACTGTAGTTATAATAAACACATTACTGTAGTTAATATAAAACCGCATTAACTGTTATTAATGATAATAAACACATTACTGTAGTTATGATAATAAACACATTACTGTGGTTACGATAATAAACACAAACACATTACTGTAGTTATGATAATAAACACATTACTGTAGTTATGATAATAAACGCATTACTGTTATTATGATAATAAACATCTTACTGTAGTTATGATAATAAACACATTACTGTAGTTATGATAATAAACACATTACTGTAGTTATGATATTAAACGCATTACTGTTATTATGATAATAAACACATTACTGTAGTTATAATAAACACATTACTGTAGTTCTGATAATAAACACATTACTATGTTTATGACTTATGATAATAAACACAAGGTAATTTTTAACATTAAAGGGTATGTCCACCCTTAAAACCATTTTTTGATATATGATTCCCCCTGTCCCCCCAGCCCCAAACGCTCTATTTTTATTCTTAGAAAGTTCCCCAAACTTTACTTACCTTCCCTCTTTCCTCCGCCGCGCTGCCGGCCCTCTGCTTGCGAGAAATACAAGCAGAGGGGCGGGACCGGCAGTCGCGTCCCTGCACGTTCATTACAAACATTAACGTCAAATCAAAAATGGATACGAAGACACTTGACGAAACAGCAATGTGGGTGTCACTGTATTAAACAAACATCTCCTTACCGGCAATGGGAATCAATTAACTAATAATGGAAATAATATCTGTTGTATTCAATTAGATCAACTGGACTTGAAGTTTAGTTCTTGAAGACGTTTCGATAGTCATCCGACTGGCTTTCTCAATTCAGAATGACTTGTACAAGTCTGAATTGAGAAAGCCAGTCGGATGGCTAGCGAAACATCTCCAAGAACTAAACTTCAAGTCCAGTTGATCTAATTGAATACAACAGATATACCATGACCTGGATGAATGAATATTACAGATATACATGACCGGATGAATGAATATTACAGATATACATGACCTGGATGGATGAATATACAGATATACCATGACCTGTGAATGAATATTACAGATATACCAATGACCTGGATGGATGAATATTACAGATATACCATAGACCTGGAGGATATGAATATTACAGATATACCATAACCTGGATGAATGAATATTACAGATATACCATGAATGGATGGATGAATATTACAGATATACTATAACCTGGATGAAGAATATTACCATATACCATGACCTGGATGAATGAATATTACAGATATACCATGACCTGTGAATGAATATTACAATATACATACTGGATGATGAATATTACAGATATACCATGACCTGGATGAATGAATATACAGATATACCATGACCTGAGATGAAATGAATATTACAGATATACCATGACTGGATGAGATGAATGAATATTACAGATATACCATGACCTGGATGAATGAATATAACAGATAACCATGACCTGGATGAATGATATTACAAAAATATACCATGACCTGGATGAATGTATATTACCGATATACCATGACCTGGATGAATGAATATTACAGATATACAATGACCTGGATGGATGAATATTACAGATATACCATGACCTGGATGAATGAATATTACAGATATACCATGACCTGGATGAATGAATATTACAGATATACCATGACCTGGATGAATGAGAACCTTCACAAGCAATGGAAATAATCTTTTCAAACCGAGCCACAGCAATGACCAAAATCAACATGCACATTAAATCTAATCAGAGCTCTTCACTTGGACTGCGCTATATTTAGACTTTGTGGATGTATGTAACAGAGCCATGTACATGTTAGAAACAGGACAGATGATTATTTTTGCAACCCTTTAAGCTATTTTATTCATACAGGAATAAATAAGATTTTTTTTTTTTTTAAATATTAAAGATTTTGCTCCTATTTGTCACTTAAAAAGGCTGTTCACACCACACGCCGTCTGATATTTTGGACCCCTCCTTGAACGGAATTTTGGTCAATTGGGCCAAAATATTGGCGGTAATTTTCACCAGCATCGGACCTATTTTTGTTGAATGTTATTGTAAACTGGACAAAAGTTTGCCAATAGACCACACGATCAGCCACGTTGAAATATTGTCATGGTTCTTTTGCATTCGACTGGCGATATTTAGCCGATCAAGGAAAGTGGATGCACAAAATGTGCCAAAATTTTGAGGAAATGTGCTTAAATTCCTATCGGCTAAATATCGCCAGTCGAAGCAAAAAACCATCGCAATATTTCAACGTGGCTGATCGTGTGGTCTATTGGCAACTTTTGTCCAGTTTTCAATAACATTCAACAAAAATAGGTCCGATGCTGGTGAAAATTACCCCAATATTTTGGCCCAATTGACCAAAATTCCGTTCAAGGAGGGGTCCAAAATATCAGACGGCGTGTGGTGTGAACGCCTTTTTAAGTGACAAATAGGAGCAAAATCTTTAATATTTAAAAAAAAAAAAATCTTATTTATTCCTGTATATAATATAAATAGCTTAAAGGGTTGCAAAAATAATCATCTGTCCTGTTTCTAACATGTACATGGCTCTGTTACATACATCCACAAAGTCTAAATATAGCGCAGTCCAAGTGAAGAGCTCTGATTAGATTTAATGTGCATGTTGATTTGGTCATTGCTGTGGCTCGGTTTGAAAAGATTTTCCATTGCTTGTGAAGGTTCTCATTCATCCAGGTCATGGTTATCTGTAATATTCATTCATCCAGGTCATGGTATAGCTGTAATATTCATTCATCCAGGTCATGGTATATCTGTATATTCATCCATCCAGTCATTGTATATCTGTAATATTCATTCATCCAGGTCATGGTATATCTGTATATACATTCATCCAGGTCTGGTATATTTGTAATATCATTCATCCAGGTCATGTAGATCTGTTATATCATCCATCGTCATGGTATATCTGTACTATTCATTCATCCAGGTCATGGTATATCTGTAATATTCATTATCCATTCATGTTATATCTGAATATTCATTCATCCAGGTCATGGTATATCTGTAATATTCATCATCCAGCTCATGGTATATCTGTAATATTCATTCATCCAGGTCATGGTATACTGTAATATCATTCATCCAGGTCATGGTATATCTGTAATATTCATTCATCCAGGTTTATATATCTGTAATATTCCATCCAGGTCATGGTATATCTGTAATATTCATTCATCCAGGTTATGGTAATTCTGTAATATTCATCCATCCAGGTATGGTATATCTGTAATATTCATCCATCCAGGTCATTGTATATCTGTATATATCATTCAACAGGTCATGGTATATCTGTATATTCATCCATCCAGGTCATGGTATTCTGTAATATTCATTCATCCAGGTCATGTATATCTGTAATATTCATTCATCCAGGTCATGGTATATCTGTTGTATTCAATTAGATCAACTGGACTTGAAGTTTATTTCTTGGAGATGTTTCGCTAGCCATCCGACTGGCTTTCTCAATTCAGACTTGTACAAGTCATTCTGAATTGAGAAAGACATTCGATGACTATCGAAACGTCTTCAAGAACTAAACTTCAAGTCCAGTTGATCTAATTGAATACACAATATTATTCCATTATTAGTTAATTGATTCCCATTCGCCGTAGGAGATTTTTGTTTAATACATGACACCCACATTGCTGTTTTCGTCAAGTGTCTTCGTATCCATTTTTGATTTGACGTAATGTTTGTAATGAACGTGCAGGGACGCGACTGCCGGTCCCGCCCCTCGTGCTTGTATTTCTCGCAAGCAGAGGGCCGGCAGCGCGGCGGAGGAAAGAGGGAAGGTAATTAAAGTTGGGGAACTTTCTAAGAATAAAAATAGAGCGTTTGGGGCTGGGGGGACAGGGGAATCATATATCAAAAATGGTTTTAAGGTGGACATACCCTTTAATGTTAAAAATTACCTGTGTTTATATCATAAGTCATAAACATATAATTGGTTTATTATCAGAACACATGTAATGTGTTTATTATAACTACAGTAATGTGTTTATTATCAATAACTACATTAATGTGTTTATTATATAACTACAGTATGTGTTTATTATTATAACTATAGTAATGTGTTTTATTCTCAGAACTACAGTAATGTGTTTATTATCATAACTACAGTAATGTGTTTATTACCATAAACGTAATGTGTTTATCATCATAACTACAGAATGTGTTTATTACCATAACTACAGTAATGTGTTTATCATCATAACTACAGTAATGTGTTTATTATAACTACAGTAAGATGTTTATTATCATAATAACAGTAATTGCGTTTATTATCATAACTACAGTAATGTGTTTTATTATCATAACTACAGTAATGTGTTTATTATCATAACTACAGTAATGTGTTTATTATACTACAGTAATGTTTATTATCATATAACATATGCGTTTAATATCTAACTACAGTAATGTGTTATTATCATAATACTACAGTATGTTTATATATCATAACTACAGTAAGATGTTTATTATCATAAAACAGTAATGCGTTTAATTATCATATACAGTAATGTGTTTATTATCATAACTACAGTAATGTGTTTGGTTTATTATCGTAACCACAGTAAGTGGTTTATTATCATAACTACAGTAATGTGTTATTATCATAACTACAGTAATGTGTTTTATTATCATAACAACAGTAATGGGTTTATTACATAACTACAGTAATGTGTTTTATCTCATAACTACAGTAATGTGTTTATTATCATAACTAGATAATGTGTTTTATATCATACTACAGTAATGTGTTTATTATCATAACTACAGTAATGTTGTTTATTATCATAACTACAGTAATGTGTTTTATTATCTTCTACAGTAATGTGTTTATTATCATAACTACAGTAATGTGATTATATAACTACAATGTGTTATTTCATAACTACAATAATGTTTTTTATTATACCGGTAACTATAGTAAAGTGTTTTATTATCATAACTACATAAAGTGTTTATAACTACAGTATATGTTTATCAAAACTAGATGAATGTATTTATGATCATATCATAAATACAGTAATTTACAAAATTCCCTTCTGGCTATTGTTGTAAGTTTTTATTTATTATTTCATTGTTTTGTGGTTTACATCAGTAGAAGGCGGATTCCTTGTCTGAGCACAAAGCATTTGAAATGCCCCACTTATCTCAATTAGAGAAATCTCCTGCTAGTTTGCAGTCCTGGATATTCAATGGGAATGTGAGGAAAAGCCACTGATGGGCAAGATGAGCATCTACGTGCTGAAAAGTGGTATCACCTTTTAATTGAGTCCTCATGAGATCTTTGGACTTTCTGTATGTACTGTGAGTTAATAGGAGTGGCGAGACTGACAAAGATTTCTCCAGCTTTGTTTCTTCCAATGGCTGTATACAATGCGCATTAATATGCCTATTCATTAGAGTTGAATGAAACTGGTAATTCAAACCAAATTGAATCAGGAATTATTTGAATTTTTAATCATTCATAGGAATTTTAATTGCAATTTTTCAAATGTAATTTTGTTCACATGTTTGTTTTTTTTTTATTTTTTGATGAAATGTTCCAATTTTAAAAAGTTTTAAGAAATTTGGTCGGATTACGCAGATTTTCGAAAAACTGTCAGCTCTGAATTGAAACCGGATCCGTTTCGAACCGGGATTTATTACTACTATAAATGGACGGTCAGCATTACAGGGCAATGACATATCAGCCGCTTTAACTCTTTAGGGCAAGGCTACACTGCTCCTTTTCTCACACACTGACGATCGCAATCTTTAGCCTGTGAGAATTGCGAGCAGTGCATGTCAAAGTGGGTGAACCATGCGCCGCTTTCAGACTTTTTATGGATCGTATCTGCCCCAATTGTGCAACATAGTGCAGACCGAAGAACAAGGGGACAGTAACGCCGGATGGGGCTTTTCACGTGAGTTGTTGCCCAGCACAATGTGGCCACAGCCTTAGGCTGGGTACACACCAGCATATAATTCCAACTGACTGATAGTGCCGTGTATCGATGGTCGGCCCAGAATTATTTGTGGTGTGGGGCGGCCGGCCATGACCGAGTTCGGTTGCCCCTACGTCCAGAACGGGCGATTGGGTCCGTTGTTAAATCACGGCCGATCGTGCGGTTCCCTATGGGACCCGCACGATCTGCGTGCACTGTCGGCCGAGCCACTATTGCCATGAATAACAGTCATTTGTCCCGGCCAAGCAGTGAACGCTCAGTCGGGACAAATAATAGCCTTATGTCATGTGTACCCAGCCTCACTGTTGCATGCAAGTGCAGCAAGTGATTTGTGCTTTATCATCCCAAAATTCCAATTTCATCTTAAGCTGCCCATACACTAGGCAGACACTAAGTAGATTTGAGAATGAGATCTCTATATAATGTCTAAATACCACATTGTACAAGCAGCAGTTTTTATCTTGAGGAAGGATTGTATAGTGTGTTCCTAGCCTAATGTCTTACGTAGTGTATGGGCACCTTAATCCTTTAGTGTATGTGTAGTTTTAACCACATATAAACCCAATCAGATGCTATCTAACAGCAGTAACCCAGTAAACAATAACTTTTGATTGGTTGCTACACATTAATAGCACAAGCAACACATTCGCTCAGCCCTTACATGGAAGTAAACTAAAATATGCAGGTAAAAATAAAACAAAGCAAGAATCTTAAAATACGAAATTAACATGGAGCAAAACTCCAATGTTTTGTGACATCTGAAGTGTGTCCAAAGGCTTAGCGTGTTGTAATAAAGTAAAGGGAAAGCGAAGGTGTACTTTAGTCTTTTTTTACCCTTATGATAAACTTACATTTTATAGGTTGTTGTTCTGGATTTCCTGTAACTTTGAACCTAAATCTGGCAATAACCTATAAAAAATTCATTAAAGGCCGAGGACTTGAGTTTTAATCTTTTTCCCCACAGGGAATCAGGTGACACATTGAAATGAAATAGAACCTGGTGTGATTTTAATGATTTGGGGCTAATGATTGCAAGCAATTTGTCAACGCTGAAGCCAGTAAAGTTAAGATTGTGTCTGCTAAGAGAACTTTATTATCAACTGGTGTTCGGAGAATCATATCACATGGTTCATAGGTTGCATTTCTATTGGCTGGTTTTATTATAGGGGCAAACAGGGATATTGTCCAAGGCTCCCAAGGGGACGCACTAACAAAGGTTTTCAATGGTTCTGCCTCAAAGCCAAGTTTGTTTGGTATTGATGAGCAAAACTGGTGAATTTGTTTCGTCTGAAACTCCGATAACCCAATTGAATTTTTGATTATTCAAGTATTCACATTTTCTATAGGAATTTTTGCACTTGCGATAATTTCTATAAGAATTTCTATAAGAATTTTCAAACAGAATTTTGAATTTTTCGAGAAAAGTTCAGTTTCTCACCAATCACTCAACCATGCACACTTAGAACAATGTCACTACTTAGAACCAACATGTCACTACTTAGAACAAATGTCACTACTTAGAACCAAATGTCCACTACTTAGAACCAAATGTCACTACTTAGAACCAAATGTCACTACTAAACCAAATGTCACTACTTAGAACCAAATGTCACTACTTAGAACCAATGTCACTACTTAACAAATGTCGTTTGACATTGACAAATTCTTGTGAGGCAAACATACCACTGTGTTGGCAAAGTCCTTATAAAACCAAACAAATACTATTACTATATGGCTACTTGGCTACATATGCATTGAGTTTCCATGTAGTGCAAGTTTCCTACATTTGCATAATAAGAAATCACAAGTCAGTGCTATGTTTGTAATAGGATACTTATGTTGTACGGTTGGTTAGTTTCCCAGGACTTATGTTAATATGTTCAGTCCTATATAAGAATTTATAATTTATACAAAGCTCTCATTGTATTATATTTTATTTTCTAAAAGAAAATTTACAGAGAGTAGCTATTGCTCTTAAGCTTCAGACTCGCTTTATGTGTACCAAACTGGCTGCTTCGGACAAGTATCTTTAAATATATAGGCGCTAGGTTGGACTTTGTTTACAATCCAACCCGGCATATCATCAACAATGTCCAACCGAACGCCCATACATTTAATAGTAGTTGGCCATTTGGTAAACATTTTGCGTTGCAGGTCTAGCTCACAATCACACGTGTGTTTGGACCTTTGGATGTCCCATGCATGTTTTATGGGGATTGTCTGCATGTTAATGCCCAAACCAGAATTGCTATGAAGATTCTCATATAGATTGGGCTTTTATAAAGGAATTCTGGATGGTTTTTGATAGTCATAAGAATTGTGAAGCTTTTAATAATTTCACTTATTTCTTATTTCCTGTTTAATTATCGAGGGAACATGAATCATTTTTATTTGGGAATCTTTCGTTCCATTTGCTGCACAATTAATAATTACCCAAGTACAAACGTGGCAGCTTGTGTCATGTAAAGTATTAAACATCTGATTTTTAGCACATGAACATATAAAAACTAAACTTTAACTAACAGAGCCTGAAGAAGGATTGTGCAGTCTCCAGTTGTGATGTCAGATTAATTAGCATTTAATTCTTATTTATCGAATTAGTGGCTTGGAGAAGAGAGAACACAGTGATCACAGCCTGTCTAATGATAAAGTTAAGGAGAACTAAACCCAAAATCTTTGAAGACAGATGAGGGAGAATGTGACCTGCGCAGAATTGGATTGTGGACCAGAGGAGACGAATCTGTGACATCACTGCAGCTCAAAAAACACTTGAAAAACTCTTACCTTGGAAAGCTTAGGGCTGAAATCCTGGGTGCTAATGTGACTCTGCGTGTACACATCACGAGCTGTTAAAATTCCGCTTGTGCTGCAGCTGACAGCTCACTACCTGCTGCAATGCTCTCAAGCGCTGACTATCTCACGCCTGTGCACTGAAGCGAGCAGTGAGCTGTCAGCCTTTAATAGCATACGGTGTCCCAACAGGTGTCCATACAGTTCGACCGGGACTTAATATTCTTAACAATAAACCAATTGGTGGTCTTTCAGTCCGGAATTAAAGATACTGCTGATTTATATTGAATTTTGGCTAATATAGATTTTGATGTGATCAGACAGGTCAATATTTGGCGACATCACTAAGATATCTGCCAAAATATTGATCGATCATCTGTGGTACCAGCCCTTTTGGTCTGGTCTCTAATGAGATTTGGCTACTGTAGGTTTACCAGCGGCCAATAAGCCTAGTAGGAGAGACAAACACACTCCATCTAAAATAGTTTTAATAATATGTAGTTTAAAGTTGGCCATACACGCTCAGTAGCTGCAAGAGGTGCAGCCAACCGTCCCTCCTTGATCGGTAAGTTCCAATTACATTTTACCACCTTGCACCATTTATCTTGGTAGTGTCACCTAATGTGGCTGTAGATGGGATTGTTGGAAAATTTTTAAACCTTTCCAATCCACTCGATAAACAGATGGCCATACACGTCAATATTTTAGATCAAATTTTTTGGTAATACTGACCTGTGAATGCCAGACTTGTCTTCATGTACAATCAACTGAATATAGTTTAGTAATTATCAAATTATAATTCCTAAATCATGTCTCCTGCTTAGTTAGCAAAATAGTTTCCTTCCTGTATTTCATTTTTTGTTTTCAAAGTATCAAACATTATATTCCAGCACTATTATCTGAGCACTTTATCCTCCCCCACTTGTATCTGTGTGTTGTCCCTCCCACATAGATTGTAACTCTTCGGGGCAGGGATCGCTTTCCTAATATGTCAAGCACATCACACTTATATAATAAATATGTTTCATTATCATATAAAAGCACAAGAGACACTTAGTACCTTAATTTACTTATATTTTACAAGAAGGGGTGCAACTTTCCTTAAATACACAGTTTCGTTAAGTCTTATGACACTTATGACATAACTAACACATATTTAACTGATGACATAGCTAAGCACCATTTATAAGGAAATAATTTACAGATATTGCATTGCTTCTGTGTTATAGTCTTATAAATGACCGTAGTTTGTAACCATGTTAAATAGTTTTGATACCCCAGGCACTCGCACAGATTCCTACATAAATCAGCAATGATCAGGCACATGCAGTTCAGCAGGATCTTGATCGGAGCAAAATATGATCGGATGTGGAGGAATTTTTACCCATGGTTTTAGATTTAGGTCACGTGATTGGATGCTTTGGTTCGCACCGACAGTCTACCAACGGATTTTTAAACCCAATAACACCTTGCCATATAATATGTTACCGATCACCGACATGAACATCCGTATTCTTATAGTCAGAATTTCACCCCTTAGGGGATTTGCAGTAAAAGAAACTACATATGCCAGCGTGTTTGTATTATGTCACACTCACGTATTATTACACACATCTGGTTTCCATCCCGGTGCAGGTTAATTGCCTATTTGCCGACTTTCCTTTTTGAAGAATTTCCTGGTAAGTCCTGAAAGGAGAGACAAGACCTGTGGGAAAAAAACAGAAAGAGATGTGGAAAAGAGAAGAAAGGCTTAGAAACGATCTATATTTATGAATGTGATTGTTTATAAAGCGCCACCTGGGTACATGGCACAGGCACTGTACGTATAACATTACAGAGTATACAAACAAGGGGTTTAGCACACACAGCTATACCAGAGATGTCAAACCTGCTGCCCTCAACTGTTTGAAACTACAACTCCCAGCATGCCTTGGTTGCAGAGATTTATATATGATATATATATATGAAGAGGATGTATTATGGAGCACTCATCTGGATTTAAAACAACAAAAGATTTTATATAACAATTCAACAGATCACATCAACGTGTTTCAGTCTACTAGGGACCGTCTTCAGGATCAGGAAATTACATATATATAAATTGTACAAGTAAAGGCTAAATACGTACTGTATGCACGGCTGCTTGAGTGAGGTTTCCAAAGAGCTTACAATTAAAGATGCCGAACTTCCTAAAATTCATTCCGGTTTTTGAACTTCCGAAAAAAATCCAAAAATCCGAACATTGTACCTATACTACTCTAGATAAGTCAAATAGCAATGGTAAACTTACTGTACATGACTCTGGGACCTGGATATGGTCTGGGGAACTGTACACATATCCAGAACTTGAAAAAAAAACTTCCATCACACACATGTTACTGTCATGCCCCACATTCCGCATTCGTTAACCCCTTATTTTGTGTGTTCACAAATTCGGTAAACCTCCCATATATGGAATTGAGGGTTAACAAATTCTGTATTTTTCCATACACTGAATTGAGAGTTCCAGGGGTTTGGCACTAGAGATGGCCGAACTTCAGTAAAAGTTCGAATCGGACCCATTAAAGTCAATGGAGAGTGATAGTTCAAAAAGTCGGTGATTTACAGATAAACTAACAATGGTAACTTACTGTAAATGTCTGTGGCACCTGGGAAATGGCCTGGGGAACATGTCACTATCACCAAAACTTGTTAAAAAACACTTCTTAAACACGAGCAGGCAATTGTCGGGTTTTGCTCAAGCTACATTAGAGGGTTACGGCCAATTCGATGTTACTGAACGATACTTTCGAGGGTTAGCGAAAATAGAACCATAAATTCGAGGTTACCGAAATCTAACAATACTTTCGAGGATTATCGAAAACGAACAATACTTTCAAGGGTTATCGAAAACAAACGTTACTTTCGAGGTAAGCGAACGTACATCTAGGGTTAGTGAAAATGATCCGCACATTCAAGGATTATCGAAACCAAATGACATTTTGAGGGTTAGGAACGATATATTCTAGGGTTTGCGAACGGTCTATAAATTTGTTAATTATCGAATTAACGATAATTATCGAAAATACAGCCACGGTCCGGAAAAACGAACTAGTTCGAACCGAACTAGTTAGAATAGTTTTGAGTTCGTCCCAACTCGGGTTCGATTCGTTTTGTTTCATCTCGCTGGCACTGATAAAAATAGCTGAAGTTGGATGATTTAAGTCATGTGGCGGAATCACTTGCACAAATTTAATAAACTCCGAAAATGGAATCCTAAATTCGGAAATTTTCAGCCATTCATATGATAATTATTGGAAAAAGTTTTAAAAGTTCGAAAAATCCTAAATCAGTCCGGATCTGTAAAAAAAACTTTGAAACTGGTTTTGGCTCAAGTCCATCTCTACTTCCAATCTATATGTGTGTAGAATAAAGAAGCTTAGAAAGGACTAATCCTTGTACACACAGTAATGATAAAAGACAATCCCATCAAGTCCAACTTGATTGAAAATTCTATTGGTCCTTTTACATTAACATAGGGAGCCGATAGCATCCGATTGTAAATATAACCAGTTTTATAGCCAATGACAGCTTCCGATATAATCAGGCTAGAAACTGCTGATTAGAAAGAGGTGTCACTTGTCTTTTTAGGTCATTTCCTACTAAAGATACACACTAAAATCTGTCAGTGCAGACATCACTGCAGTTACTGAGCTCAGTGAGCTCAGACATGCTCAGTCTGATATCCAGGGGGAGAGTGAGGGAAATTCTCCACCAGCTACATTTTATTTCTCTGTTGTAAAGGGGGGAGGAAGTAAAACAGAAAATACCTCGAGAATTTTCTGCAAAAATAAAAGATTTCAAATGGGTATATCTTTAGTTATTGGCCTTCCAAGGGAAGGGCGGCGTGTGTATATATATATATATATATATATATATATATATATATATATATATTATTAGGACGGCCCTAGGACATGGGCTGAAACGCGTAGGTTCTGCCTACTTTTTGATTACTAATAATCCTTCTAAAAGACCCAGAAGTGCTCCGCTCATTTCTCCTTATGTGCACATCTACTCGGCAGCACCCGGCATTCACACATTACGGAGTGCGGATGAGCACATTATATATATATATATATATATCCAGAGGACCAAACCTACAAACATTTGCTCAATACGTCAACTATTATAGTATACCATAGCAGCAATTATCCTGAAGTTAACCTAACCCCATAGGAGGGGTACATCCATACGATTCAAGAACAACCTTGTGTCTTGTGTATATAGCCTTGCATAAAGGGGCCCTTAAGATTTATTGGTTTTAGATGGTTATTTGGAGGGTGGGTTGTGAAGAGGGAAGCTCGGTTTTAGATTATTATATACATTAGAGTTGTATGTGTGTTTTCATTGTCGCTATTGGTTTATAAGGATACTAATAAATACATTTTCTATGTGAATCTTTAGCTTATCATTATTATCATATTAGCGCAGGATTTTTTATATGTGATAGCTTTAGTTATCATTAACATTCATTTTTCCGTATCTTTAGTTAAGATTTTAATCAGCAATTTATGGCAATAAAAATGGATCCTTCTTAAGCTTGACCCAGAAATAAAGTCATTGAAACACACCAGACTTTATACCCACTGCAGTTTAATCACTGCCCCTTGTGGCTACTTTAGTACTTATTTACATAAGTTAAAATGTCAATTTCAATCCTTATCTTGTGATAAGAAATCATTTATTGATAGAAATAACTTCCCCAATTGTACAATAACCTTAGTTCATACCCTGAAACAGAAAAAGGTAAAAAAGGCCAAACTTCCATGTGTTAGCACCCCCACAATGTCCCTTTAATGGAGATCATATTCCTTTAATATAAAGAACGGATGGGCAGAGCCTCTTCCCTCACTATAAAGCCAATGGGCAGGGGGAAGTGAGAAAGCCTGTTATATTGATCCAGTGTGCAAGTATGGGAAATGCAAAAGTTTGCTAAAAGTAATAAAGTATAAAAGGTTAGAAGTTAGGACCTCCAGACTGGGGTTACCTTGACGTGGTTGGAAGGCTTTCATTCATGTGATCACAGTAATGTATACTAAAACCCCTTTGTTTATAAAGTATGCCAGTGTGCGATAATATGAAATTGTATGGGGCCCAGGAATGTGCATTTATTATCTCTTTGTGTCAGAATTTCCCACTTCATTCGATTGTCTGTTTAATCCTACAAAGGTAATACTAAAGGTTCGTACACATGTGGGATCGCGGGTGCCGACGCACGATGTGTACGAACGGAGGTTTCGTCCGTGTATGGGCACTTTATCGGGCGAAACGGCCGCTCGTTTGGAGATCTGCCCGGTGAATCGGGCAAAGATCCCCGAACGAGCTGCCATTTTGGCTGATAAAGTGCCCATACTGGGCCGATTATCGTCTGAAACAGCCGTTCGTACACATTGTGCATCTTGGGTCGGCACGAACCTTAACACTCCATTGATAAATTATCATACAAATATTCCATATCACAAGAATATATGAGGCTGAGGTCCCGCTTACACGCACATATTCCTAGACATTATATTGAAATGCAAAAGTCAATGCGCACTGAAAATAGTCAACAAATGCATTTCAATAACCAATAATACATTGATGCAAATGTTTTTTTAATTGCTCTTTATATTGCTGGGGGTCCCCAACTTTTTTATGCAGGCCCCTGACACACACTCCTTCCAACCACAGGGGCAGGCTGATACCGCAATCTACTTTTAAACTGCTGATCGCACACACACACCACCCCAGCTACCACACGTAAACAAAAGGGGGTCCCGTCCTTTCTAGTTATGTCCCTGATATATGTGATGATCCATTTAATGGATACTGTGATTCTATTAAAGGGACATTTTTGGTATTTAATCTTACAGGGTAAGAGGGGTGATGTTGGGCTTCCAAGTCTGGGCCCCGATTGAGATGTGGTGGCCCAGGAGGGGGTGACCCTTCGCACTGCAAATTGGCAAAGTAGATGGAGATAAATGGGGCCTAGGCCTAAAAAAAAAAACCTTTAAGTAGGTGCCGAATATCATACACATTGCTTGTGTTTTATGAGTTTAATGTACATGAGAATATTTTCCTTTATTTTGAATAAAATTTTATTCCCAGCTTTGGCAACCTTCATTACGAGCTATTTGTATTGTTACATAAGCTCTTATTTTTTTTGCCTAATATTTTATAATCTTTGGCCTATATATAGAGGGAGGTTGCTGTTGAACTAAGGACACATTTGTAATTTTTGTACCAATCACAAATAAATGAGGCAGTTCACTCTTGAGAGTTAAGAGACTGCAGAGACCAATTGCACCGTAAGTGGTTTAACCTTTCGGAGTGCTTGTTAAAGTATCATAGTACACTGTGCACTGACTCCAGCACATTTTTGAATTAAATAGAGTATACCAATCAACCTAAGCAGACTAGCACATAGGAACAACACTGTGGGCTCATTTACCCACAGTCGCTGGGCAAATATATGGAGTTAAGTCGCGCTAACTGGTTCGCTACCATATTATGAGTCAGTTCTGGTTCGGCTCCATGTTAGAGTCAGATGCGCGGGTTTTGCCAAATCACCCGCACACCCGACGCTCGCGATTTAATACATGTTTGCGTTAGTTTTAACCAGGATTTTAACGCCAGCAAGCGCTAAAATCCCACAGTGACATTTGCAAACGTGATGTTGTAATTGCAAAATGAGCATTTACCCAGAGCGATAGCGGCTCTGGGTAAATGAGCCCTGTATCTCCCATCCTTGTTGTATATTAAAGGGGAACTAAAATTCAAAAAAAAAGATTTAATGCCTTCAACTTTTCACTAGTTTTTTTTCAATATTGATGCTTTTCCATGGTCATAAACTACTGCTGGCCGACTGACTGTGGGCCATCGATGGCATTGGCATTTATTTACAACGTGGTCATAAAATAACTCTTTGGTTGTAAAGTATAATGATGGCATTTTAAAACCTCTGTGCTATGTGAAACGTAAATTGCCACGGCGGTAAAAGATCAATATCGGGAGCTTGGGGCACAAGGTTACATGGCTCTGGTCAGAAGTGCTGCTTCCTCCAGTCACTGCTAGCAGCAGGCGAGTGGAACTGCATGGGCGCCAACTACCCCTACAACCCAGTGACTGGTGGTGCTTCTAGGACACATCAGTTATGATGTAACTTTTTCAATGACTTTAAAATTAGTTTTCCTTTAAAAATTTTATATGTTCTTAAAGGATAACTGAATGCCTCAATGCATTTTTAAAAAAAAATGCTTTAAAAAGAGTTAAGGTGTGCAGCCCTCCCCATACATTATTTCCTGATTCCCAGCCTCTCTCTGCCTTTCAAGCATTTCATTTCCATGCTGTGAAGGGGGCATAACAATTCTGTCTGCCTTTAACTGTCACTCAAAACTAGCATGCGAGAAAACACTCCTCCACCCACCCGCCATGAGCTTGACATTTCAAGTTGTTTGATGACGGAGGGAGGGGGAGGAGGGAGGATGTAACACCATTCCTACCAGCCAATGACAAGTGTTATGTTAACCATGGCCCTGGGCTGTCTAGGAGCGTCTTTAGCACTTATCTTTGCTGTATGATATCTAAGGGAGGGAAAGCATGGCTGTAAATGTGATGAGCAATGTCAACTGCTTGCAGTGTGACATGTAATTGGGGCATTTTTTTTTTTTTTTTTTTATATTGTTGTCCTTGAAATGATTTCCTGTTTGCCTTTGTTTGGGGGAAATATTAATAGGGCAAATTTTATTAATTTCATAGATTTTTGCATCTTTGGTGAGTATGAGGCAAGCAGGTTGGTAACCTGCAAGGCCATGGCAATAAGATTTTCATACCCCCGTGTAATGATTACATTCCATACCCTCTATGTAATGTAATCCTCCCGCTCTCCCGATTGCAATGGAGCAAGTCCCTGGCCTTCTGGGAAGTGTCAACAGCCACCATCTTCATCTTGCGAAATGTTTATTGTCCTGCGGGCCATGTTAAAATAATAATCAGAGAATGTGGCTGTCAAAAGCTTCTCATAAAATAATTACCCTGCTGGTATTTACAGCTCGCATTCCGCCCACTGCCAGACCTGTGATATCCCTATAACTTGCATGTTTGTGAACAAAGACAGAACTGAAGGAGAAGTCTGTTGCGTCTGGAATTTGTTAATTAATGTTCTCCAACAGGTGGGATTGGCCACAAGTATATAATCACAATGGGTACTATCTGCAGGAGATAAGTTAGACTTCATTAGACCATATTGACCATCCCTGAGTGATACATGAAGTACCAGTGTAGTACCTTGTTTGGTAGAAATAGAATTAGCCGTTGCTAGCACTCACATGGTAGGGGTTCAGTGGGAGATACCCGCACTACACTGGAGATCAACTGAATTGAGAGTGGGTCAGTAGACTGCTGGAGGACTATCATGATCATGACGTCGATGATTCGGAAACGTTCTCCAATGAAGGGGATGTTTTCAGCGTGGAATCCGCATTTTGGCATTGGATGTACCTGCTGATGTTTCCAGTAGGTTCCCTGGCCTGGACCATTCATTTACAATCTAAATGAGAGGATAATAAATATATAGATATCATTTTATAAAATATAGATATTATAATGTCAGATCCAGTTTTAGGAACATTAGCAGGTACTGGGCCGTGTTTAGCATACACTGCATGTCGTCTCCTAATGGATATCCAAGAGATATTTACAGTGAGGATCAGATAAGGGGGGATACAGATGACGACGTCTGTCATGAGCTGAGAGGGGTCCCAGCGGAGACCTTTACTTTGATTCCAGGGTTAATCTCCTTAGCCCTGCTGGGCACTCTGATTGTAGCCCCCGCCATTCCCATAGAAGAACAACTTAGGGAGACACGCTAATCTGTCTTTACTTGGTTATATTGGTAAACTGCATCACAGGGGGCGGATGTCAACTCTTGTATGTTGTGAAAGTGGCCAATCAACTCTGAAAAACACTAAAATCATTTACACTTTTTAGAATTCCCAACCAAGAAGGCTGGGATTTGTCGTTTTTCATGACATTTTCCTTTATAAATTAAGTGAAAAGGTTTTATTTCTACACTCAAATCATGGGATGATACGCAGCACCATAATTATCATAAGACCAACCTTAAATAAGACACTGGACACACAACTGTGGGAGAATGGCGGCAGCAATTTATTAACTTTAAAATAACATCAGAAAATTCTCCATTCATTTTCCTTTAAACCTTTCCAATAACTCTGTTAATTATTTACCACATCAACCATTGTGCCCGTCCCCAATACCCAGCGGAATGCCTTTAATTCATCAATTCTGGCTCAGCCTGTTATATTAAATATAAACATTAAAACCTTTTCCTCCAATTAATGCTGCAACATTTTTAAAAGAGAAATTCCTTTTTCCCCACTTCACACAAACTAAAAAAAATAATTAATTAAAACTAACATTAAGCTACAATAACGGCGCTAGGAAGCACAGAGTGCCCCCTTAGTGTCCAAAGGCCATAGTCTCCTCCATGTCCCAAGGCCAGTTGTACCGTCTTAGTGTCCAAGGCCAGAGTCCCCCTCTGTCCAAGGCCAGGGGCCCCCTCTGTCCTAAATCCAGAGGCCCCCCTCTGTCCCACATCCAGCCCCTCCTTTGGTACCAAATCCAAGGCCCCCCCTCTGTACCAAATCCAGGGCCCCCCATCTGTCTCAAATCCAGGCCCCCCCTCTCCAATCCAGGGCCCCTCTGTCCCAATCCAGGGCCCCTGTTCCAAGCAACCTTACCTGCATCTGTTTAATTGCTGTTCTCCCTCTGTGTTGTTTCCTGTGTTTCTCCCTCTAGTGGTTAGTCAATAGAGACTGCAACACTCTTCCTCTAGTGGTGGTCATAGGAAAGCGAGACTCTCCCTCTATGTGGTGAGTCAATGGAACTGCAGAGACTCTCCCTCTAGTGGTGAGTCAATAGGAACTGCAGAGACTCTCCCTCTAGTGGTGAGTCCATAGGAACTGCCATGACACACACACCACGGACCAGGGACACACACTTAGGGTGTTTATTATAGGATATGTACCTCCAAAGGGAAGGGTAGGTGGGCGTTGTCCTCTCACTGTGAGCTGGCTGATGACACTGCTAAAAGCTCCTTAAGTTCACCTGTTGCCGGCCCAAGGTGAAACGCCATCCTGTTAGCCATAAGAGGGTAAGAAAAGCGACCAATCCCTACACATCCAATACTGCATGCTGATTGGCTGCTCCTTAATCCTAACTGCTAATTGCAGGTTTCCTTATATAATATATGAACGAAATATTAAATGCTAACTGTCTCTTTTGGTTTATTAATAATCTCTTCTCTTTATGGTTCGTGTCATTTTATTGGTATTCCATCATTTTTCCGGTCGGATTTACATTAACCCCCAATTCAAACCATTCGAATTTTATTACCCGTATATTTTTTTATATTATATATTTATTATTTAAAAATGTTTAAAGGGCTGTCTAAAAAAACTGTGTTGATTACAAGCAATTCTAGCAAAA
Organism: Hymenochirus boettgeri; assembly: GCA_019447015.1. Classification (NCBI taxonomy): domain Eukaryota; kingdom Metazoa; phylum Chordata; class Amphibia; order Anura; family Pipidae; genus Hymenochirus; species Hymenochirus boettgeri. The sequence goes on from CM033471.1 coordinate 32,878,830, forward strand.
GTTCTACCTGGTTTTATGGCAATTCGTGGCCATAAAACCACATTCCCACAACTTCCACCCGCACAGCCCCAACTAATGCTATTGCTTTTTTTAATGAGGCAAGATGGTAACCCTATGTCTGAATACCTGGGCGCGGCCATCTAGGGAACTTAATCAGGAACTAGGGAACTTAAAGGGACAGTTACGTGGAAATGATCAATATTTGTTAAATGTCAGTTTGTGTAATGCCTTCTTAGTTATTACATATTCTCTCTCTCATTTGAAAAATCAGTTGATTTCATACCCTTTGCTGTTCCCCTGCTGTTGACATAGTGAGCTGAACATTAACGGTCCTTCTTCTTCCAGGATGCCCACATCCTTGGAATGTTCCTAACAGAATATTCTAATGATGGCTGTTGGATGGGTCAAAGATGCTCAGATCTCTACTGAGCAACTGAATCAACCCAGGCGCTGGGTCAAGGGCAAAACCATAACGGTCTCTACAGGGGTCCTGCAAACAGGAAGTCAGTAGTTTGGTTGCATTTATTTGTACACAAGACAAAATGCTGAATGGGCAGGTTAAGGTCATTGGGATGAAAAATTACTGCTCTTTTTTCTGAAAGATATGTATTTGCACTAACTTCCCCTTAAGTATCAATCTTGAAATCTGCGAATGACGTCACCAGAAAATTTTCTGACAGGTCCAATCAACGTCCCGATAATCTTGTATAAACATAAGGGAAACATAAAAAAATTAAGGAGGTAAATCAGCAATCCAGTACCCTGGATGAGTCTGTGGAGAAAAATATCGCCCACTCACATCAGAAGGGCTCTGACACACTTTCAAGGTTGTCAGTAAAGATAGACCCAAATCTGAACCCCTTTCTGATCCGACCGAAAACTCGGACTTTGAGCAGTTTCGGACTTTTTCGGATTTTCCCAAATGGCGGAACTATTTTCAATTTTGAAATTCCAAATTTCTAAAAATGTAACATTTTTTTGAAAATACTACAAGGAATGCCAAAACAGAAAGCGCATAAAGTTTCTGTTACTGAAAGTTTTTTTTTTTTTTTAAAGATTTGGACATTGATACGTGTCCCCAGACCATTTCCCAGATCCCTTAAGCTGGGTACACGTTGCAATCCTTCCACCTGACCGACTGTTGAGGCTTACGACCGATTTGGCCAAGAGGAAGGACTGCTGGTGGTGGCAAAACAGGGGGTCTATTGAGGACCCACACGATCGGCCGTAGTTTTCCAACCTATCGATCATGCGTTCATCCAATTCAGACAACGATCAACGATCAGTATCGTCTGCAAAGAAGAACCATACAATAATTAGGAAGTGAGGACTCTTTTGCTTTTTACATAAAGACTAAAATACCAGATTTCATCACCTTCCCCCACCTACAGTATCTTAAACATTTAAAACCTGAAAACTGCCCAAGTTATTGAAGTCACAGGTGGGACCCTTTTCTGCTCAATAAACTGTCCAGCATGTTGCTATCGGACAGAAGAACATACAAGGGTTGAAACGATAGACAGCAACAAATTTCCAGGACTTGTACCAACGCGTTGTGTCTTAGCTAACTGCTCCTCCCAGTATCCCGATACAGCTGATGACGTGCAGAGTTTCCTGTAATTTTGATGCCAGTCAGTTCTCTACATAAACATTGGGAATGGTCCTATGTCTGTGCTGAGAAAGACAAGAATCCTATGACAATCAAAACCTATAAGTAACTGCAGAGCATCCTTCTCTTTCTTTCTACACTTGGTATCTGCAATGCTTTGGTTGTGAGCTGCCCACGGCCTGGCCTCCTGATCTGCTCATTCTCTCCAGTGACTCTCAATATGACAGATTTCATCTAACATTCTGAACATTCCATACTCTCTGTGTGTATTTTATCACATCAAGTGTGACCGCACGTTTTTGTTGCAAAGCATTGGACTATTCATTCACTGTAACTGAATCTTTCTTTGTAAAGCAGAAACAGACTTGTACTTATGGGAATTCTTCCTAAATAACAACGGGGGCAGGTTTAAATAGTATAACAAAAGAGAAAAGCAAAAAGATGGATGGGGGGTATAAACAAGGCCAATGTGACAGTTGGAGTAATATACTACATCTTCTCAAGCTCCCACTTTATGGTTTCCTTAATCCAGCCTTTCACAGTTTTCCACATTTCACACTCTATAGTTTTTACTAGTCCAGCCTTTCTCAGTATTAATATTTCACACCTCATGGTTTTCCCCAGTCCAGCCTTCTAGTATTTTACTTTCATACTTCTATGGTTTGTCCCCCAGTCCACGCGCTTTTTCAGTATTTAATATTCACCCCTAGGTCCCCAATCCCGCTTCCAGTATTTAACAAGGCCCTCTATGTTTCCCAATCCAGCCTTGTCTCTATTTTATATTTCACCCAACGCGTGCTGATTTCGTTTTTTTTTCGTTTCCCAATCCAGCTTTCTCAGTATTTGAATAGTTCAACCTCTATGGTTTGCCCAGTGCTACTTTGCTATATTTACATTCATACTTCTAGGGTTTCCCCCCAGCCAGCCTTTCAGTATTTTATATTTCACACCTCTATAGTTTTTCCCCAATCCAGCCTTTTTCAGTATTTTATATTTCACACCTCTATGGTTTTCCCCAATCCAGCCTCTCAGTATTTTATATTTCACACCTCTATGGTTTTCCCCAGTCTAGCCTTTCTCAGTATTTTATATTTTACACCTGTATGGTTTTTCCCGGTCCAGCCTTTCTCAGTTTTCCACATTCCACACCTCTATGGTTTTCCCCAATACTGCCCTTTTCAGTATTTTATATTTCACACCTCTATGGTTTTCCCCAATCCAGCCTTTTTCAGTATTTTATATTTCACACCTCTATGGTTTTCCCTAATGCAGTCTTGTTCTGTATTCCATATTCCAACCTTTTGGTTTTGACAAATTAGAGCCTTGCCAAGTATTCCGCAATACACACTTTCTTTGGTTTTGTCCACAATCTAGCCTTACTTAGCATTCCACATTCCAAACTCTATGTTTTTTGCCCAATCCAGCCTTTCTCAGCATTTTTGCATTCCCAGCATTATACTCAGTATGCCACATCTCTATGGGTTTCCTCAATCCAGTCATACCTGACCTCAGAACTCCACATTCCACACCTATATGGTCTTTCCCGTCCAACCTTGCCCAGTATTCCACATTCCAACCTCTATGGTTTGTGCACACAATCCAACTTCTATCTCAGTTCCCCACATTCCAACTCGATGGTTTTCCACAATTCAACCTTGCCCAGTATTCCACATTCCACCTCTATGGTTTTCCACAATCCAACCTTGCTCAGTATTCCACATTCCAACCTCTATGGTTTCCACTATCCAACCTTGCTTCAGTAATTACCTTATTCCACCAACGAGTTTCCCAATCCAACCTCTTGTCCTTTCCCACATCCAACCCTCTGCTAGATTTCCACATTCCCAAACTTGCTCAGTCATTCCAATTCCAACCTCTATGTTTTTCCACCACATCCAACCTTGCCAGTAATCCACATTCCAACACCTCTAGTTTTCCCACTCACCCTCCTCAGACCCACAGTCCAACCTCTCAATTTGATTTCCACAGTATCCATAACTGCCCAGTATTGCCAAATTCACCTCTATGGTTTCCCCCACAATCCAACCTGCCCAATATTCAAGCATTGTCCGACCTCTATGATTTCTCCACAATCCAACCCTGTGCTCGTATTCCACATTCTCAACCCTCGTGGTTTTCCACAATCCAACCTTGCCCAATATTCACCTTCCGACCTCTATGGTTTTCGACACAATCAACCGTGTTAGTAGGTTACCACATTCCGACCGTCTGTGGTTTTTCCCAATTGTACCTTGCCCATAAGTGCCAAGCATTCCAACCTCTAATGGTTTGTTCCACATCCACCTTGCCCAGTTTCCACACATTCCAACCTTTATGGTTTTCCCACAGTCCAAACCGTTGCCCAGTATTCCACATTCCATACCTCTATGTGTTTCCCACAATCCAACCTTTCCCATATTTCACACAGTCCGAACCGATCTATGGTATTCCCACAATCCACCTTGCTCTATTCCCACATTCCAACCCTATTGGTTTTCCACAATCCAACTGCCCCAATATTCACATTCCGACCTCTATGGTTTTCCGAAGTGGATGCACAAAATGTGCCAAAATTTTGAGGAAATGTGCTTAAACCTATTAGAGCAGGGGTGCCCAACCTGAGCCCGCTGGGGTGGCATGCAGTGCCCAAAACACCGGTGTAGCCCCGAGCCACCCAAGCCCCACCTCTGATCCACAAAACCTCACCCAGACCATCCAAGACCCGTTCCTTGTCGTGGGTTGGACATCACTGTATTTAAGTCTATGGGAGGCAAAAAAATTTTTTTTTCTTGATTCATTGTTAAGGCTAATAGCAATAGAAGACGTTGCATAGAAGGTTGGGAAATGGCATTGGGAACAATTATCAATGACTAAATAACTTTGGCGGCTCCAATCCATAATTTAAATGCTGGCTAGTGGACTGGCTGGAAATCTAATTTGTTGACTGGCTGGAAGGCTGGACATTTATAATTCACACACAGGAGCATTATACAGTGATATCTTCATATTCCTACTCCAACTGTCAGCTCTCGAATGGCAGCTACTGTAAGAAGTAAAACCAGTGAATTCTATTGTTGGAAGGTTGGCACACAATTAAATAGCCATGATTGGTTGTTTTAGCCTTGCTGATCACATGATCACATGGTCACATGGCCACACTATCTCGTTTTTCTTGAGTTTGCGCATGTGATTTTCCGATCATTGAAATTGCGGCAAAGCACTGAAAATGCACGTTTTAGGGTAAGATGTGATTGCGATTTGCGTTCCGCATTTTTAATCGCAATCGCATACATTTTTCTATATCTACTGAAAAATGCATGCGCAAGCAACGAAATCGCACATGAAATTGCATGCGATTCCGTGTGCGATTGCGTTTGCTGCGCAGTGTGGCCATGTCCTTAAGCAGAATTTTTCTGCAAAACCCACCCAGGGCCTCTGGTAACAAGATTATTGAATGACCCTTTTTCCCACAATCCCCTTGGTATATAGCTCTGCGTATGATGAGAAACCCGTGGGCTGCCCGATCCATTAATCCAGGTAAACCACAAGATAATTTGCAGGTGGGGTTTGTTTACTTTGTTTTACGGTTTAGGGGAGATAAAGTAAATGTAGGCTTGCCTTGAACAGAGGGTCAAGTCGGTTGCAGGTAGAGAATCTGTCTGCAGGTCGGGCTAGACCGACCCGATGTCTTTGTGAGTCTTTCATTGAACAAAAACACATTAAATGTATGAAACATGTAAAACTAACATACGTGTATTGTTTATTTCATCACTAATGTACATTTACAGTTACAATTGTTTTTAGAACAAATCTTCTTAGCCTCCTGTAAACTTGTATCCTTGCGAGTTGCCATCCATACTGTAGTTACTGTACATGCAGCTGAATGTTAGGTTCGTAGCTTGGATTATGCTGCCCTCTGCTGTCTTATAGGATAAATGATTGTTCCAATGTGGCTCTATTTTATATAACATAGAAGGGTATTTTGGGGATTCTAAAGTTTCTTTTATTATGTCTTTGTTTTTAAAGGGGCACTAAACTACCCCTAAAAAATGTTTGCCCATGCTGGTACATGCTGACCTACCAGAGCCTGGTGAATTGGAGGGCTGACCTAACAGTGTCTGGAGAGCTGACTTAACAAGTGTCTGGTGAACTGGGGCCGACATAATAATGCCTGGTGAACTTTTTGGGCATGTCCAGCTTAGAAAAAAATTGTTATAGTAATGTACAGCACCTCCTAAACAACACCAGTTTCATATTATGAATAATTGCCAAAGGTGCCCCTGAAGGGACTTACCTGACCCGGTCCCTCGGCTTCCTCCTCGGCTCTGTGCAGTGGCGTAACTACCGTCCCCCCCCCCCCCAGGGGGAGGGGGGGGGGGGGGGGGGCAGACAGTAGTAGGGCCCACCACAAGTCCAAGGTCCCATCCGTGGTCAGCTGTTTAAAACAGCTGACTGTGGAAGGGATCTTAGAGGAAAGGGGTCAGAGGCCCAGCCTCCATTCTTGTGGGGGGCCCGAGCCCCTGCAGGTACGCCCCTGGCTCTGCGGCTGTGAATTAGGGACAGCGCATGTTCTTGCTCCTAATGAACTTGCTTGTAACTGTGCCTGTTCTTGCTCATAATGGGACAGCACCCAGGTGGAGAGGGACTGAGTCAGGTAAGTCCCTTCAGGGGCATCTTTGCCAATAATGCATCATGGGAAACTGGGGTTTGGGGGGTTGGTGTATATTACTTTAAAAAGTTTTTTTAGGCTGGACATGCCCTTTAAATGAGGAGCGTTACATTTGAAAAACACTACGTTCCAGCTAAGAACATTTGTGGAACATGGTGGTGGGAGAATTCAGGTTTAGGCCTTTTTTTTTGTATCTGGACCTGGACGATGTTTCATTATGATGGAACAATGAGAATTCTAAAGGAAAATGTCAAGACATCTATCCATGAACGGAATCTCACTACAGACAGTGGGTCATCCCGCAAGATATCGATCCTAAATACACAAGTCCTTCCATCATATAGTGGTTAGAATAAAGTGAATGTCCTGGAATGGCCAAGTCAAAGTCCTGACCTTAAAGGGTGAACTGTGATCTTGATTTTCAAAAAACAATTTATTAAACCTCAACCTCTTCTAGCATTAAAACCGCTCCTTTAGAGCAATCCTGCACACAATGGTGGTGTCCACCATGCTTGATAAAGGAGCACACTAGCTCCGAAAAATGTTGCATTGAATAAACCACATTTGCAGTATAATCCCTGCATTTGGTTCTCCCACATTTGCGCAGTCTCTGGAGCAGCAGGCTCAGCCACGTTAAAATCAGGCACTTCCTGCGCACAATCTACAGTCCCGTTAACAGCGGCAATGTTTGTATGTCACAGCTCTGCAATGCAATTAACATTGAGGGAGTGGGTAGGAGACACTTCTGTAGTAGTTTGTAGTGCCAGGTGCGGATAGCAAGGGTGTCTATCATCCAGAAACCCATTTATTACTTAGTATTGGAGGTTCCGGAATGTGTTTGTTTCTCCCAGACTGTACTACAGAATCTAGGAGTATTGGAAGTGATGCATTGAACAACCAGATTGTAAAGGCTGGTACACACAATGCAATATTTAGGTCCTATCGACCGACGTTCAGTGTATCGGTCGATCAGCCAAAATGATTGCATGCGTTTTCAGCCGTGTCCAACTGAAATGGAGCTGGTGGAAAATCATGTTCGATCGTGCGGTACTCTATGGACCACGCGAACGGTCGCGGTAAACTGTCGGCCGCAGCCAATATTGCCGCGACCGACAGTCCTTCCTCCTGGTCAATCGGTCGAAAAGTCTCCAACGGTCGGTCAGGAGGAAGAATTGTAACGTGTGTACCAGCCTTAAATATGGCCATACGCTAATTAGATGTTACAGACAATTCAACTGCTTCAATGAAGCAGGTTAAGAATCCTCAACAATACAAACCAATGGTGTTGCTGTTCCCCTAGTGGCACTACTGGTTTGATGCGACAAATTTTGAATCGGCTGTAACGTCTATTGCCCCAGCCGGGTAACAACTTCCAACAGAAATAACTCCTGTAACATCGGTCAACTTTGGTCGTACAATGATCGCGCTGTCCAGAATGTTGCGGGAATGTCTGCAGGTCAGGTGCAGCAATTCAGGGTTCCCTGAGGATCGAACACACGCAGCCATGCAGAACTTGGCAGGTTATACAGGGGTCAATGTGTAGCTAAGGCAGGGATGTCCAACCCGAGGCCCTCCGGATGTTTAAAAACTACAACTCCCAGCATTCCTACATTGCAGAAGAAACCAAGGAATGCTGTAAGTTGTAGTTTTTAAACATCTGGAGGGCCGCAGGTTCGACATCCCGATCTAAGGGTGTGTGTGTACATACCATACAATATTTACCGACATTTTAAGTGTATCGGTCCATCGGGCTAAAATATTAGATGCTTTCCTGGGCTGGCCACGACTGACCGTTTATCCGTATCAGCAGACTGTCGGCCGTGGCTACTTTTGCCACAATTGAAATTCCTTCCTCCTGGCTGACTGGTTGGAAGTGCTGGTTGGTCGAAACGAAGAAACTTCAGGTGTGTACCCCAGTCCCTATCGATGTTGGTCCTTGGCACTCCAGATATTCAAAAACTACAACTTCCATCATACCCTACAAGCATTTTGCAATTAAGGCATGCTGGGAGTTGTAGTTTCCAAACATCTAGTGTGCCAAGGTTATTAATCAAATGCTTATTAGACCTATTTAATTTGTTCCCCACTAATCCCATCATGTTTCATTTTGACTAGATCGTTCCCCATCTCGCAGTCTATTTGGTAAACGGTACCATCGATCAACGATCTGCCACTAACTCAACAATGTAGATTTCAATCGATCACTATATCAGTGCATTCTCGCTGAACACATGTTCCATCCCCCCCACAATGCAATTCACTTCCGTACTGTCGCCCGGTCACACCCACACGTGTTTACGCGCCAGTACGTGCGCGCCCCCTTTATACAAGAGGACGTTCGCGCTGTGCGCGGTCTTTCCTTTCACTGCTCCACCGCGTGTGTCTGCTGGTAACAGAGCTCCTCATACCGACCCCTGGTCTCCCTTGTACCTGGTGGGAGATGACGGGAAAGGGGGAGGGCACTCAACGGGCAACTGCCTGTAGGTAAGGGACTACCGCGGTGCATGTTGGTTGGTGACTGTTTACTAGACACCCCTTTCTCGTTTATTTAGTATGGCCTGCTCTGTGTGGGTGCTGTATTGGGAGATACCATTTAGGAAGTTCGCGTGTTGGGTTTCTCAGTAACCTAATCCCACTCTCTGTATTGGGATGTTTACTGGTGGGTACCCATGTGTTTAATATGGCATGGGGGGGTAGATTTCCTGGACCTTTAGCATTCTATTTGTCTAAGCCCTGCCTACCTTCCCAGCATTCCTCTGCAGAAGGCAACGTGGGGTTTCACTGCTGTAGGCCTAGGCCGACCACATGGAATCCACATGGTGCAGTAGGGAGGAAATGAACCTTGTGCAATACTGTACCTATTCAATGGTATGAGGGCATTTTTAACAAATACAAGGTAATAAATATACATACCTAAATGTATAATATTGATCTAGAAGGTATATACCTGTGTGTATTTTCTTATATAGCGCTACATATTCTGCAGTGCTTTACAATTATTTACTCAATTCACATCAGGCCCTGCCCGAAGAGCTTACAATCTAAGCACATTTATTTGACACTTACAACCTATCAGTATGTCTTTATGATTGTGGGGGAAACCGGAGTGCCTGAAGGAAACCCATACAAACTCCTTGCAGATGTGATTATAAATGTATATTCTATAAGATATATGCCTAAATGTTAAGATTAGTAGGCAGTGTTCATTGCCTTAACTGCCCAACAGCTCCTATTGGTTATGGCTGGGCTATGCAACACAGTGTATCCTGGTGTGCAAGCCTTTCAGTTCTTTTGATGCAGGCGGTGGTTTCCTTGCAGTGGCCTGTTGACAAGCATATTCGGTCCTTGGGCATGCTGTGAAGACAAGTCAAAGTTGCACGTGATATTTGTTCTATTGGCCCCAGTAACATTCTATTGGATGGTATTGCTGTTTCATTGGTCTATTATACAATTCCACTCTAGAGCTTGGGAAATCAAGGGAGAAAAGCACTATAGAAAATCAATGAACTTATTTTGGTTTTTGTTCCTTTTGGGACAGGGGCACATGCCTGCGTAAGAAACACTTTCAAAAAGTGGGATTAAAGGGCAACTATAGTGAGAAAATTGTTTTTTTTTAATTTCTTCTAATGTATCCTATAAGTGATCCCATCCACCCGGGTACCTTTAGTTTCTTTAAATTCTACATAGTCCCCGAGATATAAGCCTTTGAATATGCTGTGATTTGTAGGAGCTGCTACACCTCATCTGTCACTCAAAGGCACACACCCACACAATCCAAAGCTCCCATGCAGCACTGTCACACACTCTCTCACCCACACTATATGTACCATGTGCAACATATAGTCAAATGCTGTAGTGCTAAACACAATCAATAAACCATTAACCCAGCAATATGAGCATAACACACTATAAAACAGCCCCTCCCCCAAAAAAATCTTATATACATACAAAACCAGTGACTCAAATGGAACACTAATACAGTATATATAATACAGTAATACAGACTATATACCAAACAAGACACACAGTGCAATCTATGAAATATATAGACTAAAGCAACTGAAATGTAACAGGACAACAAGCAGTGTCACTGTGTTTGTGAAGGTCTCACTACAAGCTGCTGTTACACTGACTCTCTCTTCCGTGATTATGATCTCAGCTAAGCAGGGGGAGAGATATGAACTTTAGGTAAAAAGTAAATAACAATTAGCAAAGTTAGAGAACAGGCAGAGTTCAGTAACTTACTTGTAAAGAATCTCAGCACCACTTGTCCTCCTCTCTCCCCCTCTGCCCCTCCCTTCAGTATATTGCTACTTTCTCTACTGATTGCAGTCTAGCTCTGGAAGGGAGGGGTCAACAGGATGTCAGCACTTCATTTAAAGTCCTTTCAACTGACAATGCTCGGACTCTGTATACAGCCCGTCACTGCTTGAGGGGGAGTAGACAGAGAGGGGAGGGGGACTACACAGCTTGGTACAAACTTCTGCCAGTGTGAAGAAACGAAGCCACACAGAAACATGAAAGTAAGGCAGCTTATACTAAGTGATCTATACATTGTATACAGACAAAGTTTTTTTTTCACTATAGTTGCCCTTTAACATAGTAGGTTGTTTAAATTAAATGAACCAGCAGGTGGCTTAGATTATGTTGAGTGAATATGTAAGGAAGCTTATACATTAAAATATCTGCCTTTTGAAGTAATACTTCCTTGGCATGCCCTTTCTGGAACATGTATAAATGAAAGAAGGGTTTGTAACCCATTATGAGCTGTGATGATCTTTTACCGCCCCAGTCTGATTGCAGTGACTGAGTGGTATGTTCTGAGATGCTCGATTGCAACTTTGGTAATAAAGCGAACCTTGTAAATGTAAGGACTGTTTCAGGGTCAACTTTTTTTTTTCTCCCCTAATTTTAGGTTTAAAAGAAATCGGCCTAAAAAGTGCTACTGATCATACAATCATTGTGCAGGTAAGTGTTTTTAACAGTATTTGGATAGAAATTACATGGACAAGCACATGTCTGAATATATCTAGTATTTAGTTAAAGGGCATGTCTACCCCAAAACTATTTTTTGCTGTAGTATATCCTGTGTACTTTTGCAGATGCAGGGAAAAGTGGTGTACAGTGCTAGCCAGTCAAAATGTTTATAGGGTGACCCTTTTGAAATAAAAAAGTGGTAAAAAAAGGTGATACCTTTATTAGCTAACTAAGATAATCATAGCTATTTGGTATAAAGGTGATACCTTTATTGGCTAACTAAGATAGTCATAGCAAGCTTTCAGAACATTCTAGTTGCTTCTTTAGGTATTCAGCTTGAAAAAGGAACTAGAATGTTCTGAAAGCTTGCTATGACTATCTGTTAGCCAATAAAGCTATCACCTTTATACCACTTGTTTTGTTTTTATAAAGTTGTTTTTTTTTCTTATGGGTGCAGCAATTGATTTTTCTGCTCCTATAGTGGGCAGTGTGCTTGTAGTCTATGGAGATATAACCACCAATCAAAAGGGTTTTGCATAATGGTTAAAATAGCCTTTTTTCCATTTATTAAACATGCAGAATCAGTTAAACATGCAGACAACTAATTTGCAAGTCCCACATATATATATATCCGTAAATCACAATGGCAGCTGTAAATGTACTAAAAAGCGATACCATATCTTTATAAATATGACACCTATAATCGTGTTCCTGTAAAGGCATGGGCGTGAATCTCTTAAAGGGACGCCCAGTGTCCCAACACATATTTGAGCCGCACACCAGTTCTCTGAAGAATATAAAGGCTTATCAATAAATGCTCACATATATAACAGCAACGTTTATTGGTAAAATAATTTTATTTTCTTCAGTAAACTGGTGTGCGGCTCAAATTCGTCAGATTTGTCACCAGATTATCTGGTGAATGAAGAACTGGTGGCTTTTACACTGCAATTAGTCACTCAGCTTTGCTGCATGTTTCTGATATCCCTTTGATTACCATGTTGCTCTCTGGTTTGCAATCATCTCTCTATGCTCTAGTACTAGAGATTATTTCTGGTGAAATATAGGAACCAGATATTTCAATTCATCAATAGCTCTTACTCCTGTCAAGTAGTTAAGGTGAGGACACACTACAACGCACCAAGCGCGCACGCTTTTTTGTGCGTTATTTTCGTGTTTGAGCTCGCACTTTCGCTACCTTTAAAGCGAAAACACAAGCGATTGCGCAAAATGCTCGCCGCAAACGGACGCATGCACATTGGAAATCGCAGAACATTTGCGTTCCCTCGATTTCCATGTTAGCGAAAATCGCGGGCGCAAAATGCGTACGCCAACAAGCGAAAAACGTGCTAGTGTGGCCTAGCCCTTAGTTAGCATAGCAAATCAAACTTTTGCTGGAATTTTTTTACCTTAGATACAGATAGCCAAATACTGAGAGCCTTCTGAACTAAGGGCTGCCCATTCAAGCTACCCAGCCAGAATCGCTCAATAAGCTTATATCCCAGTACATGCCTTGGTACAAAGACATAACATTTCAGATGAAATGCATAACTGAAACTAGCTCTTCTTACTGAACATTCACTTTGTAGTGACTCCTAACCCAATCCCCAAAATCGGATTGGTCCATTGATTTTATCTAAACCAATTAGATTTTGGGTGTGTTTGAGACACTATAAAATGGCATGGAATCTTCAGAGAAGCTCAGTTTCTAATCAGCAGTCAAACTAGCAGGTCTTGCCATTGTATTTAGGTTAGAGATTTGCAAGTAGATGGCTGGTTGTTTGGTTGGACTGCAGAAATTAAAATATTATAGCTCCTGGTTTTCTTACCATAAGTTTTGTACATGCGTGCGATCGTGGATGCCGACCCGCGAAGCACGTTATGTACTAATGGCCGTTTCGGGGAATAATTGACCCGTGTAAGGGCACTTTATCAACCAAAATGGCCGCTCATTCGAAGATCCGCCCAGCGGATCGGGCAATGATCCCCGAACGAATGGCTATTTCCCTGATAAAGTGCCCAGAGGTGATACCTTTATTGGCTAACTAAGATAATCATAGCTATGTGGTATAAAGGTGATACCTTTATTAATAATCATAGCTATGTGTATAAAGCGATATACCTTTATGGATAACTAGAATATCATAGCTATGTGTTATAAAGGCGATACCTTATTGGAATACTAATATATCATAGCTTTGGTATAAAGGTATACCTTTATTAGCTAACTAAGATACTCATAGCTATCACCTTATACCACATAGCTATGATTTCTTAGTTCCATAAAGGAGCCCATTTATGGAAAAAATATATTCTTAGTTCACAATAAAGGTATCGCCTTTATACCACATACGATGATATCTTAGTTATCCAATAAAGGTATCGCCTTTATACCACATAGCTATATTATCTTAGTTTCCAATAAAGTGATCACCCTTATAACCACATAGCTATGATTATCTTAGTTAGCCAATTAACGGTACACCTTTTACCACATAGCTATGATTTCTAGTTTCCAATAAAGGTATCCGCCCCTTGTATAACCACATAGCCTATGATTATCTTAGTTAGCCAAAAAGGTATCGCCTTTATACCACATAGCTATGATTATCTAGTTATCCAATAAAGGTATCAACCTTTATACCACATATCTATGATTATCTAGTTATCCAATAAAGGTATCGCCTTTACCACATAGCTATGATTATCTAGTTATCCAATAAAGGTATCGCCTTTATACCCACATAGCTATGATTATCTTAGTTCCCAATAAAGGTATCGCCTTTATACCGAATAGCTATGATTATCTTAGTTCCAATACGTTATCACCTTTATACCACAAGCTATGATTATCTTAGTTACGCCAATAAAGGTATCACCATTTATAACCCACATAGCTATGATCTCTTAGTTACCCAATAAGGATCACCTTTATACCACATAGCTATGATATCTTAGTTATCCAATAAAGGGTATCACTTTATACCACATAGCTATGATTATCTTAGTTATCCAATAAGGTTCACCTTATACCACATAGCTATGATCTATCTTGTTACCTAAAGGTACAACTTTTATACCACATAGCATGATTATCTTAGTTATCCAATAAAGGTAGCTCACCTTATCCACATAGCTTATATCTAGTTATCCAATAAAGGTATCACCTTTATAACCACATAGCTATGATTATCTTAGTTAGCCAATAAAGGTATCACCTTTATACCACATAGCTATGATTATCTAGTTATCCAATAAAGGTATTACCTTTATACACATAGCTATGATTACTCTTAGTTAGCCCCTAAGGTATCACCTTTATACACACATAGCTATATTATCTTAGTTATCCATAAAGGGTATCACCTTATACCACATAGCTATGATTATCTAGTATTTATCCAATAAAGGTATGCACTTTATACCACATAGCTATGATTACTTAGTTATCCAATAAAGGTATCCGCCTTTATACACTAGCTATGATATCTTATTATCAATAAAGGTATCGTCCTTTATCCAATAGTATGATCATCTAGTATCCAATAAGGTATCACCTTATACCACATAGCTAGGATATCTTAGTTATCCAATAAAGGTATCGCTTATTACCACATGCTATGATTATCTTATTAGCTATAAAGGTATCACCTTACCACTTATTTTTTTATTTCAAAGGGTTACCTATAAACATTAACTGGGCTACATCTGTACAACCACTTTTCCCTGACATCTGCAAAGTACACAGGATTATACTCAGCAAAAAATAGTTTTGGGTAGACATGCCCTTAACTAAAATACTAATATTCAGACATGTGCTTGTCCATGTAATTTCTATCCAAATACGTTAAAAACCTTACCTGCACAAATGGATTGTATGATCATAGCCCTTTACGGCCATTTCTTTTAAACCTAAAATTAGGGAGAAAAAAAACAAAAACGATATGTTGATCCTGAAACAGTCCTTAGATTTACAAGGTTCGCTTTATTACCAAAGTTGCAATCGAGCATCTGCAGAACAATACCCTCAGTCACTGCACATCAGACTGGGGCGGTAAAATCATCACAGCTCATAATGGTTACAACCCCTTCTTTTTCATTATCAATGTTCCAGAAAGGGCATGCCAAGGAAGTATTACTTCAAAAGGCAGATATTTTAAACAATGTATAAGCTTCCTTACATATTCACTCAACATAATCTAAGCCATCTGCTGGCGTCATTAATTTAAACAACCTACTATGTTAAAGGGCAACTATAGTGAAAAAAAACTTTGTCTGTATCAATGTATAGATCACTGTATAAGCTGCCTTACTTTTCATTTTTTCTGTGTGGCTTGTCGTTCTTCACACTGCAGAAGTTTGTCACCAAGCTGTGTAGTCCCCCTCCCCTCTCTGTTCTACTCCCTCAAAGCATTGACGGGCTGTATACAGAGTCCGAGCTTGTCAGTTGAAAGGACTTTAAATGAATGCTGACATCCTGTTGACCCCTCCCTCCAGAGCTAGACTGCAATCAGTAGAGAAAGTAGCAATATACTGAAGGGAGGGGCAGAGGGAGAGAGGAGGACAAGTGTGCTGAGATTCTTTACAAGTAAGTTACTGAACTCTCCCTGTTCTCCTAACTTTGCTAATTGTTTATTTACTTTTTACCTAAAGTTCATATCTCCCCCCTGCTAGCTGAGCTCATAATCACGAAGAGAGAGTCAGTGTACACACAGCTTGTAGTGAGACCTTCACAAACACAGTGACACTTCTGTTGGTCCTGTTACATTTCGTTGCTTTAGTCTCTATATTCATAGATTGCACTGTGTGTCTTGTTTGGTATATAGTCTGTATTACTGTATTATATAACTGTATTATTGTTCCATTGTGAGTCACTGTTTGGTATTTTATTAAGATTTTTTTGGGGGAGGGCTGTTTTATAGTGTGTTATGCTCATATTGCTGGGTTAATGGTTTATTTGTTGTGTTTAGCACTACAGCATGTGACTATAGTTGCACATGGTACATATAGTGTGGGAGAGAGTGTGTTGACAGTACTGCATGGGAGCTTTGGATTGTGTGGGTGTGTGCCTTTGAGTGACAGAAGTTACGGTGTAGCACGTCCTACAAATACAGCATATGTCAAAAGGCTTATATCTCGGGGACTATTGTAGAATTTAAAGAATAAGGTAACCCGGGTGGTAAGTGATCACTTATAGGATACATAGAAGACTAAAAAAAAAACATTTTCTCACTATAGGTTGCCTTTTATGTCCCCACTGTTTGATGTTTACGCAGGCATGTGGCCCCCTGTCCAAAGAAACAAAACCAACATAAGTTCATTTTTTTTATAGTTGCTTTTCATCCCTGATTCCAAGCTCTAGGTGGGAATTGTATAATCAGACCAATGAACGCAATACCATCACAATAAATGTTTCCTGGGGCCAATAGAAACAAATATCACGTGCAACTTTGACTTGTCTTCACAGCAATGCCCAAGGACCGCATTGGCTTGGTCCCCGGCCACTGCACAGGAAACATGTCTGCTCACCAAAGCGAGGCTGTGCACACCAGTGCACTGTGTTCCCATAGGGGGCCCAGCCATACCAATAGGAGCTGTTGGGCAGTTAAGGCAATGAACACTGCCTACTCAACTTTAGCAACGTATGTTAGCTGCATATTCGGGTGTATTAGAAATACATAAAGCACATCTCGCAAGAGTTTGGGTTTCCTTGCAACTCCGTTTCCCCCACAATTCAACGCCATACTGAGAGGTGCGTAATGTCAAATACCAGTTGCTTAGATTGTAGCATTCTTCGGGCAGGGCATGATGTGAATTGAGTAATAATTGTAACAGCAGCTGGCAGATATTAGCGCTATAAAGGACAAATACACACAGGTATAACTACCTTCTGATCAATATATTACATTTAGGTATGTATATTTTATTACCTCTGTATTTTGTTAAAAATGCCCTCATACATTAATAGTAAGTATTGCGCAAGGTTCATTTCCCCTTACTGCCCATGTGGATTCACAATGGTGGTCGTGCTCCTAGGCCTCAGCAGTAAAACCCCACGGCTTCTGCAGAGGAATGTGGGCAGGCTGGCAGGGCTGTAGACCATCGAAGCCTTAAAGGTCCGACAATCTGCCCCCCTTGCCAATTAGAAAACAATGGGGTACCACCCAGTAACATCCCAATCACACAGTGAGTGGGAGTACGGTGATACTGAGAACCACCACCGAACTTCCTACAATGTATCTGCTCCCAATACAGCACCCACACAAGAGGCCATACAAATACACGAGAAAGAAAGGTGTTTCTATTAAACAGTCAGACCTGTGTAAACACACATGCACCGCGGAAGTCACGTACCTAAGGCAGTTGCCCCTTGAGGTCCCCCCCCCCCTCTTTCCCGTATCTCCCACAGGACCAAGGGAACCATGGGTCGGTATGAGGAGCTGTTACCACTAGCAGACACACGCGGTGGAAGCAGTGAAGGAAAGGACCGCGCACAGCGCGAAACGTCCTCTTGTTATAAAGGGCGCGCACGTACTGGCGCCGTAAACACGTGTGGGTGGTGACCGGGGCCCCTGTCGCACAGCGGCCCCCGGCCCGACCGCGAGAAGTGGAATTGTGCATTGGGGGGGAAATGGAACAGTGTTATCCGAGAATGCAACTGATGTGATCGATTTGAATATCTAGGATGGTGAGTTAGTGGCAGATCGTGACGATCGGTTACCGTTTACCAAATAGACTGCGTAGATGGGAACATCTAGTCAAATGAAACCGATGGGATTAGTGGGAACAAATTCAATTGGTTAATAAAGCATTTTGATCGATAAACTTGGAGCACACTAATGTTGGAAACTTAGCAACTCCAGCATGCCTGATTGCCAAAGCTTTGTAGGGTATGTTGGAAGTTGTAGAGTTTTTCGAATATCGAGTGCCAAGGACCAACATCGATAGGGACTGGGGTAAACACATGAAGTTTTTCCGTCTCGACCACCACACTGCTCCAACCCAGTCAGCCAGGAGGAAGGAATTTCAATTGTGGCAAAAGTAGGCCACCAGGCCGACAGTCTGCTGATACGAGATACGTCAGTATCGTGGCACACCAGAAAGCACTATATATTTTAGCCCGATGATGACCGATACCTTAAATGTCGGTTTAATATTGGTATGGTATGTACACACCCTTAGATCAGGAATGTTCGACTGTGGCCCTCCAGATGTTAAAAACACAACTACAGAATGCAGCTTGGTGCTCTGACAATGTAGGAATGACTGGGGTGTTGTTTTTAAACTCCGGAGGGCCCGGGTTTGAACCCTGCCTTAGTCATCACATGACCCCTTATAACCTGCCAAGTTCTAGCATGGCGCGTGTGTATCGAATCCCAGGGAACCCTGATTGCTGCACTGACCTGACAGACATTCCCGCAACATTCTGGACATGGCGTCATCTGTCACACGTACCAACACTGACCAACAGTTATGTGTTGGAAGTTGTTACCCGTGCTGGGGCATAGATGTTACAGCCGATCAACAATTTGTTGTGCAAAGTATCAAACAACCAGTAGTGCCACTAGGGAACAGCAACACCATTGGTTTGTATTGTGAGTGATTCTTAACCTTTTTGCTTCATTGAACAGTTGACATGTCTGTAACATCTAATACGATTATGGCCACATTTAAGGCTGGTGCAACATGTACCCAATTCTTCCTCCTGACGACCGTTAGGAGGGACTTTTCGAACAGTGGCCAGGAGGAAGGACCTGTCAGGTCGCGGCAAATTGGCTGCGGTCCGACCAGTTTACCGCGAACAATCGTGTGGTCCATAGATTACAACGCTACGATCGAACATGATTTTCCACCAGTCCCTTTCAGTTGGACCGGCTGAAAAGATCATGCAATCATTTGGCGATAGACCGATACTGAACCACTGACGTCGGTCGTAGGACCAAACTATTGTCATTGTGTGTACCAGCCTTACATCTGTTTTTCAATGCATCACTCCAATACTCTATATTCTGTAGTACAGTCGTGGGAGAACAACACACATCCGGAACCTCCAAACTAAGTTAATAAATGGGTTTTGGAGATAGACACACCTGTGCTATCCGCACCCTGGCACGACAAACTACTACAGAAGTGCTCTCTACCCACTCCCCTCATGTTAATGCATTGCAGGCACTGTGACAACAAACATGCCGCTGTTAACTGGGACTGTAGCTTGTGTCGCAGGAGAAATGCCTGATTTTAAAACGTGGCTTAAGCCTGCTGCTCCAGAAGAACTTGCGCAATGGGGAGAAACCAAATGCAGGGTTATCTGCAAATGGGTGTTTATTCATGCAACTTTTCGAGCTAGTGGGCGTCCTGTATCAAAAAGCATGGTGGACCACCACCATTGTTGCAGGATTGCTCTAAAGGAGCGGTTTTAATTGCTGAAAGAGGTTGCGGTTTAAAATTGTTTTTTTGAAAATCAGATCACAGTTTCACCGCCTTTAAGGTCAGGACTTTGAACTTGGCCTTCCAGCGACATTCACGTTATTCTAAACACTATATGATGAAGGACTTGTGTATTAGGATCGATATCTTGCGGGATGACCCACTGTTCGTCAGTGAGGATTCCGTTCATGGATAGATGTCTTGACATTTTCCTTTAAGATTGCTCATTGTTCCATCTAATGAAAACAATCGTCAGGTCCAGAATACAAAAAAAAAGGCTAAACCTGAATTCTCCCACCACCTGGTCCAACAATGTTCTTAGCTGGAACGTAGTGGTTTTTCAAATGTAACGCTCCTCATTTAAAGGCATGTCCAGACCTAAAAAAACTTTTTAAGTAAATAACCAACCCCCAAACCAGTTCCCATGATGCATTATTGGCAAAGATCCCTGAAGGGACTTAACCTGAATCAGTCCCTCTCCCACCTGGTGTGTGTGCCCATTACTGGGCAAGTAACGGCACAGTTCACAAGCAAGTTCATTACGGAGCAAGAGACTTGCGCTTCCCTAATCAAAGCCGCAGAGCCAGGGGCGTACTGCAGGGGATCTGGGCCCCACCACAAGAAGGAGGCTGGGCCCCTGACCCCTTTTCTATTAGATCCTTCCACTCAGCTGTTTTAACAGCTGACCCACGGAAGGCGACCTTGGGTTGTGGTGGGCCCTACTACTGTTGCCCCCCCCACGCAGTCACAGTGGTGGGCGGTGGACGGTAGTTAACGGCCACGTGCACACCGAGCCGAGGAGGAGCCGAGGGACCGGGTCAGGTACGGTCCCCCTTCAGGGCACCTTGGCACTTATTCATAATATAAAATGGTGTTTAGGAGGGTGCTGTACATTTACTATAAAAACAATTTTTCTTAGCGGGACAGCCCAAAAGTTCACCAGGCATATTATGCTCGGCCCAGCTTCACCAGACACGGTTTAAGTCAGCTCCAGACCACTGTTTAGGTCGCCCCCCAATCACCAGGCTATGCGAGGTTCAGCATGTCACCAGACATGGGCAAAACATTTTTTAGGGGTGTTTAGTGACCCCTTAAAAAAAAGACATATAAAAGGAAACTTTAGAATCCCCAAAATACCTTCTATGTTATATAAAATCGAGCCCACATTGGAAACAATCTTTATCCCTATAAGGACAGCAGAGGGCAGCATAATCCAAGTACGACAACCTAATCATTCAGCTGCACTGTACAGTAACTACAGTATTTGATGGCAACTCGCAAGGATACAAGTTTAAGCAGGGCTAAGAAGATTCTGTTCTAAAAAAACAATTGTAACTTAATTACATTAGTGGTGAAAAAACAATACACTATGTAGTTTGAACATGTTTCATACATTTAAAGGTGTTTTTGTTCAAGATAAAGGACTCACAAAGACATCGGTCGGTCTAGCCCGAACCTGCAGACAGATTCTCTACTTGAACCCGACTGACCTCTGTTCCAGGCAGCTTACATTACTTTATCTCCCCTAAACCGTAAAACAAAGAACAAACCCCACCTGCCAAACTATTCTGTGGTTTTCCTGGATTACTGGATCGCGTCAGCCCACGGGTTTCTCACCATACGCAGAGTATGTATACCAATGGGATTGTGGAAAAAGGGTCATTCAATAACTTTGTTACCAGAGGCCCTGGGGGGTTTTGCAGACAAATTTTGTTAAGACAATGGCCACAAGCGCAGCAAAACGCAATCGCACAGGAATCTGCATGCAATTCAATGGGCGATTTCGTTGTTGCGCATGCATTTTTCAGTAGATATAGAAAAATGTATCGATTGCGATAGTAAAATGCGGGAACGCAAATCGGCAATCACAATCTTACCCTAAAACGTGCATTTCATGCTTGCCGCAATTTCGAATGATCGGAAAATCACATGCGGCAAACTCAAGAAAAAAGAGATAGTGTGGCCGCTGTGACCAGTGATATGTGATCCGCAAGGCGTAAAACAAACACTCAGGCTTTTTAATGGTGTGCCCACTCCACAATAGAATTCCCTGGTTTAATTCTTAACAGTAGCAGCCATCGAGAGTGACAGTTGCGAGTAGGAATATGAAGATAGCACTTGTATAATGACTTCTGTTGTGTAATTATAAAGGTCCAGCCTTCCAGCCGCAACAAATTAGATTTCCACCGTCCATAGCCAGCATTTTAAATGATGGATTGGAGCCGCCAAGTATTTAGTAAGATATAACTGGTTACCATGCCATTTCCCAACTTCTATGGCAACGTCTTCCTATTGCTATTAGCCTTAACAATGAATCAATAAAAAATTTTTTTTGCCCCCATGGACTTAAATACAGTGATTTCCACCCACGACAAAGGAGGGTCTTGGATGGTCTGGGTGAGGTTTGTGTGGATCAGATGGTGGGGCTGGGTGGCTGGCGGAGGCTCACCGGGTTTTGGGCACTGATGCCACCACCAGCGGGGCTTCAGGTTGGGCACCCCTGCTCTAATAGGTTGAAGTCAATTGGCCCATCAAAATTTTGGCACATTTTGTGCACCAATTGCAAATGAAGGCATGCTATCCCTTGCTACGGCATAATATCGCCGTCGAACAAAAGAACCGTGAAAATATTCAAACGTGGTGATCGTGTGGTCACTATTGGCGAACATTTTGTCCGGTTTACAAAAACATTCACAACACAAACCGTCCGAATGACTGGTGGAAAATTACCGCCGATATGTTGGCCCAATGACCAAAATTCCGTTCAACGGAGGGGTCCAAAATATCAGAAACGGCGCTGCGTGGGGTGAACAGCCTTTTTAGTGAAACAATGAGAGCCAAACAAGCTTTATATTAAAAAACAAAAAAATCTTATTTATTTCCTGTAATGAAATAAAATACTTAAGGGTTTGCAACAATAATCATCTGTCCTTGTTTCTAACATGGACAATGGCTCTGTTAACATACATCCACAAGTCTAAATAGCGCAGGTCCCAAGTGAGAGCTCATGATGTAGATTTAATGTGCATGTGGACTTTTGGTCATTGCTGGGCTCGGTTGTGAAAGATTCTTTCCTTGCTTGTGAAGGTATCTCGATCATAACAGTGTCTGGTAATAATCGTGTAATATTCATTCATCCAGTAATGCTGTATATCTGTAATATTCATATCCTCAGGGGTCTGGATCCTGTTATTAATCATCAGGTAATTATACGTTAAATATCATACCATCCAGGTTCATGGTATATCCTGTCATATTCATCCATCCAGCATGGTATATCATCGTAATATTCATCATCATTACCAGGTCATGGGATATCTGTAATATTCATTCATCCAGGTCATGGTATATCGTGTAATATCATTTCATCAGGTCTTATGGATAAGCTGTAATATTCATTCATGCCAGGTCATGGTATAATCTGTAATATTCATTACCCTCCAGGTCATGGTATAAAAATCTGAGAATCATATCATCCAGGTCATGGTATACTGTATATTTCATTCATCCAGTCATGGTATAGGTCTTTTAATATAGTCATTCATCCGATGTCATGGTATAGTCTATAATATTCATTATCCAGGTTCTGGTAATCTTGTATTAATTCAGTTCATCCAGTCATGTTAATCGATTTATATTCAATTCAACCCATGTCCATGGTTATCGGTAATATCATTCATCCATGTCTGGTATCATCTCGTAATATCTACAATCTCCAGTCATGGTATATCTGATATTCATTCATCCCAGGTCCATTTGGTATAGTAATCTTTCCGGTAATGGATTAGAATTCATTTCATCAGACATGTGGTATATATCCGTAAATTTCATATCCATCCTGGTCTGGTATAAGAAAAACATAATCTGGAATATTTCATTCTACCAGGGTCAGGTAATATCGTAATATTCATCCATCCAGGTTAAGTATATCTGTAATATTCATCCAGCCAGGTCATGGTATATTCTGTGAATATTCATAAATCATCAGGTCATGGTTAAATCTGTATAGTCATCAAAGGTTTGATAGTTATCTTAATTTCATGCCAATCCCGTTCATTTATATCTGAAGTATTCATCAGTGCCTCCAGCTGTTATGGTATAGTCTGTAATATTCATCATCCATGTTATAGGTATCATCGTATATTCATACCCTACCATCGGTCATTGTATTCTTTAAATATCATTCATACAGTTCATGTTATCGAAATATTCATAGCCATCAGGTCCATGGTATAAATCTGTATATTCATAATCCCCAGGTCATGGTGATATCTGTTAATATTCATTCATCAGGTCATGGTATATGCTGTCTATTCATTCATCACAGGTCTTGGTATACTCTGGTATTCAAATTAGATCAACGGGAATGTGAAGTTCGTTCTGGAGAGTTTCGCTAGCCGATCCCGACTGGTTCTCAATTCAGGACTCTGTACCAGTCATTCTGAAATTGAGAAAGCCGTCGGAATGACTATCGAAACGTCTTCAAGAATAACTTCAAAGTCCAGTTGATCTAATTGAATACAACAGATATTATTTCCATTATTAGTTAATTGATCCCTGTGCGCGTAAGAGAGAGATGTTGTTTAATACAGTGACACCCACTTGCTGTTTCTTCAAGTGTCTTCTATCCATTTTTGATTTGACGTTATATGTTGTAGAAGGGAGTGAGAGAGCGAGCGGCCGTCCCGCCCTTCGCTTTTTTTCGTCGCAAGCAGAGGCCGGGAAGCGCGGGCGGAGGAAAGGGGAGAGGAAGGTTAGTAAAGTTTGGGAAACTTTTAAGAATATAAAAAAGAGCGTTGGGGCTGGGGGACAGGGGGAATCATATCCATCGAAAATGGTTTTAAGGGTGACTTGACAATTACCTGTGTTATATCGAGTCTAAAGATGTTTATTATAGTATAATTTAGAACTCTGTATTCATATCGTTGTTTATTACTCTACATATTTATATAAATGATGTTTATTCAATACACATTATGTGTAAACATAACTTCGTAATGTATTCCTTAGTAATTTACATACACAGTATGTGTTTTATTCACTCAACTACAGTAATGTGTTTATTTCATTCAGAACTACAGTAATGTGTGGATTATTCATAACTACCAGTAGACTGGTTTATCATATTTATATAGAGTAACAGTAGCGTTTATTATCATACAAGAAATTTTACATAACGTGTGTTTATTATCATAAACTACAGGATAAATGGTGTTATTCATAACTACCAGTAATGTGTTTTATATCAAATACAGTAATCGTTGATCAAAGTGTTTACCTAATACGTATGTTTATCTATCAAACTACAGTAATAGTTTATTCTAATATAACTACACGTAAGAATGTTTATTATACCATAATAACAGTACATGCGTTTATTATCAAACTACAGTGTTATTTTGTAGTTTATTATCATAACTACAGTAATTATGTAGTTGTGTTTTGAGCTAACTAGGCGTTAAACAACAGTAATGTGTTTTATATCATAACTACAGTAATGTGTTTATATCATAACTACAGGAAATTATTATATAGTAGTATGGTTATTATCATGAACTACAGTAAAGTGTTTATAATAACTAGACACGGTAATGTTTGTTGTTTATTACTCGAACGCACAATAATGTGTTTATTAAATCATAACTTACATAGTAATAGGTTTATTATCAAACTACAGTAATGTGTTATATCAACCTAAGCTGTATTTCATAGTACATATGTGTTTAGTATCATAACCAATAGTATGTGTTTATTATCACAACTAAGACAGTTTAGATAGTGTATTATTATATCTCACCATAGTAATGTTCTATTATTATAACACAGTAAATGTGTTTTATTATCATAACGAAGTAATGTTATAGAACACGTAGTGTTTATTAATACATAGCTCCAATGTCTTTGGATTATCTAACTACGTAATGTGTTTATTATCAAAACTATGTACATGTGAATCAGCGTGTTATCTAATATCTACAGTAATGTGGGTTATTACTGATACTACAGTAATGTGTTTATTAATCAACCACAGTAATGTGTTTATTATTATATATATCTAATTTTATATGACTACGTAATTATGTTTATTATATAACTACAGCTAATTGTGGTATTATCACTACAGTAATATGTTTATTATTATTATAACTACAAGTATGTGTTGTGTTATCATACTGCAAGTAATGTGTGTCTTATACACTACAATATTGTGTTTAATGTGTTTATATCATAATTACACTAATGTCTTTACTATAGTAACACTACATCATGAATTTGTTTATTCATAACTACAGTCAGGCTGTGTTTATTAATCATTACTCACAATGATGTGTTTTATCATAACTACAGACTATGTGAATAATTATTCAAACTAAAATAATGTGTCTATTATAACACAGTAATGGGTGTTATTTATACTAAGTAATTCGTAATCATGTTATATCATAACTAGTAATGTGTTTATTATCATAAACACAGCATAATGTGTTTATTACCATAACTACAGTAATGTGTTTATATCATCAAACTACAGGTAACGTAGGTTATTATCATTAACTAAATAATGTGTTTATAATTAATAACTACAGTAAGTGTTTCTTATCATAACTACAGTAATGGGTTTATTATCATACTACAGTAATGTGTTTTATACATATCTACAGTAATGGTTTTTTCAACTACAGTAATGTGTTTATTATCATAAACTACAATAATGTGTATATATATTATACCGGTACTATGTACAAGGGTTTATTATGCATAACTACAGTGAAGAGTGTTATAACTCAGTAATAATGTTTATCAAAACTAGATGAATGTACTTTGATCACTATCAAAATACAGTAAATTACACAAAATTCTCCTTCTGGCTTATTGTTGAAGTTTTTATTTATTTATTTTCAGTTGTGGGTTTATCATCAGTAGAAGGACGGATTCCTGTCATGAGCACAAAGCATTTGAAAGCCCCACTTATTCAATTAGAGAATCTTCCTGCTATTTGCAGGTCCTGATATTCTAATGGGAATTTGAGAAAAGACCTTGATAGGCAAGATGAGTCATCTACGGCTGAAAAGTGTATCACCTTTCCTAATTGTAGTCCTCATTGAGATTTTTGGACTTTCTGTATGTTACTGTAGTTAATAGGAGGCAGGAGAGACAAGATTTCTCCAGCTGTTGTTTCTCCAATGGCTGTAACACTGCGCGATTAAATATGCCTATTCATTAGTTGAATGAACTTGTAATATCAAACCAAACTTGAATCAGGATTATTGGAATTTTTAATCATTCGATAGGATTTTAAATTGACAATTTTCAAATGTATTTTGGTCACATGTTTGTTTTTTTTTTTATTGTTTGATGAATGGAACATGTTCCAATTTTAAAAGTTTTTTAAGAAATTTGGTCGGATTACCGCAGATTTCAAAACTGTCAGCTCTGAATGTGAACGGACCGGTGTTCGAAACCGGGGGATTATTACTACTATAAAGGGGACAGCATCCTACAGGGCAATGACAATCAGCCCGCTTTTAAACTCTTAGGGCAAGGCTACAGCTCCTTTTCTCACACCTGGACGAGGCATCGTTTAGCCGTGAGAATTGCAGAGCAGTTGCTCCAAGGGTGTGAACCATTCGCCGCTTCAGCACTTTTATGGAGCGTATCTGCCCCCAAGTGTGCATACTAGTGCCGAACGCCAGAACACAGGGGACAGTAAACGCCGGGATGGGGCTTTTCAAGGAGTTGTGGTCCCAACAATGTGGCCCACAGCCTTAGGCCTGGGTAACACACCAGCATATAATTCCGACTGACTGATAGGCCGTGTCTCACGGTCGGCACCAGAATATTCGTTTGGTGTGTGGGGGCGGCCGGCATGACCGAGTTCGGGTTGCCCCTATGTCCGTAACGGGCGTTTGGGTCCGGTGTTAAATCATCGGCGAATATCGTGCGTTCCCTATGGGACCGCACGATCGTGCGCACTGGTCGGCCCGAGCCACATATTGCCATGAATAACAAGTCATTTGTCCCGGCCGAGCAGTGACCGCTCAGGATTCGGACACAATAATAGCCTATTCATGTGTACCCCAGCCTCTTTGCATGCAGAGCAAGCAAGTGATTTTTGCTTTAAATCATCCCAAAATTCCAATTTTCATCTTAGCTGCCCTAACACTAGGCAGACACAAGTAGATTTGCAGAATGAGATCGAGCTATAATTGGTCTAAATACCACCAATTGTACAAGCAGCATGTTTTTTATCTTGAGGAAGAATGTTTATAGTGTGTTTCCGAGCCTAATGTCTTACGTAGTGTATGGGCATCCTTAATCTTTAGGTAGTGTAGTTTTAACCACATATATCAACCCACTCAGAGTGCATATCTACCAGCAGTAACCAGTAAAAAACAATACACTTTTGGAGTGGTTGCGGTGCTACACATTAATAGCACAGCAAACATTCGCACTCAGCCCTAACTATGAAGTAACTAAAATATTGAAGTTGACAAAAAATTTAAAACAAAGCAAGAATCTTAAAAAATACGAAATTAACATGGAGCAAAACTCCAATGTTTTTGTGACATTCTAAGTGTGGTTCTCAAAGGTTAGCGTGTTGTAATAAAGTAAAGGGAAAGGGAAAGGTTGTACTTAGTTCTTTTTTACTCATTATGATAAACTACATTTTATGGGTTGTGTTCTGGATTTTTCCTGTAATTTGAACCTAAATCTGGCAATAAACCTATAAAAATTCATTAAAGGCCGAGGACTGGTAGTTTTATTAATCTTTTTTCCCCACAGGGGATCAGGTGGACACATTGAAATGAAATAGAACCTGGTGTTGATTTTAAATGATGTGGGCCTAATGATTGCACGTCAATTGTCAAACGCTGAAGCAGTAAAGTTCAGATGTTGTGGTCTGTAGAGGATTTATATCAACTGGGTGTTCGGGAGCTCAATCATATTCACATGGGTTCAGAGGTTGCATTTCTATTGGCCTGGTTTTATTATAGGGGCAAACAGGGATATTGTCCAAGGCTCCCCAGAGGGAACGGCACTACTACAAAGGTTTTTTCAATGGTTCTTGCCCTCAAAGCCAAGTTTGTTGTGATTGATGAGCAAATGTGAAGTTAGTTTCGTCTTTGAAACTCACGATAACCCAATTGAATTTTGATTATCAAGTGTAACTTTTCCACATTTCTATATGAATTCTCATAGAATTTTCAAAACAGAATTTTGAATTTTTCGACTGAAAAGTTCAGTTTCACCAATCAATAACAATACATTAGAACCAAATGTCACTACTTAGAACCAAATGCACTACTTGAAACTAAGCAAACACATTAAAGTGTCACTACTTAGAACCAAATGTCACTACTTAGAACCAAAGTCACTTAATTAGAACAAATGTCACTACTTAGAACCAAATGTCACTACTTTAGAACCAAATGTCACTACTTAGAACAAATGTCACTACTTAGAACCAAATGTCACTAACTTAGAAACCAAATGTCACTACTTGAACCACAATTCACTACTTAGAACCAAATGTCACTACTTAGAACCAAATGTCACTACTTAGAACCAAATGTCGTTTTTGAATTGACAAATCTTGTGAGGCAAAACTACCACTGTTGGCAACGTGCCGTATAAAACCAAACAAATACTAGTACTATGGCACTTGGCTACATATGCATTGAGTTTCTCATGTCGTGGCAAGTTGTCCACATTTTGCAAATAATAAAAAATACACAAGTCATGCTATGTTTGTAAGTAGGATACATTATGTTGTACGTTGGTTTAGTTTACCCAGGAACTTCATGTTAAATATGTTCAGTCCTATATAAGAATTTAATAATTTAATACAAAGCCTTATTGTATTAATATTGTATTTATTCTAAAAGAAATGTTACAGAGAGTAGCTATTGCTACTTAAGCTCGGAGGACTCGCTTTAATGTGTTACCAAAAACTGGTTTCGACAAGTATCTTTAAATATATAGGCGCTATTGGTGGACTTGTTTACAATCCAACCTGCATTCTATCAACAAGTCCAAACCGAACGCCCATACACTTTAATAGTAGTTGGCATTTGGTAAAACATTTGTGCGTTGCGGTCTAGACTCACAATCACAGCGTGTGTGTTTGGACCTTATTGATGTCCCATGTCATGTTATGGGGATTGTCTGCATGTTAATGCCCAAAACCAGAATTGGTTAGGACGATTCTCATATAGATTGGGCGTTTATAAAGGGAATTCTGGGATGGTTTGATAGACATCAGAAGAATTGTGAATGGCTTATAATTCACTTTTTCTATTTCCTGTTTAATTATCGAGGGGGGAAAACATGATCTTTTATTTTTGAATCTTTCGTTTCCATTTGCTGCCAAAATTAATAATTACTATCCAAGTACAACCACGTTGCAAGTTGGTCATGTTAAAGTTATAAAACATCTGATTTTAGCAACATGACATATAAAACTAAAACTTTAACTAACAGAGCACTGAGGAAGAATTTGGTGCCGTCTCCAGTTTTGATGTCAGCTTAAATTGCATTTATTCATGTATTATCTGATTAGTGGCTTGGGAAGAGAGAACACATGGTGATCACAGCCTGTCTAACATGATAAAGTTAAGGAGAGAACTAACCACAAATCTTTGAAGAACAGATGAGGGAGAATAGATGACCTGCGCAGAATTGGATTGTGGACAGAGGAGGAACCGGATCTTGTGACATCCCTGCCAGCTCAAAAAACACTTGAAAAACTCTTACCTTGGGAAAGCTTAGGCCCTGAAATCCTGGGTGCTAATGTGACTCTGCGTGTACCAATCACGAGCTGTTAACAATTCCGCTTGTGCGCAGCTGACAGCTCCACTACATGCCAAAAGCTACTCAGGCGTGACTATATCTCACGCCTGTTGCACTGAACCCACGAGCAGTGAGCGTACCTTTAATGCATAGTAGTCTTCCATCCAGGTGTCACCGGGACTTAATATTCTAACAATAAACAACCATTGTGGTCTTTCAGTCCGGAATAACGACGTACCTGCTGATTTATTTGAATTTTTGGCTAAATATGATTTTGAGTGATCAACAGGTCAAGAATTTTGGCGACATCAACTAAGATTATCTGCCAAAATTGAATCGATCACTGTTGTACCAGACCTTTGTGGTCTGGTCTCTAAATGAGATTTGGCTAATGTGGTATTAACCAGCGGCCAATAAGCCTAGTAGGAAGAGCAACAACATCCATTAAATTAGTTTTAAATAATATAGTAGTTAAGTTGGCCATACAACCGCTCAGTACTGCAAGATGGTGCAGCCAACCGTTCCACATTCTGATACAGTAAAGTTCCAATTAAATTTTAACCACCTTGCACCATTTATCTTGGGTAGGGTGTCACCTCATGTGGCGTAGATGGGTGTGGGGGAATTTTTAAACATTTCAAATCCACTCGATAAACAGATGCCATACACAGGTCAATATTTTAGAAATCAATTTTTTGGTAATACTGACCGTTGAATCCAGACTTGTCTTCATGTCAATCAACTGAATATAGTTGTATTATCAAACTTATAAATCCTAATCAGTCTCTGCTTAGTTATGCAAAATTAGTTTTCCATTGTGTATTTCATGTGTTGTTTCAAAGTATCACACATTATATTCCAAGGCACTATTATCTGAGCACTTTATTCCTCCCCCACTGGTATCTGTGTTGTTGTCCTCCCACATAGATGTAAAGCTTCGTCTGGGGCAGGGATCGTCTTTCCTAATATGTCAAGCACATCCACACTTATTATATATAAAATGTGTTCATTATCATATAAAAGCACAAGAGACCCTTAGGTGACCTTTAATTATCTTATATTACAAGAAGGGGTGCAACCATTTCCTAAATACACAAGTTTAAAAACGTTAAGTCTATGGACACTTTATGACATAACTAAGAAATCATATTTAATCATGAATGACATAGTAAGCAACAAAAATTTTTTTTTATAAAGGAAATCATGACAGAGATTCATTAGCTTGTCTGTGTCTAGTCGTCTATATAATGCCGTAGTTTTGTAACCATGTTAAATAGTTTGGATACCCCCCAGGACTTCGCACAGATTCCCTACAGTAAATCAGACAATGATCAGGCACATGCATTCAGCAGGATCTTGGATCGGACAAAATATAGGGGATCGGAGTGGAGGGAATTTTACCCATGGTTTTAGATTATAGGCACGGTTGGATGCTTTGGTTCGCACACAGACAGTCTACCAATGCGATTTTTTAAACCCAATATACACCTTGCCATATAATATGGTTACCGATCACCGACGAAGAACATCCTGATTCTTATAGTCAGAATTTCAACCCATTAGGGATTTGCGTAACAGAAATACATATGCCAGCGTGTTTGAGATATGTCACACCACGTATTTATTTACACCCATTCTGGTTTCACTCCCGGTGCAGGTTAATTGCCTATTGCCGACTTCCTTTTGAAGACTCTTTCTGGTAAGTTCTGAAAGGAGAGACAAGACTGTGGTGAAAAAACAGTAAAGAGATGTGGAAAAAGAAGAAAGGCTTAGAAACGATTATATGTTGATTGTGATTGTTTATTAAGCGCCACCTGGGTAACATGGCCAGCCTGTACGTATAACATTACAGAGTATACAAACAAGGGGTTTAAGCACACCACTATAACCAGAGTATGTCAAACCTGCTGCCCTCCAACTGTTTGGAAACTACAAACGCCCAGAGCCTGCCTTGGTTCAGAATTATATATGATAATATATGAAAGGATGCGTATTATGGAGCCACTCTCTGGATTTAAAACAACAAAGATTTATTATACATTCAACAGATAACATCAACGTGTTTCAGGCTACTAGGGACCGTTCTTCAGAGCAGGAATACATAATATATAAATTGTACAGTAAAGGCTAAATACGTACTGTATGCACGGCTTGCTTGAGTTGAGGTTTTCCAAAGAGCTTACAATTAAATAGCCGAATTCCTAAATCTTCCGTTTGAACTTCGAAAAAAATCCCAAAAATCCGAACATTGTACCATTACTACTCTAGATAAGTCAAATAGCATGGTAAACTTACTGTACATACTCTGCGGACCGGTGGATATGGTCTGGGGAACATGTACACCATATCCAGAACTGAAAAAAAAAACTTCATCACAAACACATGTTACTGTCATGCTTCCACATTCCGCATCGTTAAACCCATATTTTGTGGTTCTCACAATTCGGTAAACCTCCCATATAGGAATTGAGGGGTTAACAAATTCTGTCTTTTTAACCATTACACTGAATTGAGAGTCCCAGGGGTTGGCGCACTCGAGATGGCCGACACTTTCAGTAAAAGTTCGTAATCGGACCCATTAAAGTCAATGGAGAGTGATAGTTTCAAAAGTCCGAGTGATTTACAGATAAACTAACAATGGTAAACTTACTGTAAATGTCTGTGGCACCTGGGAAATGGCCTGGGGAAATGTCACTCACCAAAACTTGTTAAAACACAACTTCGTAAAAAAAAACACGAGCAGAGCAATTGTGTGGTTTTGCTCAAGCTGACATTAGAGGTTAACACGGCCAATTCGGATGGTTAGACTACGATACTTTCGATGGTTAGCCGAAAAAATAGAACCAAACATTACGACGTGGTTACCGAAATCTAACAATACTTCGAGGATTATCGAAAACGAACAATACTTTCAAGGGTTATCGAAACAAACGTTACTTTCGAGTGGAAGCGAACATACATCTACTGAGGGTAGTAAAATGATCCGCATATTCAAGGAAATTCGAAACCCACAAATGACATTTTAGAGAGGTTAGCGAACGAGTTGTCTAGGGTTTGCGAACGGGTCTATAAATTTGTTAATTAATCTATGAATTAACGATTAATTACGAAAATACAGCCACGATTCCGGAAAACGAAATAGTTTCGAATCCGAAACTATTAGAATAGTTTGAGTTCGTCCCAACTCGGGTTCGAATTCGGGTTTTGTGTTCATCTCTAGCTGGCACTGATACAAAAGATAACTTGAAGTTGAATGTTAGTCATGTGGCGGAATCACTTGCACAAATTAAGCAAACTCCGAAAATGGAATCCTCAAATCGGAAAATTTTCAGCATCATATGATACATTAGTAGGAAAAAGTTTTAAAAGTTCGAAAAATCCTCAATCAGTCTCCGATCTGTAAAAAAAACTTTGAAACTGGGTTTGGGCTCAAGTCCATCTCTACTTACAATCCAATGTTGTTAGAATAAAAGAAATGCTTAGAAAAGGAACTAATCCTTGGTACACACAGTAGATGAATAAAAGACAACCCATCCAAGTCCAACTTGAGTGGAATGAAATTTCTATGTCCCTTTATACATTAACAAGGGAGCGATAGCATCCCGATTGAGAATGTTAACCCGTTTTATAGCCAATGACAGCTTCCGTTAAATCAGCTAGCAAACGCTGATTAGAAAGAGGTGTCAACTTGTCTTTTTAGGTCCTTTCCTAACTAAAGATATACACTAAAATCGTCAGTGCAGACATCACTGCAGTTATATGAGCTCAGTGAGCTCAGACATGCCTCAGTCTGATTCACAGGGGGGAGTGAGGGAAAATCTCCACAGCTTACATTTTAATCTCTGTTGTAAAGGGTGGAGGAAGTAAAACAGAAAAATACTCGAGAATTTTCTGCAAAAATAAAAGATTCAATGGGTAGATCTTCTGTTATTGGCCTGCCAAGGGAGGCGGCGTGTGATATATCTTATATATATATATATATATATATATATATATTGGACCGGCCCTAGGACATGGGCTGAAACGCGTAGGTTAGATGCCCTACTTTCGTTTATACTATAAATCCTTCTAAAAGACCCAGAAGTGCTCCGTCATTTACTCCTTATGTGCACATCTACTCGGCAGCACCCGCATTCCAACTAGTAACGGAGTGACGGATGAGCAAACTCATAATATATATATATATATCCAGAGGAAACCAAACTACAAACATTTGCTCAATACGTCAACGTATTATAGTCAATACCAGAGCAGTCAAGTATCCGAAGTAAACCTAACCCATAGGAGGGGTACATCCATCGATCAAGAACAACCTTGTGTCTTTGACTATAGCCTTGCATAAAAGGGCCCCCCTTATAAGATTATTGGTTTTAGATGGTATTTGGAGGATGGGTGTGAAGGAGGGACGCGTCGGTTTTGTAGATTATTATATAATTAAGAGTTTGATGTGTGTTTTCATTGTCGTATCGGTTTATAAGGATACTACTAAATAACGTTTTCTTGGAATGCTGAGCTATCATTAGTCTTCTATATAGCGCAAGAGATATTTTTAATGTGATAGCTTTAGTTAATCTTAACATTCCATTTTTCCTGTATCTTTAGTAAGATTTAACAGCCATTTATGGCATATAAAAGGATGTTGATCCTTCTTAGCTTGACCCCGAAATAAAGGGGAGGCTCATGAAACACCACACAGATTTATTACCCACGTGCAGTGTAATCACTGCCCTTGTGGCTACTTTAGTACTTTATTTACAATAAGTAAAATGTCAATTTTCAAATCCTTATCTTGTGATAAGAATCATTTATTGATAAGAATAACTTCCCCAATTGTACAATAACCTTATTCATACCCTGAAAACAGAAAAAGGTACAGAGAAGGCAACTTCCATGGTGTAGTAGCACCCCCAACATGTCCCTTTACTGGGAGATCTATTCCTTTAATTAAAGAATTGGATGGGGCAGCACCCTCTTCCCCTCACTATAAAAAGCCAAGGGCAGGGGAAGTGAGAAAGCCTGTTAATGGATCCAGTGTGCAAGTATGGGAAATGCAAAAGTTTGCTAAAAGTAATTAAAGTATAAAAGGTTTAGAAGTTAGGACCTCCGCTGGGGTTTACCTTGACGTGGTGGAAGGTTTTCTTTCATGTGATCACAAGTATGTATACTAAACTAACCCCTTTGTTTTAAAGTATGCCAGTGTGCAGATAATATGAAATTGCTTAGGGGCCCAGGAAGTGTGCATTTATTATCATCTTTTGTGTCAGGAATTTCATCACTTCTTTCGATTGTCTGTTTTAATCCAAACGGTAATACTAAAGGTTCGTACACATGTGTGGATCGCGGGTGCCGACGCACGATGTGTACGAACGGCAGGTTCGTCCGGTGTAGGCACTTTATCGGCGAAACGGCGCACGTTGGAGATCTGCCGGTTGAAAAAATGCGCAAAAGAGATCCCCGAACGGCTGCCATTTTGGCTGATAAAAGTGCCCCATACATGGCCGATTTCGTCTTAAACACCGTTCGTACACATTGTGCATACTCTGGGAGGTCAACGAAACCTTAACACTACCAGGATAAATTATCATACAAATATCCATATACACAAATAATATTTGAGGCTGAGGTCCACGAAAACTTACAACAAAAAGGCCACGCAATCATCCATAGACATTAATGAAATTGCAACAAGTCAATGCGACACTGAAAATAGTTTCAACAAATGCATTTCCAATACAATAATACATTGCTGCAAATGTTTTGTTAAATTGCTCTTTATATACTTGCTAGGGGGGTCCCCAACTTTTTTATGGCAGGCCCCTGACACACACCCTTCCCACCACAGGGCGGCCTGAGACCAGCAATCTACTTTTATAACTGTTACGCACACACCGACCACCGCTAACCACGTAACACAAAAGGGGGTCCGCCTTTTAGTTATGTATCCCTGATATATTGGTGATGATCCATTTAATGGATACTAACCGAATGGGATTGACTATTAAAGGGAATTTTTGGTATTAATCTTCAAGGGGTATGAGGGGGTGATGTTGGGGCTTCCCAAGTACTGGGCCCGATGTGAGATGATGGTTGGCCCAGGTGGGTGTGACCCTATCGCACTGCCCAAATTGGCAATAGAGTGATATGAGAATGAACTGGGAGCCTAGGCCTAAAAAAAAAAAACCTAAGTATGTTGCGAGAATATCTACACATTGTCTGTGTTTTTATGAGTGTTATGTACATGAGAATTTTCCTTTATTTTGATAACATTTTATCCTCAGCCTTATTGGCAAGCTCATTAACGAGACTATTTGTATGTACATAAGCTCTAGTTTTTGCCTAATATTTATGAATCTTTGGGCCATATATATAGAGGGAGTTTGTGTTGAACAAGGCCCATTTTGTAATGTTTGTACCAATCACAATAAATGAGGCAGTTCACTCTTGAGAGTTAAGAGACTGCGTCGAGACAAGTGCACCGTAAGTGGTTAACCCTTTCGGGATGTTGTTAAAAGATCATAGTACACTGTGCACGACCCAGCACATTTTTGAATCTAATAGAGTAATACCAACAACCCCTACAGCAGACTAGCACATAGGAACACAACTGTGGGGCTCTTTACCACAGTCGCTGGGCAAAATAATGGAGTTAAAGTCGCGCTAACTGGTTCGCTACCATATTGAGTCAGTTCTGGTTCGGCGCTCCATGTTAGAGTCAGATGCGGGTTTTATGCACAAAATCACCCGCCACACCGACTCGGCGTTAATATCATGTTTGCGTTAGTTTTAAACGCAGGATTTTACGCTCAGCAAGCGGGCTAAAATCCCACAGTGACATTTGCAAAGTGATGTTGTAATTGACAAAATGAGCATTACCAGCAGAGCGATAGCGTCTCTGGGTAAATGAAGACCCTGTATCTCCCATCCTTGTTTGGATTTAAAGGGGACACTAAATTCAAAAAAAAAGATAATGCCTTCACATTTTCACTAGTTTTTTTTTCAATATTGATCGTTTCCATGGTCATAAAACTACTGCTGTGCCGACTTGACTGTGGCCCATCGATGGACATATGGCATTATTTTACAACGTGGTCAAAAATAACTCTTTGGTTGTAAAGTATAATGATTGGAATTTTTAAACCTCTGTTCTAAATTTTGAAAACGTAAATGCCACGGCGGGACAAAGATCAAATACTCGGGAGCTTGGGGGCAAACAAGGTTACAATTTGCTCTGGTCAGAGTGCTGGCTCTTCCATCATCACACTGCTAGCAGCAGGCGAGGGAACTGTCATGGGCGCCGAACTACCAAACCTACAACCCAGTGTACATCACGGTGGTGCTTCTAGGACACATCAGTTAGATGTAACTTTTTCAATGCTTTAAAATATTAGTTTTACCTTAAACCAATTTTTTAATAGTTCTTAAGGAACATAACTTTAAGGCCTCAATGCATTTTTATAAAATAAATTGCTTTAAAAAGAGTTAAGGTGTGCATCCCCCCCATACATTTATTTCCTGATTCCCAGCCTCTCTCAGCCTGTTCAAAG
Source organism: Hymenochirus boettgeri (assembly GCA_019447015.1). Taxonomy (NCBI): domain Eukaryota; kingdom Metazoa; phylum Chordata; class Amphibia; order Anura; family Pipidae; genus Hymenochirus; species Hymenochirus boettgeri. Next base: position 32,916,847 of record CM033471.1, read on the forward strand.
CATTTTCATTTTCCATTCTGTGCAATGCACGGCATAAACAATTCTATCCCCTTCACTGTCACTACTTCAAAACTAAGCATGCCGAGAACAACACTCCTCCACCCCACCCCGCCATGAGCTTGAACATTTTCACCAAGTTTGTTTGACTGGCAGAGGAGGGGGAGGAGGGAGGATTTAACAGACATTCCTCACCATAACAAGTGTTATGTTACCCTGGCCCTGGCTGTCTAGGAGGCGGGCTTTTTAGCAACTTAATGCTTGCTGTAAATGATATCTAAGGGAGGGAAGCATGGCTGTAAGGGATGAGCAATGTCACATGCTTGCAGTGTGGACATGTAATTGGGGCGATTTTTTTTTTTTTTTTTTTATATTGTTGTCCTTGAAATGATTTCCTGTTTTGCCTTTGTTTGGGGTAAATATTAATATGCAGAATTTTATTAATTTCATAGATTTTTGGCAATCTCTTTTGGTAGTAAATGAAGGCAAGCAGAGTTGGGTAGACCTGCAAGGCCAATGGCACTAAGAAATTTCATACCCCCGTGTAATGATACATTTCCATACCCCTCTATGTAATGGTAATCCGACCGCTGGCTCCCGATTGCAATGGAGCAATTCCCTGGACTTCTGGGAAGTGTCCCATCCACATCTCTTCATCTTGCTAAATTTTTTTATTGTCCTGCGGGTTCCATGTTAAAAATACTAATCATAGAATGTGGTGTCAAAAGGCTTTCATAAAATAATACCCTGCTGGTAATTTACAGCTCAGCATATCCCCGCCCACTGCCAGACCTGTGATATCCCACGAAATAACTTGCATGTTTTGTGACTAAGAACGAACTGAAGGAAAGTCCTGTTGCGTCTGGAAAGTTTGTTAATTAACTGGTTCTCCAACAGGTGGGATTGGCCACAGTATATAAGCATCAATGGGTACTCTGCAGGAGATAAGCTAGACTTCATTAGACCATATTGAACATCCCAGAAAGTGAATACATTATAGTACCAGTGTAGTACCTTGTTTGGTAGAAATAGGAATTAGCCGTATTGCTTAGCACTCACATGGTAGGGGTTCTCAGTGGGGAATACCCGCACTACACCTTGGATTCACATGATTGAGAGTGGGTCATAGAAACTGCTGGAGGGACTAATCATGACTGACGTCGATGATAGTGTCGAAAACGTCTCCAATGACAGGGGATGTATTTCACGTGGTATTCCGCATTTTGGCATTGGAAAATGTACCCTGCTGGATGTTTCCCGTAGTTCCCCCTGGCCTGGAACCAGTCATCATTTCAATCTAAAAAGTACTGGAAATAAATATATAGATATCATTTATAAAAAATAGATATTATAATGTCAGATCCAGTTTAGACAACATTAGCAGTACTGGGCCGTGTTTAGCATAACACTGCACTGTTCGTCTCCAATGGGAATAGTCCAAGAGAAAATATTTAAAGTGAGGAATCAGATAAGGGGGGATAACAGATGACGACGTCTGTGCAGGAAGCTGATAGGGGTCCCAGCGTAGACCTTTTACTTTGATTCCAGGGGTTAATCTCTCTAGCCCTGCTGGGCACATCTGATGTAGCCCCCTGCCATTCCCATAATCAAGACAAACAAAACCTTGGGAGACACGCTAATCTGTCTTTACTTGGTTATATTGGATCAACTGCAATCACAGGGGGCGGCTGTCAACTCTGTTGTATGTGTTGAAAGTGGCCAATCAACTCTGAAAAACACTAAAATCAATTTACACTTTTTAGAATTCCAACCAAAGAATGCTGGGATTTGTCGTTTTTCATGACATCTTTCTCTTTTAATTAGTGAAAAGGTTTTAGTTTTCTACACTCAAATCATGGTAATAATACGCAGCGAACATAATTGATCATAAAACCACCTTAAATAAGACACTGACACAAACAACTGTGGGAAGAATGGCGGCATCAATTTATTAACTTTAAAATAACATCAAAAATTCTCCATTCATTTCCTTAAAACCTTTTCCAATAACCTCCTGGTAATTTATTTCCCACATCAACCATTGTGCCCGTCCACACCAATCCCAGCCGGAATTCCTTTATTCATCAACTTCTGGCTCAGCCTGTTATTTAAATTAAACATTAAAAAACCTTTTCCTCCAATTATTCACTGCACCCGGACATTTTTAAATCAACTGCAGAATTTCGTCCTGTTTCCCTCCGACCGGTCACACAAAAGCTACAGAAAAAATAATTATTAGTAAACTAGTGTCCTTATGCTACAATAACACGGGGAAGCCGCTAGCGCAGCAACAGAGTGCCCCCTTAGTGTCCAAAGGCCATAGGCCTCCTCCATGTGCCCAAGGCCATGTACCGTCTTAGTGTCCAGGCCAGAGTCCCCCCTCTGTCCAAGGCCAGGGGCCCCCTCTGTCCCTAAATCCAGAGGCCCCCCTCTTGTCCCCAAATCCAGCCCCTCCTTTGGTACCAAATCAAGGCCCCCCCCTCTGTCCAATCCCAGGCCCCCCATCTGCTCCAATCCAGGCCCCCCCTCTGTCCAAATCCAGGGGCCCCGCTGTCCCAAATCCCGGGCCCCTGTCCAAGCAAACCTTACCTGCACGTCGTTATAATTATTTGCTGTTCTCCCCGCTTTGTGTTTCCTGTGTTTCTCCCTCTAGTGGTTAGTCAATAGACTGCAGACACTCTTCCTCTAGTGGTGAGTCAATAGGAAATTCAGAGACTCTCCCTCTAGTGGTGAAGTCAATAGGAATTGCAGAGAACTCTCCCTCTAGTGTGAGTCAATAGGAACTGCAAGAGACTCTCCCTCTAGTGGTGAGTCCCATAGGAACTGCAGTGAAACACACCACACGACACAGGGACACACACTTAAGGGGTTTTATTATATATGATATTGTAACCTCCAAGGGAAGGGTAAGGTTGGGCGTTGTCCTCTCACTGTGAGCTGGCTGATGACCTGCTAAAGCTCCTAAGTTCACTCTGCTGTTTGCCTGCCTCCACGTGAATAACGTCCACATCCTGTAGCCAATAAGAGGGTTAAGCAAAGCGACCAAATCCACGCAGTACAACATTCCGAATACTTGCATCGCGTGAATGGGCCTCCTTAAAATCTAACACTGCTAATGCAGGTTTCCTATATAATATATATGAAACTTAATATTATAATCCTAATAACTGTCTCTTTTGGTTATTAATATCATCTTCTCTTTTAATGTCGTAGTATTTTATATGGGTGATTACCCATTCATTTTTCCGGTCGGCATTTACATTACCCGCCTCAATTCAAACCATTCGAATTTTATTACCCTATATATTTGTTGTTATATTATAAGTTATGAGAGTATTATTTAAAATACTGGTTTAAGACGGTCTGCTGTTAAAAAATACCGTGTTGTATGACAGCAATTGCTAGCAAAAAAGTTCTACCCCTGGTTTTATGGCAATTTCATTGGCCATAACAACCACATTCCCAACAAACTTCCAACCCGCACAGCCCCTACTAATGCTATTACACTTTTTTTAATGAGCAGATGGTAACCGAAACCCTAACAGGGTTCCTGAACATCCTACTATGGCGTCTGGACCATACTTAGGGAACTTAAATCAGGAACTAAGGGAACTTAAAGGGACAGTACGTGGAAATGATCAATATTTGTTAATTGTCAGTTTGTTGTAATGCCTTCTTAAGTTATCTCCATATTCTCACCTGCAGTTCCTAATTTTGAAAAAATCAGTGTGATTGTGCATATAACCCTTATGCTGTTCCCCGCTTTTGACAGGACGTGAGCTGAACATTACCGGTCCTTCTTCTTCCCAGGATGCCACCACATCCTTGGAATGTTCCTAACAGTAATTTCTAATGATTGTCTGTTTGGATGGGTCAAGATGCTCAGATCTCTACTGAGCAACTGAATCAACCCCAGGCGCTGGGGTGCGTCAAGGGCTCAGAAACCATAACCGGTTCTCTACTAGGGGTCCTGCAAACTACAGAGTTTCAGAGTGTTTGGTTTCATTATATTGTACACAGACACACAATGCTGAATGGGCAGGTTAAGGTCATTGGGAATGAAAATTACTGCTCTTTTTCTAAAATTAAGATGTATTTTGCACTCAACTGCCCCGTTAAGTATCAATCTTGAAATCTGCGATGAAAACGCACCAGAAAAAACTTTTTCTGTACATCTCCACATCAACGTCCCGTATATCGTTGCTATAAAAGCATGCGGGAAACATACAACAAATATAAGGAGGTAAATCAGCATCCGACCCCTTGATGAGTCCTGTGGAGAAAATAAATCGCCCACTCTACGATCAAAGGTGCTCTTGGACAGGCACTTTCACGGTCTGTCATAAAGATAGACCCAAATCTGAACCTCCATTTCTGATGCCGACGCGAAACTCGGACTTTGAGCAGTGTGTCGGAACTTGTCTGTCCTGGGATTTTCCCAAAGTGGGTCGGAACTATTTTCAATTTGTAAATTCCAAATTTCAAGCTTGTACAATTTTTTTTTGAACTCAATACTACAAGGATTGCCTATAAACAACAGAAAGCCAAGCATAAAGTTTCTGTACTGAAAGTTTTGTTTTTTTTTTAAAGATTTTGGACAGTGATACGTGTTCCCCATACATTTCCCACACCGATCTCCTTAAGCTGGGTACACGTTGCAATCCTTCCAACCTTGACCGACTGTTTGAGGCTTACGACGATTTGCCAAGAGGAAGGACTGCTGGTGGTGCAAAAGCCGGGGGTCTAATTGGAGGACCACACTATCGGCCGTAGTTTTCCCAACCTATCCATTCATGCGTTCATCCACAAGTCGACAAACGATCAACGATCATTATCGTTGCAAGAGAAACCATACAATATTAGGAAGTGAGGGAGCTCTTTTGCTTTTTACATAAAGAACTAAAATACCAGATTTCATCACCTTCCCCCCCTACAGTATCTTAAACTTTAAACCCTGAAAACGCCCAGTTATTGAAATCACAGGTGGACCCTTTTCTGCTCAATAACTGTCCAGCAATGTTGCTATATCGGACAGAAGAACATACAAGGGTATTGAAAATCGATAGACAGCAACACATTTTTCAGTGACTTGTCCAAGCGTGTTGTCTTTAGCTAACCTTGCTCCTCCCAGTATCCCGATACAGCTGATGATGTGCCCGAGATTTTCTGAATTTTTGTCACATGCCAGTCAGTTTCTCTACATAAATTGGGAATGGGTCCTAATTTCAGTGGTGCTGAGTCTATAACAAGGACCTCTACCCTATGACAATCTAACCATAAGTAACCGGCAGGAGCATCCTTCTCGTGCTTGCTACACTTGGTAGCTGCAATGCTCTGGTTGTGAGCTGCCCACGGCCTGGCCTCCTGATCTGCTCATCGCTCCAGCGGTCCTTCCCAGTGACTCTCAATATGAGCAGATTTCACATCTAACATTCTGAGACATTCCATAGCTCTCTGTGTTGAGGTTTTCACTCAAGGTGTGACCGCACGTTTTTTTTGCAACGCAATATGGACTATATCATTTCACTGTAAACTGAATTCTTTCTTTGGTAAAGCAGAAACAGACTTGTAACTTATTGGGAATTCTTACCTAAATAACACCGGGGCAGGTTAATAGTATATCCAAAGAGAAAAATATATCGTAAAAGAATGGACAGTGTGGGGGCGGGGAGTATAACATCAAAGTGCCGCATATGTGGACAGTTGGAGTAATACTACATCCAAACTTCTCTTCTCACAAGCGCCACCGTTATGGTATTTCCCTTAATCAAGACCCTTTCGCAGTTTTGCGCGGACAGTTCACACCGCTATAGGTTTTTACCTAGTCCACGGTATCAGCCTTTCGCAGTATTGTAGTCATAATTTCACACCGCTAAAATTGGCCTTTGCCCCCCCGTTGTGCCAGCCTTGCTTAGGATTTGTTGACAGGGCAGACTGGCCTAACACTAATGGTGGTTGTCCCCAGTCCAGCCGGGGCCAGGAGTTTCTATGCGTCACACATCCGCTAGGGGGGGCCCCAAGCCAGCCGCTGTGTCCAGGATGGGATAGGGGCACACACCGCGAGGGGGGGCGCCAAGCCAAGCCGGTGGCAGGAGGCGGAGAGGCCACAACCGCGAGGGTGATTTCCGTCCAAAGCCAGCCGGGCGCAATGGAAGAGGCCACGCGAGGGGGGCCCCAGGCGAGCCGGGCGAGAGGGGTACGGGCGAGAACGGCGACGGGTGGCCCCGGCCCAGGCCGGCGCAGGAGGGGAGCAGGGCACACCCCTAGAGTTTGGCCCCAAGCCAGCCCGGGGGGGCAGGAGGTTAGAGGGCACAACCGCGAGGGGGGGCCCCAAGCCACCTCTCAGTAGGGGGAGAGGGCACACCGCGAGGGGGGGCCCCAGGCGAAGCCGGGCCGCCGTAGGGGAGAGGGCCACCTGGAACGGGGGGGGGGGGGGCCCGGGGCAACGGCCTTGCCAGGGGGGCCAAGGCCCACACACCGCGACGCGGTGGTGCCCCAAGGACGGGCCCGGGGGCAGTATGGGAGAGGGCACACCGCGACAGGGTGGGGCCCCAAGCCAGCCGGGGGCACTCAGATAGGCGTAGAGTTGCCACACCTCTATGGTGGCCCGAAGCAGGCGGGTCTGGGAAGCCAGAGGCCAACCGGGAGAGGGGGGGGGGGGGGGAAACAGGAAGCCTTGCCAAGTATTCCCGCAAGTACACACGTCTTTGGTTGTCCACAATCTAGCCTTATTGCATCGCACATTCCAAACTCTATGCTGTGGTTTTGCCCAATAATCCAGCCTGGCGCAGCATTTGTGTGCATTTTTCACAGCGACTCAGTATGCCACACGCTCTCTAATGGGTTTGCCTCAATCCAGTCTACCTGACCGTCAGAACTACACACAGATCCACATACTATACTTTGTCTTCTCCCGTCCAACGCTTGCCCATTTCCACATTCCACTCTATGTTTTGCAACAATCCAGACTTTATCTCAGTATTTCCCCACACTCCAACTCTATGGTTTTCCACATTCAAACCTTGCCCCTTATTCCACATTCCCACCTCTAGGTTTTCCACAATCCAAACCTTCGCTCAGTATTCCACATTCCAACCTCATGGTTTTCCACTATCCAACCTTGCTCAGTATTACCTTATTCCACCTCTGGTTTTCCCCAATCAACCTTGCGCATATTCCCACATTCCAACCCTCTGTGTGGTTTTCCACAAGCCAAAACTTGCCCAGTATTACCACATTCCAACCTCTATGTTTATCCACCCACATCCAACCTTCCAGTATTCAACTTCCAACACCTCTACTGATCATTCAACCCACAGTCCAACCTTTCGCCCAGTATATAACTCCACAATGCCATACCTCTATGGTTTCCCACAATCCAACCTTGCCTCAAATATTCACCATTTCCGACCTCTATGATTTTCCAGCAATCCAACCTTGCTCAGTATTCACTTCTCAACCTCGTGGTTTTCCACAATCCAACCTTGCCCATATTCACCTTCCGACCTCTATGGTTTTCCCAATCCAACCGTGCTTAGTAGGTTAACCACATTCCGACCTCTCTGGTTTTTCCACAATTTGTGAAACCTTGCCATAAGTTCCAAGCATTCCAACCTCTAATGGTTTTCCACATCCAACCTTGCCCATTTCCACATTCCCACCTTTATGGTTTTCCCACAGTCCAAACCTTGCCCAGTATTCCCCCATTCCAACCTCTATGGTTTCCCACAATCCCACCTTTCCCAATATTTCACATTCCGACCTCTATGGTATTCCACAAGCCACCCTTGCTCGTATTCCAACATTCCAACCGCTATGTTTTTCCACAATCCAAACCTTGCCCCAAATTCGACATTCCGACCTCTATGGTTTTCGACAATCCACCTTGCTCAGTTTCCCACTTCCCCCCCGACCCATCTATGGTGTTCGACAATCCAACCTTGCCCATCAGTAATTCCCACATTCCGACCTCTATGGTTTCCACAATTCAACCTTGCCCAGTATTCCACATCCACCTCCTATGGTTTTCCGACAATTCACCTTGCCCAGTATTCCCCTTTCCAACCTCTTGGGTTTTCCACAATCCAAACCTTGCCCAGTCTTCCACCTTCCAAACTCTATGTTTCCACAATCAACTTTGCCCAGTATTCAACATTTTCGACCTCTTATGTTTGCCACAACTCCAACGTGCTCCTCATTCCGCGCACATTTCATGTACCTCTACGCTGGCGTGTTATCCACAATTCAACCTTGCCCCATATTACACATTCTAGCCCTATGGTTTTCCACAAATCCACACCTTGGGGGGCTCACTATTCCACCATGGCTAACGCCTATGGTTTCGCCACAATCCACTTGTCCAGTATTCCACATTCCAACCATCTACATGCTTTTTCCACAATCCAACCTTGCTCAGTATTCCCCATTCCAAAACCTCTATGGTTTCCCACAATCCAACCTTGCCCGTATTCAACAATAAATCCGGACCTCTATGTTTTTTTCCACAAGCCAACCTGGCTCATTATTCCACATTACTAACCTCTCTGGTTTTCCACAATCCAACCTGGCTCATATTCCACATTCCACCTCTATGGTTTTTCCACAAATTCAACCTTGCCCAGTATCCACATTCCAACCTCTAGGTTTTCACCATCCTACCCTTGCTCAAGTATTCCAAACAGTCAACCTCCTATGGTTTTCCACTATCCAACCTGCCAGTATTTCCACATTCCAACCTCTGGTTTTTCCAAAATCCCACCTTGCTCAGTATGCCACATTCAACCTCTATGGTTTTCCCAATCCACCTTGCCCAGTATTCCAACATTCCAACTCTAATGTTTTCCCACAATCCAACTGGCCCAGTATTTAAACATTCCGACCTTATGGTTTTCCATCAATCCAACCTTGCTCATGTATTCCCCATTCCACCCTCGAAGATTTTCCATACAATCCAACCTTGCCCGCAGTATTCCCATTCCAACCTTCTATGGTTTTCCACTATCCAACCTTGCCTCAGTATTCCACATATCCAACCTCTATGGTTTTCCACAATGTCAAGCCTTGCCCAACTTCGCACATTCCACACCTCTATGGTTTTCCACAATCCAACCTTGCTCATATCCACAGTCCAACCTCTATGGTTTTCCCACAATCCAACTGCCTGGCCTCGTATTCCCCATTCCAACCTCTAATGGTTGTACACAATCCACCCTGCTCTAATTCCCCTTCCACAACCTCTATGGTTTTCCTACATATCCCCACCTTGCCCATCTTCAACATCCGACCTTCTATTGTTTTCCACAATCCCACCTTGCTCCGATTCCACATTCCCCAACCTCTATGGTTTTCCCCAATCCAACCTTGCTCAGTATTCCCCATTCCAACCTCCTCCGTTTTTCCACAATCCAAACCTGCTCAGTAATTCCACATTCAACCTCTATGTTTTCCACTTCCAACCTTGCCCAGTAGTCCTCATTCCAACCTCTATGGTTTTCCACATCCCACTTGCTCAGTATTCCACATTCCCACCCTAAATGTTTCCACAATGCCAACCTATGCCCAGTATTCTACTTTGCAATGAACCTTAGGAAATAGGAGACTTTCTGCCCCATGTTTCTGCTCTGCACTGTTTTTGTTCCCAGCATACTCTATTAGCTGTCTTTGTGAAGGTGCGAATCATATACTATAACTGCACAGGGGGAAGACAGGAAATGGGAGAGAAGGTAAATGAAGCCCCAAGAATGGTTCTGATTACAATCCCAGACTGAGAGGATTGGCTTCTGAAAACTGTTTTCTAGTCATCGGTTGTGTAACACGCACAGAATATCACACACCCCCATCCTGCAATCTTGGCTCTCATCGATTTTCCCCCTATTGTTAATTGTTTATAAATTATTAATTTGCCCTTTGGCATATAACATATGCGGGCCCCCCCTGACCACAGTTTTATCTTGGAAAAAATGAAAAGAGACATATTAACTGCTAATGTCCAGTTTGAATAGATAGTTTTATTTGTGTTTAACAGAAGTCCAATTCTATTCTTCAATAGGCAGTTGCGTTTCAAACTTAAAACTTCAATAGCCTTGCTCCCAATAATGGTGGGATAATTCTCTTACAAATTACGGTACGCATACATGAGTAGATCCTAATCCCCCTAATTTCGTTTCTCCGATCGATATTATATATTAATCTGTAATCGGTTGGTTCATCATCAGTGCAGAAAGAATGAAGATATCCAGCTTGACCCATCTCCAAACAATCCCTGATTGGACTGTGGAACTTTCGATTCATATTAAACTCTTTAGGCACTGGTCGGTTTTTCCTGGGGGGGGAGATTGAGGTTTCTATATAGCTGGCAGATTTTCCAAACACAAATTTGCATTTCGGTTTGTCCTTTAGAAATAAACTCCATCCCTTGTATTCAGTATAATTACAGCTCCCATGCCTAACTGAAATGAGATAACCACCCCATTTGGTTTTCGCACCCATCCTTTTCAACTATTGCTAGACCTTCCTGTACCAATCTGATGTAAGCCTAACAGAAGTGTCCCCCTCTTCCCCAGGAGTTCCTTGGTCCTCAGTCTGCTGCAGTTACTCCTGAGCCTGTCACACTTCAAGCTACAATTGGAATGGCGCGTGGGATTGTGAGCATTTTGGGGACTGGATGTGTCATGTCACAAACCAGAGTCCAATTTCATTGTGACAGGTAGGGGTCCAGGTTACCCCAACAATCCTGCATCTATTCATTCTAACAGTCTATTTTATAATTGAGTTAAACACAAAAACAAGTTTTGAGAGCTGATGCAATAAAAATGCAAAAAAATTTGCTGGGCCACACACTGTTACCTAACTGCCGTGATCCAGTAACAAGCTTATGTCTGATTGGACACTTGAAAATTCAGCGCCACAGGCAAAACTTTTTCCTCACCTGCTATTGCCAAAAAAATTGTTATCATAGGAAAGAACCAATAGCTGCATGTGTATGCGTTTGTTTCAGGCGTAGTTCCTCTATTCACACAGTGGGATCAAACGAACCGGGGCTAAACATCCCCCCGCATACACTCACGTCATGGGATTTTCAAAAGCTGTCTAATGCAGTCACCAGAACTCCAAAAAAACTGATACACATCTCACAATTTGATTGTACATTCTTTTTAAACCACAGTTGTATGAATGTGGAATGATTAAAGAACCACAAAAGGCCCTCAACATACATTGCATTAAGGTAGAATTTCCTTGTTATAACAGCAGTATTTGTGTCTAATTTTGTTCGAGAACTGTAAACCTTCTATAATACTTTGTGTCTTAATTTTATCAAGCAGTACAAGTTGCTCAGTGTCACCATACCTAGTGTCACTGACCATTATGTCCGTTTAAACACATGCCCAGATCCTAATATCTGCAGGACTTGTCACAGTTGGTTCACAAACTCCGACAACCCCTAGTAATTCCCTCTAGCTCAATCCTTTACAGGGTACAGAGTAGGCAAGGGAGCTTGACTGAAGGTCACGGGTGTGGTCATGTCAACGGTTACATCACAGCGATCAGCTAGTTTCATCCCAGTTCTTCAAATGTAACATTTACTTTAATGCGATTTGCTGTATTGGCTATTTACAGTTATTGTGTTTTTTATCTTAGTTATCCAATAAAGGTATCGCCTTTATACCACATAGCTATGATTATCTTAGTTAGCTAATAAAGGTATGTGGTATAAAGGTGATACCTTTATTGGCTAACTAAGATAATCATAGCAAGCTTTCAGAACATTCTAGTTGCTTCTTTATGTATTCAGCTTGAAAAAGGAACTAGAATGTTCTGAAAGCTTGCTATGACTATCTTAGTTAGCCAATAAAGGTATCACCTTTATACCACTTTTGTTTTTTTAGTCATTTTTGTTTCTTATGGGTGCAGCAATTGTTTTTTCTCCTCCTATAGTGGGCAGTGTGCTTGTGGTCTATGGAGATATGACCACCAATCAAAAGGGTTTTGCATAATAGTTAAAATAGCCCTTTTTCCATTTATTAAACATGCAGACAACTGATTTGCAAGTCCCACATATATATATCCGTAAATCACAATGGCAGCTGTAAATGTACTAAAAAGCAATACCATGTCTTTATAAATATGACCCCTATAATCGTGTTCCTGTAAAGGCATGGGCGTGAATCTCTTAAAGGGACGCCCAGTGTCCCAAAACACATTTGAGCCGCACACCAGTTTTCTGAAGAATATAAAGGCTTTTATCAATAAATGCTCACATATATAACAGCAACGTTTATTGGTAAAAGCCTTTATTTTCTTCAGAAAACTGGTGTGCGGCTCAAATTCGTCAGATTTGTCACCAGATTATCTGGTGAATGAAGAACTGGTGGCTTTTACACTAATTAGTCACTCAGCTTTGCTGCATGTGTTTCTGATATCCCTTTGATTACCATGTTGCTCTCTGGTTTGCAATCATATCTCTATGCTCTAGTACTAGGGATTATTTCTGGTGCAATATAAGAACCAGATATTTCAATTCATCAATAGCTCTGTTACTGTCAAGTAGTTAAGGTGAGGACACTACAACGCACCAAGCGCGCACGCTTTCGTGTGCATTATCGCACACGCTTTTTGTGCCTTGGCGTGTGTTATTTTCGTGTTTGAGCTCGCACTTTCGCTATCTTTAAAGCGAAAACACAAGCAATTGCGCAAAATGCTCGCAGCAAAACGCAAACTGACGCGCATGCATATTGGAAATCGCAGAACATTCGCGTTCCCTCGATTTCCATGTTAGCGAAAATCGCGGGTGCAAAACGCGTACGCCAACAAGCGGAAAAACTTGCTAGTGTGGCCTAGCCCTTAGTTAGCATAGCAAATCAAGCTTTTGCTGGAATTTTTTTTCTTAGATAGATAGCCAAATACTGAGAACTAAACTGAGAGCCATCTGAACTAAGGGCTGCCCATTCAAGCTACCCAGCCAGATTCGCTCAATAAGCTTATATCCCAGTACATGCCTTAGTACAAAGACATAACACTTCAGATGAAATGCATAACTGAAACTAGCCCTCCTTACTGAACATTCACTTTGTAGTGACTCCTAACCCAACCCCCAAAATCGGATTGGTCCATGGTCCAATAAGATTCTCGATTGTATCTAGGCCAATTAGATTTTGGGGGGTGTGTTTGAGACACTATAAAATGGCATGGAATCTTTAGAGAAGCTCAGTTTCTAATCAGCAGTCAAACTAGCAGGTCTTGCCTTTGTATTTAGGTTAGAGATTTGCAAATAGATGGCTGGTTGTTTGGTTGGACTGCAGAAATTAAAATATTATAGCTCCTGGTTTTCTTACCATAGGTTTTGTACACACGTGCGATCGTGGTTGCCGACCCGCGAAGCACTTTATGTACTAATGGCCTTTCGGGTAATAATTGTCCTGTGTAAGGGCACTTTATCAACCAAAATGGCCACTCATTCGAAGATCCGCCCAGCGGATCGAGCAATGATCCCCGAACGAATGGCTATTTCCCTGATAAAGTGCCCAGATACGGGACAGTTATGGGCTGAAATTAATGCGTGGCGGGTCGGCATTTGCGATCGCACATGTGTAGTAATCCATAAACAGTACATGTGTTGATATAACAGATACGTATGTGATAATAGTTTTTTGATTCCAGACGCTGAAATTGCTTTACTTTAGCCAAATAGCCTGCAAAACTGTGAGCAATCCTAGTGCATGTTGTTGTAGCTAGTTTTTTTCTTTTTTGTTTCTTCCAACATTTCCTTACAGCACTCTCATACAGCAGAGGGCAGTTAGGGAATTAGGGGTTATATCTATTGAAAACATGCATCCACGTGCCGGTCATAATCAGTGCATTGTAAATACAACCAGGTTGTAATTAGTGCACCTGCTACTTACCTTTATTATAATCGATAACTATATTTCCACTTACAATATACTTATTATAGAAAAAAGAATCTGGTAACAAATGCAAACACAGTTTGTTCCTGTGCTGAGCATGGCAATGATTTCTCTATTGCCCCCCAGTGCACTGCATAGCCAGAAAAAACTATAACAATCTATATAACAATCTATGTAACAATCTATATAACAGTCTATATACCAATCTATATAACAATCTGTGTAACAATCTATTACAATCTATTACAATCTATGTAAGAATCTATATAACAACCCATATAATCTATATAACAATCTATATAACAATCTGTGTAACAATCTATATAACAAACTATATAACAATCCATGTAACAATCTATATAACAATCTGTGTAACAACCTATATAACAAATTATTTAACAATCCATGTAACAATCTATGAGCACTAGGAGAAATGGAACAGCAGACTGCACTGAGCAAGCAGGAAGGGGGGATTCCAGGCACGAGTAATCCCCCCTAAACACGTCCCTGGTACAGTAAGTTACCGTTGCCATTTTTCCTTTATGTTGGTTGAACTTTTCAGATTTTTTTCTCCCAATTGACTTTAATGGGTCTGATTTCGGATTTTTTGGGTCCGAAAATCTAAAATCACAACTGATGAGTTCGCCCATCTCTAGGCGGAACATACCAGCTCCTTCTCCTACAGTGGAGGGAGACATTATGAAACAACGGTAATTTCTGATTGTGAATGACCACCTGCAGTGTTGTCATTTTCAGCCTAAACATCTTGCCGTTACTTTGCAAATTCCTTCGAAACATATGGGATTGATTGGGTATCGGAAATGTGTATGGCCACCTTTTGGAATGATACACATGGCCCATATTGTGTTCCCTACTGAACCCCAGCCAACCATTCCTGGCTGTTTATTCCTATTATTGGTCATTTGCAGTGAATCTTGACCATTTGTATCTAGATCTATGTGTCAATCTGATACTTGGTAAAATATCTATTAGCAGTATCGTTAATGGGACGATTGACACCAGTGCATCAGGCCTTACACCAGGAAGAAACCTTCCAGGAAACTCACATGTCCCTTTTCACACTAACCCGACCCGCAATCACCTTCTCTACTTTCCATCCCCATTTCAGGTCTGTCCCTTTCTCCCCCTGCCCAGTGATATTGCCCAGTCAGCAGCTGGTCAGCGAATCAGAGGTAAAAAGGTTCAGCTATCATGGAAAAGTGCAGTGCCAGCAATAGGGCCCCAGGCAACTATTGTACGTTCAGTGCACATGGAACAGAGGGAAGGGATTAAAGGATCTGTGGGGCCATAGCATGCCTGCACAGCAGGAACACAGCCAGACCACAGGGTCAGCTTGGGAGGGGAAACTTTATGTATTTAACCTTAGCAAAGTCATCATCAGAATCTCAGCGATCCCTGTTAATTAAATGTGCAACATTCTGATCCTTACAGCAGAATGATAAATCTAACAATGGTCTTCAGGTACACCACACCTACACACACAGGGAATCGAGGTTAATGATTTAAGGTAAAGCTGCACAGGTTTAACCCAAAACACATTTTTATGACATGCAGCCCAAGATCAGTTAGTTTCAATAATAAAATTAGTACAGTACAGTACAGGGGTGATCAACCTGAGGCACGCTGGGGGCCACATGAGCAGCCCCCAATGCAGTAACCGGGCCATGAGTGTAGCCCCTCCCCCAACACACTCACACCTTTCCCGGCACACACCAAGCCCCGCCCACCAGTGCCGCAGTTTGGGCATCATTGGTATAGCATTTGAGATCGAACAAAGACTTACGTCTATCTAGTCCAAGCTACTCAGCAATACCCACATTTTTTGCCTAATCTCCCCCCCCCCAGTATGAAGGGGAAAATAATTCCTTCCTTCCTGATTTGATTCCTGACAAGTCGGAATCAAAAATATCCCTGGAGCAACTCCAACTTTATGTATCAATACCAGTAACCTGCAACATTCTTTATTTTTAAACTATCCAATGAACCTGCCATAACAACGTCCACTGGAAGACAGTTCCATAGCTTTACCGTTCTCACAGTGAAAAACCCTTTCCGAACTTGAAGCCTAAACCTTTTTTCTTCAAGTCTTAAGGGATGTCCTCGTGTCCTCTGACATGTTCTATTGGTGAACAATGCCCCAGATTGTGTATGGCCCGTTAATGTATTTATACACAGTAATCATATCCCCACGCAAGCGCCTTTTCTCCAGCGTACATAATTGTATATTATCTAATCTATCTTTATATTCAAGCTCCCCAGTCCCTTTAGTAATCTATTTACCCTTCCCCCATTTTAAAGATGTCCTTTTTGTACACAGGATTCCAAAACTTCACCGCATATTCCAAATGAGGCCTTACCAATGCTTTGTAAATAGAGAGAGAAAAATATTTTCTCCTTTGAATCCAAACCTCTCTTTATATAAAATAATATCTCGCTGCAGGTGCGTAACTACCAGCAACTGCAGGGGGGGGGGGCAGGAGTCAAGGCAGCCCTTGACTATGGAGTTATGTCCACCAATCAGAAGGGTTTTACATAATGGTTAAAATAGCCCTTTATCCATTTATTAATGAAACATGCAGAATCAGTTAAACAAGCAAACAACTGATTTACAAGTCCCACCTGGGATTTTACATTAACCCTTTCCCTTCTTCTATAGTCATCAGAACTACATGATCTGATATTATTGTGTGCAAGTAGCATGTTGATGTCAGATTGAATCAGTTTATCAATGGTATATATATATATATATATATATATAATATTAAAAGACAAAAAAAGCAGCAGCAACTAGGGCCATATTTATAAACACACGGTATCGCACATTAGTGGTACCGCGTGTTATCAGTAAATCACAATGGCAGCTGTAAATGTACTAAAAAGCAATACCATGTCTTTATAAATATGACCCCTAGGGCCATGGTATTGCTTTTTAGTGATCCCGGGACTTTAACGATCAGTATCGTAAATTTACAATCGTTTAATTTTTTTTTTTTAATTTGCAATCGTAAATTTACGATACCGGTCGTAAATCTATGATAATGAAATCGTAGATTTATGATCCCCATAGAATACCATTGCGGTAGTTTACGATCGTAATTTAAGACTGCGATCGTAAATTAGCTAACCCGCGGTATTGCTAAAAAGCGATACCATGTCTTTATAAATATGATCCCTATAATCATGTTCCTGTAAAGGCATGGGCGTGAATCTCTTAAAGGGACGCCCAGTGTCCCAACACACAAATTTGAGCCGCACACCAGTTTTCTGAAGAATATAAAGGCTTTTATCAATAAATGCTCACATATATATAACAGCAACGTTTAACTGGTGTGCGGCTCATATTTGTCTTACTATATATATATATATATATACACACACACACATATACATATACACACATACATACACACATTGACAGAGAGAAACCAGATTATCTTGTGAATGAAGGACTGGTTGCTTTTACAGTGCAATTAGGGCTGGGCCAGCACGTTTTTCGTGCGTTTGCACAATCGTTTTCGTCTGCGATTACGCCCGCGATTTTCACTAAAACAGAAGTGGGGGGAACGCAAAAATTCCCACGATTTCTGTTGCGCATGCGATTGCGCGTCCTTTCGCATTTTTCGTTCAACCACTTTTTCGCGCAATCGCATGCCTTTTCTCTTTGTAAATAGTGAAAACGCATGCGCAAACTTGAAACAATGTGCGCAAATGCACAGAATTTGTGACAAAACGCTCGAGATTTGGTGAGTTGTAGAGTGGCCTTGGCCTTATTCAGACTCGGCTTTGCTGCATGTGTTTCTGATATCCCTTTGATTACCATGTTGCCCTCTAGACTGGTTTGCAATCCTCTCTCTATGTTCTATTACTGGAGATTATTTCTGGTGAAATATTGGAACCAGATATTTCAATACATCAATAATGTTACTTAAATCTCCTGTTGAGTAGTTAGTTGGGATAACAAATCAAACTTTTGCTGGAATTCTTTTATCTTAGATACAGATAGCTAAATACTGAGAACTAAACTGAGAACCATCTGAACTAAGGGCTGCCCATTCAAGCTACCCAGCCAGAATCACTCAATAAGCTTATATCCCAGTACATGCCTTAGTACAAAGACATAACATTTCAGATGAAATGCATAACTGAAACTAGCTCTCCTTACTGAACATTCACTATTTGTAGTGACTCCTAAACCACCCCCCAAAATCTGATTGGTCCAAGATCCATGATCCAATCAGATTTAAGATTGTATCTAGACCAATCAGATTTTGGGGGTGTGTTTATGAGACACTATAAAATGGCATGGAACCTTGACAGGAATATGTCCGAGTATTGCTTCGGGACATAACCTCCCCATCTACTTCAAACCTGACCACCAATCCGTCCCTCTCCCCTTTTCCCAATAAATGACACCACACCAATTTTCCGAGAGGAAAAGAAATAATGGCCACTTTATTGTGACAAACTTAATAATAACTTTCAAACTTTTATAGCATAACACTTAACAATTGAATACCAATTAAAATAACATTAATTTTTCTGGCAATGTTCCCCATTCCACCAATAACCAACCTCCCGCCGCTCCATCTTTCCGTCCCAGGAGGCCCCCCATAACCAAGCCTCCCGCCGCTCCATCTTTCCGGCCCAGGAGGCACCATGATAAAGTCTCATACAATCTCCCCTGGGGCCCCTTTTCGCCCCAGGGAGGTTATTAGACCCACACACCTTGGGAACTGTATCCCTTCTCTCCAACCCTCCTTTAGGGCAGCCGCCCCCTTTAACATTGCCAGAAATCGCCAACACACATCTCAACTTACCGTAAAGCTATGTATAGGGCAGGCAGGCAACGCTCCAACTATCTCACCAAAATGGTGCCTACCCTAACTAACCCACCCCTTTTCCTAATTCCCGCCTACCCTCACTTCCTCCCCTGTTCCCATCAAACTCCACCCACCCCTCAGCTCCGTCCCAGTCCCTGTCATGAGCTCCCTGGCTGTATTCTCCAGCTTGTCGCTTACTTGACAGGAATATGTCCGAGTCTTGCTTCGGGACATAACCTCCCCATCTACTTCAAACCTGACCACCAATCCTTCCCTCTACCCTTTTCCCAATAAATGACACCACACCAATTTTCCAAGAGGAAAAGAAATAATGGCCACTTTATTGTGACAAACTTAATAATAACTTTCAAACTTTTATAACATAACACTTAACAATTGAATACCAATCAAAATAACATAAATTTTTCTGCCAATGTTCCCCATTGCTCCAACTATCTCACCAAAATGGTGCCTACCCTAACTAACCCACCCCTTTTCCTAATTCCCGCCTACCCTCACTTCCTCCCCTGTTCCCATCAAACTCCACCCACCCCTCAGCTCCGTCCCAGTCCCTGTCATGAGCTCCCTAGCTGTATTCTCCAGCTTGTCGCTTACTTTAGAGGAGCTCAGTTTATAATCAGCAGTCAAATTAGATTAGAGATTTGCAAGTAGATGGCTGGTTGTTTGGATCGACTGCAGAAATAAATTTTATGTAGTTTCTGGGTTTCTTACCTATGGAATCATAAGGTTTGTACACATGTGCAGTTGTGGGTGCCCACGCACAATGTGTACTAACAGCTGTTTTAGGCGATAGTCATCCCGTGTATGGGCACTTTATCAGCCAAAATGGCCGCTTGTTCAGAGGCCCCCCTGGTGGATCGGGCAAGGATCCCCGAAAGAACGTCCATTTCGCCCGATAAAGTGGCGATTATCGGACGAACGTACAGGTCAGGTCAGCACCCGCAATCGCACATGTGTATTAACCTATAGTATAGTAATCCATAAACAGTTCATACGTGTTGATATAACAGATATGTGATAATAGTTTTTTGATTACAGAGCTAGAAATTGCTTTACTTTAGCCAAATAGCCTGCAAAACTGTGAGCAATCCTAGTGCATATGTAGTTGTGCTACTTCCACCATTTCCTGACAAGCACTCTCATACAGCAGAGGGCAGTTAGGGAAAGTTAGGGGTTATATATATTGAAAACATGCAGCAAGGCTGTCAGAATCAGTGCAGTGTAAATACAACCAGGTTGTAATTAGTGCAGCCCTGCTACTTACATTTATTATAATCTGATAACTATATATATCCACTTACAATATAAGCTTATTATAAAATAAAGAATATGGTAACAAATGCAAAATCACAGTTTGTTCCTGTGCTGAGCAGGGAAATGATTTCTCTATTGCCCCAGGGCACTGCATAGCCAGAAAAAACCAACTTGGATACTTCATTAAAAGTGAACAGAAAGTGAATGGTTGGATAATCCATTGGAATGGCGGCAACTAAAGAGCTCCTATGTTATGTAAGTTATGTAACATAGGAACTCTTTAGTTTCCGCCATTCCTCTGGCAGGGCGCACAAAAGTAAAGACCTTTCTAATGTGGCAACAAACATCCGTTTATTGTAAGCACATTTACTTTAAGGTACCAGGTATAAAAGATCATGATTGATATCATTATGATAACTGAAGGCTTGCACCGATAAGTTGGCTGAGAGGTCCATGTGAGTGCCAGGGAGAAAGTTTAGTGTTAGGTTAGGGGTGTGTGCTTGGTGTACTATAAAATTGGGGACATGCACCCACGCTGTTGTGCGGCTATCTGTACTAGGGCATTGAAACTAAGCAAGAAGGGGGGACCCAATAGTGAAGCTGAAAAGTATGACTAGAAAATATAGGTTATGTAGCTGGGAGTGTTGGAGAAAACGCCATGTCCCTGTCTGCTTTAAATGCCGCAACTGTTCCATATACAAGACACTTTGAGTGCCATGAGAAGTGATTTGTATATTGGGCAGACTAAACTGCAGCTACAACACAGTATGGCCTAGCACAGAAGAGCCTATTCAGCTCAGGATTCGGCCATGTACCTGCATCTTTATGTAAAAGGACACGTGATTAAACACTGTAATAAAGGTAATATCTTAGACAGAGATGGAGTGGATTAAAAGGGGCATGGTGGAAGCCATTTATGTTAAAATGAGAAACAAGCCTAAATGGAGGTGGTTGGGTTTGGCAACAATTCTGTCACACATAATGCTTTTTTGACACCTTACCACGCACAAATTAGTAATGCATCTTGGCTAACCCATTTCATACATGACTCCTATGACACCTTGCACTTTGAGACACATTTTAGGGTATTTGTTGGCAAGATTTTTGTACTAGCAAAAAAGTCCAACTGATGTAAGTGAATTCTACATAAATGACCTTGATGAATCAATCTTAAACAAGTGAACTTTGAATACTTACCTTAAGTGTTGCCAACTTGTCAGAGTATTTGTACGGCTGTCTTATGTTGGTATATGTCTTAAATTAAATTCTGCTCCAAATGATGACTTGATAGTCTCGTTCGTCTGAAATACTTTGAAGAACAAGATTTTAGCATGGTGGAGTTCTGATGGGAGCTGATAGCGGGGGAGGGGGTGATTAAAAACTGGAGCAAGGAACAAACTTAACATTTTTTTTTTATTGCAGGAGTCAACCAGTGCTTCCTGTAAGAGGTATGTTTTAACTTCCTGTTATCCAATACCCTGCTTCCTTTCTGAAAGGATAAGTGGGTGTTACTCTGGTACACAGTCGTATGGCATATAGTTAACCAAAGCACTGTGCAGATTACAAATGCTGAACCAATGTTAATGTTTAAAATCTGCAAATGTGTAGAACTAGGTGTGGCACCAGGTTAAATATATAGTAAATATTCTGTTCCCCCGATGATGAAACCTTCACATATCCGACCTGATGTCTGGTACCAGAGCCTGAAAAGGTCGAACCCACTGGTGCCAACAGTAGGAGAGGAAGGAACAATGGTTCCAGTTGGAACTGTCTGAGGGGCTTTCTATCTAAATCTATTGAAAATGCGCCTTGGTTGGGTCTATATAAAAAAAAGGCATTTTTAAACTGAGTCTAGTATAACTTTATAGGGTACATAATCCCTTTGTCACCATGGAGTTCATTAACCATAGTGATGAACAAAGTTGCAGGCTTCAAACTGCAAGGTGACTTTTAAAGTACACCATATTTCCAACTTGCTGTTAATGGGTAGCTGTATCATACTGAAATATGATGATTTCTGTCAACGTTCCTTTGTTGGCTCTGTGCTAAACTTCCTTTAGCAGGACGTCCCCCACGTGATTCAGTCATGTAGTCAGCCTCACTATTTTGATCCCTTAGCCTCACGCTGTGCGCGTGCTCCTGATTACGTTGGCGCGGCAGTGACGCCATCAGGCGCACCAGCTAAAAATTACAGCCACCTCCCGCGATAGGCAGGCAGGATTTGGGAGCTGAGGAGACTATCTGACTTTTGAGCTGGCGCGCCTGATGTCAAATGCGCACGCGCCAACGTGAGACTAAGGGAGCAAAATAGGCAGACTGTTTACTGAATTGCATGGGGGAGGTCCTGCTACAGGAAGTTCAGCACAGAGCCAACAAAGGAACATTTAACCACTGCAGGAAGGGGGTAGATAAGAATATAATATAGATATAATAAATAATAGATAAACACCACCACATTATTTCAGTATGATGCAGCTACCCGCTAAGTTTGAGATACGGTGTACTTTCCTTTAACTTAACATTGATTGTATGTAAAGGTTTTTGTAGGTCTGTTAGTTATAAGGAATTCTAGTGAATCTGTATGTTCAGAACGACTTTAAATGTTTATGGAAATCTGCAGGAGAAGTTGTTACTTAACTACCTTATAGGTATAGTTGGCACAATTTTACATGACCCGAATCTTCTTTTGTTGTAGGTGTAGAACAGCCGGCATGAAACCACATGTTCATAGCCAGGTATGTATCCTTGTATTAAATGTAATGTATGTATTGCTGTGATGAGTCACACTAGCTCACTTTGAATTAAAATGTGAAAGCTTTGAACTTCTGAGCTTCTATGGATGCTTTTCTGGTCATGGTGTTGAAATACTGATATATATATTTAAAAAAAAAATTTTTTATCCCCAGTGTATGAATTCCAATCAGTGGACTGTGCACAGAGCTTGGTTGAGTTAAAAAATACACGTGGATTTCCTGGCATATGCGCGTTGCTGTTGGCAGCTGTTTGTAGCAATCTAGTAAGTATAATGTAGTTAGAAATAAACTGCAGAATACAGATCAGTGCTCTTACTAGTAATTCTGTATTTAATGCAGGCCTAAGTTTGTAGGGTTCCCTGGGTTAAAAACTATTCCAAATACAGGCTATTAAGCAAAATACTGGCCCACCTCATGTTTTATGAAGTTTGTTTAGATTCAAAAGCAAATATTTGTCACTGACATGATGATCTTGATCTCATGGAATCTCGTTCGACTGAAAAATCCTGTTGAGACTTTGTATCTGACAAGTGTGCACTGGGGAAAGTTGTTGAGGGTTATTTTTTTTGGTTTTGATTTTTTCTCTTGTTTTTTTTCCCAGGCTCCACAGTTGGTTGCATGTTACAATCCTGTAATCTGATCATCTGGAAATAATTCTAATCTAATTGCAAGGTACATAAATGTAAAAAAAATTTTACATGCCGGCTAAAAAGTGTTTATTTGTATGATTTGACAAGATAAGGCAGCAATCTAGCCCAATGGGGGGGATTAGGAAATGTATGAAATGGAATCTTGTAAATTTTTATAATAAGTATTGCTGTAGGCTAAGCTCTTCCAAATAGTGTTGATAGAAAGCTTTTTTTGATCAGCCAAAAATTCACGCTATATACTATTCCGGGACTTAATGCAAGAAGGGTTTTGTAACAATCCTGAGCAATGATGATCTTATACCGCCCCAGTCTGATGTCCATGACTGAGTGGTTTACTCTGAGCTGCCCCCCGTGTCCGGCTTAAAATGAACTGATAATGCAAGGCTAACTTTAAGATGCTAATTATAATTTTGTGCTTACAGGTTCTTCAAGCAATTAATGGCAACTGTTGTGTGCAGAGCAATAGGATTGACATCCCTGGATGCTGAAATTTATATACCCAACACAACTTAAATTGTAAATAACTGCTTTCATAATTGTAACAACTCAATGTATTTAACAAATCGGATTCCCTGGTTTAGTTTTTCTAACATTCCACACGTGAAATTTAATAATGCCAGTGACCCAAATTTTAAAATGGGTGCGGATTGGTTTAATTTGACTGGTAATATACTGCACTGAAACTGCTAATTTCTGATTGTTACATGTTACATGTTAGATTTATTTGTAAGCATATAGTTAAACAAAGCTCAGATATTTCCAAGTGGGACAGACCTTATTCTATCAGCTCTTCTAAGTAGGGATGGCATAGAACTCGAACCGGAGTTCGAGCCGAACTGTTCGAGTTCGAACGGACCCGGACTTCTCAAACTATCTCGGACGCGGACTTTTGATATTTCCCGGACTTTCGATGATTTATCGAATGTTCGAACGTTCGAATCCGCGAGTAAAATGTACATGGTATCTAGGCGCGAACATCGAATCTGCGAGTAAAGTCTCCGTTAAAGCCTATAGGCGAGCAACGAATCTGCGAGTAAAATGTCCATGTTACCTCAAACGTTCGAACTCGAAAGTAGCGCACGTGAGAGTAAAATCGATTTTACGAAAGTCCTGGATATTGGAACATGCTCCCCAGACCATTTCCCCGGTCCCACAGCCATTTACATTAAGTTACCATTAATATTTTAGTTGTATTTGACTCGAACTTTTCGAACTATTTGCCTCCCATAGACTTTAATGGGTCCGTTTTCGAACTTTCGAACTTTTGAACTTTTCCAATAGTTCGAAAACGGACCGAACTTTCAATAGTTCGACCATCTCTACTTCTAAGTTGTTCTTTAGGTCTGACAAACTGTTCAGTGCAGATATGAATTCACAGCTACCTTGGTTTACTGACTGCATAGTTAAGTTAGCCATACAAGGGAAGATGTTCTTCCGATTGAGTGCAACAATCAGAAATGTGATTGGAAGAACTGCTTGAAGTTTCCCACACTGAGCAAGTCAGTGAGTTGTGCTAGTAATGTTGCATTCAAAGGGCTAACTTGCACAAAGGAAATAAATGGAAAAGTGAAAACCAATGTAGTTTTATACGCAAGTGAAGATGAGCTGTGCTGTCATTAAGGAAGTTGGTACAAAGTATTTGACATGGTTTTAGGGACCTCGGCTTTACAGGTAGCAAGTAAGGTGGAGATTAATAATTACAAAGGGGCATTTTCAGTGCAGTATCTGCTATTCTAAGCAAACCAGATGCATTTATTGCTGAATAATCACCAGGAACTTCCAGCTGTACCGGGTGCACAATGTAGTGATGTCATGTCCAATGACTGCAGTGTATTCTGTGCTTTCCTGAATGCTGAAAAAGCTGTGAGCCTGCCTTAAAGGGGGGGATAGGGGTATTTCTGGGAGCATCTCTTCTAAATGTTAGTATAGCGTAAGTGAGGTTTGGGGGGGTTTACAAAATTTCGAAATTTTATAGTAGGGGTAGATGCTCTTTAACGGTTTGGGGGGTCTTCTGCCTACAGACTAAATTTGAATTTGGGTGTGTACATCCCCTTAAATAATGCTATGGACTTGGTTTGCATTTTTTTTTTTTTTTTTTTTTAAAAAGCCGTAGTAAAATGTACTTGATATAAGACAGGCTCAGGGTGCTGGATGGAGGTCTGTTACTGACCGGAGCAACTGCTACAGAAGTACCACCTCTCCCTGCTAATTGCACAATCGTTACTCATGAAAGTTGTTGTTTCCCCTGCTCCCTGACTAGTATTTCAGAGGGCCATATCACTGACCTATGTGGACTTTTTAGCTCATCTAGAATGTATTGAAGGTTCCCTTATACTGGTGTCTGCTTCCCAAACTAGCATTGGGACAGGCTGTTCCAACCCAGCATCTCGGGCTTTTCTGTTTTAGTCTAATCTTGGTACTTTATATAGGGGATTTCAAAGTGCAAATGATGAAATAACACAGACCTGTTCTGAGCGTAATGAGGACAGCTAGTGTCTCTGAATGGCACAATAGTTCAACAGGCTTGGTCATTCTAGTTGGCATTTTTCATTTATATTCCTAATCTATTTTCTATTGTATTACAGGTTAATGTTCCACCCTTTGAGCTCCTATTTGCGGTACGTATGATGTGGTTTTATACATTGATTACACACTAGTGCCACCAAGATGAAACTATGAACTCTCTCTTACTGAGTGAACAGTGGAGATATTTGTACTGCTGAGTGGCATTTTCCTGCACTAAAGTGGAGGGGGTGTTAAAACCTCTAATGTTTTAAATAGCACAAAATGTATTTTTGTTTCGGAAATAGAGCTAAAGGGCAAATTCATCTCTCAAATAAAATTCTATGCAGGTAAATCACTCAAACTGCAATAGATTGAAATCTGAGATGTAAGGCTAACCTGAAGTTCTTCCTGATCTGTTTCCCCTTTCTGCAAAATACTATCAATGGTCCTTGCTAATCTTGGGTTTCAGAGACAGGTGTGTAACTCTGGGTATCATATTGTCACCATATTTAAATTTTTTTCTGTATTCATCAGGGTCCAAAGGCAGAACCCAAACTTGCCACTGATCATACTCTTGTCATGTGCAGGTGAGATTTTGCTTTCCCTTTTTATTTTGGTAAAGCACCCATGTGCCCTGTAACAATGATGAATATTCACAGACAAGCATATGTCTGAATATCTGGTGTTGCCAACTATATTTCTGATAAACCAAGGCTTCATCATATAGGAGAAATTCCAATTTAAAGGCTGTTTTGAGTAATGTTGTTCTTCTCTACAGGAACTAGAGGAATGGACTAGAGGAATGTCTTATTAATCAAGTGAGTAATTCTACTTTGTCACAGTATAGCTGTAAAAATTGAAGGCCAAATTAAACTCAAAATGCCCTGTTATTGCATGCTTCTGCTTTAAATACTCCTTTGCAGTGTAGGCATCCTGCTCAGAAGTTAAAATGTCCTTCCTTAAGGAAGTCCGGTCACTGAAGTAAAGCCCAAAGAATAAGATTTTTGTTCTAGTCTTATACAACTGCATGTAAAGAGATCTACACCTTTATGATCTTTGTCTTCAGTTGAATGCTGAAATATGCATTAATATAAATGTGTACCTCTGCTCCAAATGATGACTTGACACCTTGTTCTTCTGAAATTCATTGTACAAAAATTAGCATGGTGGAGTTGTGATTGCAGCATTTCGTCGTGTTAAGGTCAAATAAAATGAATATGTAGACTCGCTATTTCTCTATTGAATCATCTGCTTCTCAATCTTATAGGTTCCCAGACAGTGTGAATGTGATGCATCTGCGTAGAACCAGGTATGGCACCAGCTTACATACAATATTCTGTTCCTCGATGATAAAACTCACACGTCCGACCTGCTGTCTGGTGCCAGAGCTTGAAAAGGTCAAACCCACTGGTACCAACAGCAGGAGGGAAGAAACAATGGTTCCAGCTGGAATGGTCTGAGGGACTTTCTAGTATGAAAACTAAGACCTATAAAGGTAAATTGTCTTTTAGTTAGTGCTGTCTGTAGGGGTCCCATAACCTCCTGGTATGGAACCCCATAATGGGAAGTGAGGTGTAGCGCCTTAACCTTCCGGTCTTCAATCAAAGCATTAAAGGAATAGTTCACATTTCTTGTGAGCTATTCCTTTAAACAATACGTATTTGTAAATACTTAGACACTTGGGCCCCTTTGTCCATTGTCTTTTAGTTAGTGCTGTCTGTTCCCATTCGGGTTTATTAATTTTGGAATCTCAAATGATGAAACTTCCACTATACCCTGAGCTAACACATGTTGGCTATGACCAGGATCGTCGCTATCCTGAAGAGATTCCCTTAATTGTATTAAGTCAGATTTACTTTAGATCCTTACTAAACAGTATATTTATTTTCAGATGCCTCTGGAACTTGCACAACCCAGGTGAGTTTGCTTTGGATTTGTAGTGCTGAACAATCAAAACTATTAATCTTGAGTCTCTGAAATATTGAACATGGGGGAGGCAGCAGCCATTCTTTCCCCTGTATATGCATGTTCTATGGGTGGAGCATATAAGAACCAACTGCGATGTCCATAGGCCTATGCATTGGTAAATTAGTATACGCGTTATATTGAGGCTATGGGTAGTATCTAGACTGTGTACAATTTAACTATAGTTCTCTTTTGTGCTGTTAAACAAACTTTCAGACAAATTGATTACTGTGCCTTCCAACTAATCTTTTCTGGACACATGTAGCTTTCTTTTATGCTGTTCCAGTTTCTGACATGGTATTTCTAGCACAAACTAGGAGCTGTGATGATCTCCTACCGCCCCAGTCTGATATCTGTGACTGAGTGGTAAAATCTGAGATGCTCTGCTTGTGAAGGTAGACATTCATCCAGGTCATAGTATATCTATATTTGGATCGATCAACTGGACTAAATTTTAGTTCTTTTAAGACTTGGCTAGACATCAGACTGGCTTTCTCAATTCAAAATGACTAACAAGAATCTGTTGACAATTAAGTACCCCGGAAAGTCCCATTATAAAATGACAGCCAGGTGTTAGGGACCTTCTGAATGCAAGTTGTGGGTGCATTGAGGCTAAGGAGGCTAGCACTCCTTAATTCAGAAGGACTTGTACAAGTCACTTTGAATTGAGAGATCCAGTCGGATGATTAGTTATTGTTCCTTCTGTGACGGGCATGTGTAATAAGTGCAATTTCAATAGTTATGTGGTGTCCCAGATAGGTAGAATAGGAGGTGCACTCCTTAAAACCTGAGCCACATCAGGAAAGTATCGTATAACATTTGTAGGGAGGCACTCGGGTAAGTATTCAAATAATACTAATTTATTAAGTGCTGAAAGAGTACACAATGTTTCGGGGGTCCCAACCCCCTTCCTCAGGTGTGAGGATGGGGGTTGGACCCCCGAAACATGTAACTTTTTTCAGCGCTTAATAAATGAGTATTTGACTACTTACCTGAGTCTGCCTCCCTACAAATGTTATGACATGTGTAATAAGTGGTCATGAGCTCCACCCTCAAAACAACCTTTCTAAAGCTTGTTCCAGGTTTGCAATTGGTTTGCTCTCCTATGCCTATGGACACCTTAGGGAAAAGTTGTTTTCAGGCTTGTGGCTAGATTAATTAGTTTGGGGGCAGGACTAATGATGCAGCTGATGATCCCCTCAGCAGTAGGGTACAGGTGGGCATGTTTACGCCAGGGTACTGCGGTTAATGCACCACCCTTTATCCTGCTGTAAGTTTGAATAGACTGCATCTAGAAGCATCCTGGAGGCATTTGAAGGTACAAGTGTGCTTTTTAATAGAGGGTATTTGTACAGAATTTCCCTTTAAATCAATGGTCTAAAAGTTTTAAAGGGCATGTCCACCCCAAAACTATAATCCCCCCCCCCACTACTGGCCCCACATGTAGTGTAGTTAATCCTTACCTCACATCCCAGCTCCATAGGGTTCTCTGTAGTCCCCCCCCAAAGTCCCCAAAACTGACCACCAGGAGGCTAGCAGGTCCATATAGGACACTGCCTGCTACCTGGCCTCCCGGAGATCACTGCCATGCGTACTGCAGCTCTTCTCCCCCCTCCCTCTCCCTCCGTTCTGCTATCCCTCCCCTAGCGTTTATCCCTTTAACACAGCCTTCCCCCATGTCCCCCAACCGCATACTTTTTATTTAGAAAGCTCCCCAATGTTTTACTTACCTCTCCGTTCCTAAGCGGAAGTGAGCTGCCGCGTCCGTGATTGGCTGCCGCTAGCCAATCACAGACGCGGCTGCCGGTCCCGCCCCTCTGCTTGCATTTCCTCGCAAGCAGAGGGCCGGGAGCGCAGCGAAGGAAAGAGGGGAGGTAAGTAGAGTTTGGGGTTTCTGAATAAAAATTATGCGGCTGGGGGACGAGGGGGAACAACATATAAATTTTTACATTTTAGGGTGGACATAGCCTTTAATGCCAATTTTAACATTGTTTTTTACAGGTTCTTCGTGCAAGAAATGCAAGTCAATGTAAGTCTGAGAATTCATTGTTTAGAATTCCTTTTGTTGCTTTGGGTTATCTGTAAACTTTCAGCTATTTAAAACTGAGACTGCTTCTGCTTTGTAAGAAAAGAGAAATCCTAGTATATGGCTGCCTTAACCCCCACAGCCCCAGTTTTTGTTGGTCATTTATATAAGCTCACACAGGCCAATGGCTGTGGCAATTCCTAAAAACGTGAATTATAAACCTTTGATTCCAGATTTCTAAATATTAGATGTAAATTTACTTTAAAAAATTAAACCCTGGCAGCTTGTTGGTTACCAGCCCCCAACTCAATGCTAGAAAGTCACCTTGTGCAGTCAGTCATGGCTGTCATAGCAGGTACCACAATTAATAATTTAAAGTATTGTGCCCTAGCTCGCATGTGAATGCTCGTAGAGCATGAGGAGGTGCCTGTTAAGATTAACAGTGCTGGAGATAATAGGAGTGGCCAAACTCCTAATTCTATTCAAAAGATTGGGGACTAAAAGGTAACAAGTTGCCAGATTTTTCCCTTTTGGCGACGATGCATATTAGTGTTACTGAACTAAGCAATTCTCCCTTTTTCTGTTAAGGTGCATATGCATTGGCGCTTACTTGCAGAACAATTCCTTGAAATTCAATCAATTCTGCAGGAACTGCCTTTCTGGATCATCATGACAGACATACGATCACAAAATGAATGGACTAGGTGGGACCTCGCGATCGTATATCGGCAGTGAAGATCAGGAAAGATGGTTCCTACAGAATTGATTGCATGTCGTGGGATTGGTCTGCAGGTAGCACTAATGTATGGGCAGAAATGTTCTGGCAGTGGCTCCCAAGTCTGCCTTCATATTCTGATTTCTGTCTAGCTTTTCTGTTAATGTACATTTTAATTTTAACTGTGCTGATGATATCAACCACAGACCTGTTCTGAGAAGAATGAGGACAGCTAGTGTCTCTGAATAGCTCAATCATTACATTTCTAATGTTTTAACGGATTTTTATTAGTATTACTAATGTTTGCCATCAACTTTTATTACAGGCCAACGTTTCCCTTTAAGCGTCTATGTTGTGGTAAGTGAGATCGGTTGGTGGGTTTTCTATTCCCATGCCACAAAGACGATTCCAACGAACTCTCTCTTACTGAGATACCAGTGGAGATTAACTTTAAACTGCTGAGTGGCTGTTTATTTCTGCATCAAGGTTGAATTGATACCAAATGTTCTATTCTTTTTAATCCTGTTTTATGAAGATGGATTTGAGATCCTAGTTCTAAATGTGAATTAAAGCTATATTGGGTATCAGTAATTGGGTTTATCTCCTCAATACAGGGCAAACTTAGTGTGGAATGAGCATGGACTAGCTTTGTAAACCTCTGTGCCATGGCTAAAATTCTCGCAAACCTTTGACTCTGTTTTCAGATGTTCAACATCCCAGACACAATTTCCGTTCCTTGAAAGAAGCACAGAATGCAGCTAACAATAAGGGTGAGTCACTTTAATAATGTATACGCATGCCCCCACTAACAATGATGAGTAATCAAAGACAAGCATATGTCTGAATACCTGGTGTTGCCAACTTTGATCTGAGAATTGGGGCTTTCCTGTAAAACAATTGGGATGGGAACTGATGGCTTAAATACAAATTGAATTTAATGTTTTTTGGGTTTTGTTTGCAGGTGGCAACGCCTCTTTCAAAAGGTATGTTAACATTCCTATATTTTGTGCCTTGTTGCATGTCTGAAAGGATGAATGGGTTTTTAACCCTTTTACTCTGGACGACACAAGTCATATGGCATATTGTCACCAAAGCCCTGATCAGAATTACCAGCTGGAATTTATTATAGCAGATTATTAAACCAATGAACGGTTTCTCAATTCAACAGATCAAAAGGCAAAGTATGAAGACTTCAATGCTCAGAACAAGGTTTGGCACCAGGTAAAATACAGTATTCTGTTCCCTAATGATTCCCTCACATGTCCAAGACTTTATAAGGAGATTTGGCTCTGACATGTTTAAATATTGGTTCAATGTGGATAACCAGTGCCATTCTGGGATACGTAGCCTTTGGACCTTAGATGGAAAAGTGTTTAAGTCTCGTTTATCCGACATCTACTTTAAATACAATATTCTGTTCCCTGATGATGCAATCCTCACACGTCTGACCTGCTGTCTGGTATCAGAGCCTGAAAAGGTCGAACCCACTGGTACTAGCAGTAGGAGAGGAAGTAACAATTGTTCCAGATGGAACTGTCTGAGGGGCTTTCTTAAGGGTGAACATACACAAATGATTAACATTTGTACTAAGATTATCTGTCTAGCACCCAAGATTGTTGCTTTTAGTAGCTCTGTAGTGGATCTTTCACTAGAATAAAGTTCTTGTATAACTTGTGTTTTAACCACCTCTGCAGTTATTTGGGGTTAAGGGCACAGTTCAGCTGTAATTACATTCCTTAAATCTTATCTTATTGCAGGTGAACACCAGAAGTGGAAGTAACGCACAATTATAGCCAGGTATGTGTCTTCATGGTATTTGTAATAATGTGTGATTTGCCATGATGAGTCAAACTAGCTCACTTTGAATACAAAATGTGAAGGCTTTGAACTTCTGAGCATCTGTTGTTAGAATGTCCTGCCCACTGTTGTAATATTGTGTAAAATTATTTTTCTTTTGCCTTTTTACAGGGAGGAGTTGGACACCATAGCACTCAAACTTCCAGTCAGACTTGATGTTCATGGGTAAGTTTCAGTCTGTGAGACTGACCAGTGTGCTATGTTAAAGTGAGTGAGGGTTTGCACCAAATGATGACTTGTTAGTCTCGTTCGTCTGAAATTATTTGATGAACAAACATTAGCATGGTGGAGTTCTGATGGGAGCAAACTGCTGTTAAGCTAAAAATTAAATAAGGAAGAATAATACTTTGGTCTGTTTTTCTTCTTGCAGGGGTCCACTATTTCGCATAAAAGGTATGTTTATCTTCCTGTAGTTTTAATGTGCTTCTTCCGGTCTTAAAGGATGGGTGGGTTTGTTCCCTTTACTCTGGACCCCACACATACGGCTTATCGCTACAGCCCTGATGAGAATTAAGTTTGGAAACCTTTAAACATGATTACTTAACTAATGTTGAACTCCCTCTCTGGCAAAGTTTTTTTACATCTATAATGAAACTTTATAGACCCAAATTCAGCACTAGATTAAATGCAATGGTTTGTGCCCTGATGATGAAACATTCACACGTCCGACCTGCTGTCTGGTGCCAGAGCCTGAAAAGGTCGAACCCACTGGTACCAACAGCAGGAGAGGAAGGAACAATGGTTCCAGATGGAACTGTCTGAAGGGGTATTAGGTTTAAACTTAATAGAAATCTAAGACTTTAGGGATATAACGCTAGATGTGTGCCCCTGACAGACTAGTATTAATGGGGAGAGCAGTCTGAGGTACTTTTCTGTGACCTTGTACAAGAACAAAACTGCAAGGTAGTGCATAGTTGGGTAAACAAGTGATCTCTGGCATGCTCAGTTGTGTTCACAAAAGAACCAGATAGGGATTTCTATTGATTTAAATCATTTGGGAATATAAGTGTGGGTGGGCTAAAGATGGCTTTTAAAGTGCTGTATGTTAATGAAAAATGCAGATTTTTTTAATAATGAACAAATTCTGGGGTATCTGCAGTATATGTATTTTGCACATACATTCAGTTTTTTGTTACAGTGCTAATGGGGCCCATTCACTAACAAATCCGGGTCGTATGATCAATCAATAACTTTTCCTGTTACCATCGCCCATACACGAACCGGCAATCATACTTCCACTACTACTTTAGTGTATGGGCTGCATTCATTTGTACCAGATATGTAGATGTGTACAGTTGAATCCGCAGTTTGATGTGGCTGTAAATTATCGGCATTGAACAGCCTGGGAATGCTCGCAACTAGCTTGTAAACATTTGAAAGGCTACAGCGTGGACATTGTTTCTGTAGATGGCAAATCTAGGTTTTTATAGACAGGTATTTATGGATGTAGTTATTTCAATAAATCAAGCTAGTTAACTTTAAATGTTTTTTTGTTTTTTTCTGTCCCTAGTTCTTCAAACTAGTGCTCCAAAGCTTCAGCTGTTGATTTTGCACAAATCCAGAGGTAAGGGATTACAAACTGTATTTCCTAGAATTACTTTTTTGCCAATGGCAGCTTCTTGAATTAATGTAGCTAGTGAGCAAAGCTGCAGTGTTTGGCACCGACAGTTTTGAGCTATTGTCCAGTATTGAATGCACACTAGCAATTACCATACAGCTCATTGGGTAACAACTGGTAGATGATAAAATTATCAAATTGCCCATTCTCTGGAATGTATGTGGCATATATTCTAAGTAATTTTGGTATGGTCCCAGCATTCCTCTGGATGCAAATAGCAACAAAGGAATGCTGGGAGTCAGTTGTCAAACATCTGATAGGCTGCAGGTAGAGATGGCCGAACTTAATAAAGTTAAAATTCGGACCCATTAAAGTCATTGGGAGAGTGATGGTTCGAAAAGTCCAGGTGATTTACTAAAACTAAACTAACAATGGTAACTTACTGTAAATGGCTGTGGCACCTGGGAAATGGTCTGGGAAACATGTCACTATCACCAAAACTTGATAAAACACTTCTTAAACACAAACAGGCAATTGTCTGGTTTTGCGCAAGCTACATTCGAGGGTTCCTGCCAATTTGAGGGTTAGCAAAAATAGAGCCATAAATTCAAGGATTACCGAAATCCAACACGACACAAGTCATATGCCATATTGTCACCAAAGCCCTGATCAGAATTACCAGCTGGAATTATTATAGCAGATTATTAAACCAATGAACGGTTTCTCAATTCAACAGATCAAAAGGCAAAGTATGAAGACTTCAATGCTCAGAACAAGGTTTGGCACCAGGTAAAATACAGTATTCTGTCCCTAATGATTCCCTCACATGTCCAAGACTTTATAAGGAGATTTGGCTCTGACATGTTTAAATATTGGTTCAATGTGGATAACCAGTGCCATTCTGGGATACGTAGCCTTTGGACCTAGATGGAAAAGTGTTTAGTCTCGTTTATCCGACATACTTTAAATACAATATTCTGTTCCCTGATGATGCAATCCTCACACGTCTGACCTGCTGTCTGGTATCAGAGCCTGAAAAGGTCGAACAACCACTGGTACTAGCAGTAGGAGAGGAAAGAACAATTGTTCCAGATGGAACTGTCTGAGGGGCTTTCTTAAGGGTGAACATACACAAATGATTAACATTTGTACTAAGATTATCTGTCTAGCACCCAAGATTGTTGCTTTTAGTAGCTCTGTAGTGGATCTTTCACTAGAATAAAGTTCTTGTATAACTTGTGTTTTACCACCTCTGCAGTTATTTGGGGTTAGGGCACAGTTCAGCTGTAATTACATTCCTTAAATCTTATCTTATTGCGGTGAACACACAGAAGTGGAAGTAACGCACAATTATAGCCAGGTATGTGTCTTCATGGTATTTGTAATAATGTGTGATTTGCCATGATGAGTCAAACTAGCTCACTTTGAATACAAAATGTGAAGGCTTTGAAATTCTGAGCATCTGTTGTTGAATGTCCTGCCACTGTTGTAATATTGTGTAAAATTATTTTTCTTTTGCCTTTTTACAGGGAGGAGTTGGACACCATAGCACTCAAACTTCCAGTCAGATGATGTTCATGGGTAAGTTTCAGTCTGTGAGACTGACCAGTGTGCTATGTTAAAGTGAGTGAGGGTTTCACCAAATGATGACTTGTTAGTCTCGTTCGTCTGAAATTTTTGATGAACAAACATTAGCATGGTGGAGTTCTGATGGGAGCAAACTGCTGTTAAGCTAAAAATTAAATAAGGAAGAAATACTACTTGGTCTGTTTTTCTTCTTGCAGGGGTCCACTATTTCGCATAAAGGTATGTTTATCTCCTGTAGTTTTAATGTGCTTCTTCGGTCTTAAAGGATGGGTGGGTTTGTTCCCTTTACTCTGGACCCCACACATACGGTATCGCTACAGCCCTGATGAGAATTAAGTTTGGAAACCTTTAAACATGATTACTTAACTAATGTTGAACTCCCTCTCTGGCAAAGTTTTTTACATCTATAATGAAACTTTATAGACCCAAATTCAGCACTAGATAAATGCAATGGTTTGTGCCCTGATGATGAAACATTCACACGTCCGACCTGCTGTCTGGTGGCAGAGCCTGAAAAGGTCGAACCACTGGTACCAACAGCAGGAGAGGAAGGAACAATGGTTCCAGATGGAACTGTCTGAAGGGGTATAGGTTTAAACTTAATAGAAATAAGACTTTAGGGATATAACGCTAGATGTGTGCCCCTGACAGATAGTATTAATGGGGAGAGCAGTCTGAGGTACTTTTCTGTGACCTTGTACAAGAACAAAACTGCAAGGTAGTGCATAGTTGGGTAAAAAAGTGATCTCTGGCATGCTCAGTTGTGTTCACAAAAGAACCAGATAGGGATTTCTATTGATTTAAATCATTTGGGAATATAAGTGTGGGTGGGCTAAAGATGGCTTTTAAAGTGCTGTATGTTAATGAAAAATGCAGATTTTTTTAATGAACAAATTCTGGGGTATCTGCAGTATATGTATTTTGCACATACATTCAGTTTTTTGTTACAGTGCTAATGGGGCCCATTCACTAACAATCCGGGTCGTATGATCAATCAATAACTTTTCCTGTTACCATCGCCCATACACGAACCGGCAATCATACTTCCACTACTACTTTAGTGTATGGGCTGCATTCATTTGTACCAGATATGTAGATGTGTACAGTTGAATCCGCAGTTTGATGTGGCTGTAAATTATCGGCATTGAACAGCTGGGAATGCTCGCAACTAGCTTGTAAACATTTGAAAGGCTACAGCGTGGACATTGTTTCGTAGATGGCAAATCTAGGTTTTTATAGACAGGTATTATGGATGTGAGTTATTTCAATAAATCAAGCTAGTTAACTTTAAATGTTTTTTTTTGTTTTTTTCTGTCCTAGTTCTTCAAACTAGTGCTCCAAAGCTTCAGCTGTTGATTTTGCACAAATCCAGAGGTAAGGTATTACAAACTGTATTTCCTAGAATTACTTTTTTGCCAATGGCAGCTTCTGAATTAATGTAGCTAGTGAGCAAAGCTGCAGTGTTTGGCACCGACAGTTTTGAGCTATTGTCCAGTATTGAATGCACACTAGCAATTACCATACAGCTCATTGGGTAACAACGGTAGATGATAAAATTATCAAATTGCCCATTCTCTGGAATGTATGTGGCATATATTCTAAGTAATTTTGGTATGGTCCCAGCATTCCTCTGGATGCAAATAGCAACAAAGGAATGCTGGGAGTCAGTTGTCAAACATCTGATAGGCTGCAGGTAGAGATGGCCGAACTTAATAAAGTTAAAAATTCGGACCCATTAAAGTCATTGGGAGAGTGATGTGGAAAAGTCCAGGTGATTTACTAAAACTAAACTAACAATGGTAACTTACTGTAAATGGCTGTGGCACCTGGGAAATGGTCTGGGAAACATGTCACTATCACCAAAACTTGATAAAACACTTCTTAACACACAACAGGCAATGTCTGGTTTTGCGCAAGCTACATTCGAGGGTTCCTGCCAATTTGAGGGTTAGCAAAAATAGAGCCATAAATTCAAGGATTACCGAAATCCAACAATTCTTTCGAGGGTTACTGAAAATCTAGGCTGCATTTGAGGGTTAGCTAACTATCTTCTAGGGTTAGCGAAAACGAATGATACTTTCGAGGGTTAGCAAACGATCCATTCTAGGGTTAGCGATAATTATCAAATACTGCCTTGTGTCCGGAAAAACTAACTAGTTCGAACCCGAACTAATTTGATAGAGTGCATCTGAACTCAAAAACTTCGGCTCAAACACTGGTTGTGTTTGTGTCCATCTGTAGCTGCAGGTTGGATACATTTTAGTGGATTATAAAAGTTGCTTAGGTTGTCACTGAATGATGATCTCAATTTATGGAATCTCGTTCGGCTGAAAATTCTGTTGAGACTTTGTATCTGACCAGTGTACTATGTGGGGAAATACCAGTGTCTATGTGGGGAAATACCTATGGGTTTGTGGATGATCTTGATTCTAAGACATTGTGTGCATTCTACAGGCCTCTCACTTGACTTCCAATGTACCAACCTTGCAATACTCTTTAATGAATTTACTGGAAGGCATCATACTGTAAGTATCGGGGGGGGTCATTGTTGATGCTGTATGTTGTAATTTTAATTCATTTAGAATCTTGATATATACTCAAGTATAAACAGGTTTTCAGGCTTTAAAAAAAGCCTGAAAATCTACCTCTGTTTATACTCTAGTCAGCCTATCTTCCACCTTGTCCGCCGGCCGCGCGATCCGCATCCTGGCCACAGCCTCTGCGCATCCGGATGATGTCACAACCCAGCGCCGCAAAGTGAGGCGCGGGTAGTGACATCATCCGGATGCGCAGAGGCTGTGGAGGAGGATGCGGATTGCGGCGCCGCCGGACAAGGTAGGAGAAACTTTTTTTACACAGGGACACATGGCAAATACTTACAAATAGGAGTAAAACCTTTATTTGTGCATACTGTATGCACAAATAAAGGAGGATTTACCCCTATTTGCAAGTATTGCCACTTAAGATGTTTGAAACTAATCAGCATGCTTATTGCTGGAGTTGTAGTTTCAACATCTTTAGTGGCAAATACTACCCCCTCGGTTTATACTTGAGTCAATGTGGTTTTACTACTTTACCTAAAAACTAGGTACCTCGGTTTTATGACTCGCGTATTTTGCGAGGGTTACTGAAAATCTAAGGCTGATTTGAGGGTTAGCTAACTATCTTCTAGGGTTAGCGAAAACGAATGATACTTTCGAGGGTTAGCAAACGATCCATTCTAGGGTTAGCGATAATTATCAAATACTGCCTTGTGTCCGGAAAAAATAACTAGTTCGAACCCGAACTAATTTGGATAGAGTGCATCTGAACTCATAAACTTCGGCTCAAACACATGGTTCTGTTTGTGTCCATCTGTAGCTGCAGGTTGGATACACTTTTTAGTGGATTATTAAAAGTTGCTTAGGCTTGTCACTGACATGATGATCTCAATCTTATGGAATCTCCTGTCGGCTGAAAATTCTGTTGAGACTTTGTATCTGACCAGTGTACTATGTGGGGAAATACCAGTGTACTATGTGGGGAAATACCTATGGGTTTGTGGATGATCTTGATTCTAAGACATTGTGTGCATTCTACAGGCTCTCCACTTGACTTCCAATGTACCAACCTTGCAATTAACTCTTTAATGAATTTACTGGAAGGCATCATACTGTAAGTATCGGGGGGGGTCATTGTTGATGCTGTATGTTGTAATTTTAATTCATTTTAGAATCTTGATATATACTCAAGTATAAACAGGTTTTCAGGCTTTTAAAAAAGCCTGAAAATCTTACCTCTGTTATACTCTAGTCAGCCTATCTCCTACCTTGTCCGCGGCCGCGCGATCCGCTCCTGCTCCACAGCCTCTGCGCATCCGGATGATGTCACTACCCAGCGCCGCAAAGTGAGGCGCCGGTAGTGACATCATCCGGATGCGCAGAGGTGTGGAGGAGGATGCGGATTGTGCGGCCGCGGACAAGGTAGGAGAAAAATTTTTTTACACAGGGACACAAGTGGCAAATACTTACAAATAGGAGTAAAACCTTCTTTATTTGTGCATACTGTATGCACAAATAAAGGAGGATTTACCCCTATTTGCAAGTATTTGCCTAGATTGACTACATCCAGAGTTATTGCTGAGTTGTATTTCAAACATCTTTAGTGGCAAATACTACCCCTCGGTTTATACTTGAGTCAATGTGGTTTTACTACTTTTACCTAAAACTAGGTACCTCGGTTTATACTCGAGTATATATATCCTATAAGTCATCCAACCACCAGCAGAGCTTTAGTTCCTTTAAATTCTTTAGTCCCCAAGATATAAGCTTTTTATATGCTGTGATTTGTAGGAGCTGCACACCTTATCTGCCACTCAAAGGCACACACCCACACAATCCAAAGCTCCCATGCAGTACTGTCACACTCCCTCATGTACACTATATACACAATGTGCTACAGTCAAATGCTGTAGTGCTAAACACAATCAATAACCATTAACCCAGCAATCGAGCATAACCCAAATGGACACCAAGCAAACACTAATACAGACTATATACCAAGCAAGACATACAGTGCATTCTGAAATATATTTAATAAAGCAAACTGAAATGTATCCGGACAGCAAGCAGTTTCACGGTTCGAAGCTCACTACAGCTGCTGTTACACTGCCTCTATCTTTAGTGATCATGTCCGTAAGCAGGGGAAGAGATGAACTTTTCAATAATAAATAACAATGAGCAAACTAAGAACAGTTGTGTAACTTGTAATGAATCTCTGCATCACTAGTTCTCCTCTCTGCCCCTCCCAGCACACTGACACTTTCCCAACACTTGCTTGCAGCTAGCCTTGGAAGTGAGGGGTGTGTTCAGTGGGGTTAACATGTCAGCATTTCAAGTACTTTCAACTGAGCATGCTGTGACTTTGCAAACAGCAATTTTCACCTTCAGGGGGACTAGACTTAGAGGGGAGGGGACTACAACAGCACGGTACAAACTTTTGCCAGTGTGAGGAAACAAAGCTGCACTGCAAGATGAAAGTAAGGCAGGTTATGCTAAGCGATCGGTAATTGTATATAGACATGTTTCAAATAGTTGCCCTTTAAAACTGCTCCAGGATCATGCTTCTATCTGAAATAAATGTACCTTATAGCAGTATAAAGGGTGGTTTTCAGCTTGTGCTGTGTGCAGAGCACCATTGCTCTGCCCCCCTGCCATAGGCACTGAGCATGTGCTGGAACGGTCTTTAAAAAGCTTCAGAAAATGTTTTGGGGGGGGGCTCTTACAGAGAACATCAGATGACTGTCACAAACTTCTTGTTTATCCTGAATAACTTTAAAAGCCTGCAATGTAAGAACCAGAGAAGTTGGAGGCATCCTCCTAGACCTGATTTAAACATATTTTATGGAGACAACAGTTAACATGTATAGGAATGATTCTTGCCCTAAAGGGTCTGACAAGGATTGTTTCTTATGCTTTGCAGTGCTGACAATTGCCCCATATCCTTTTTTTTGAGATAAAACCAATCTGCAAATAGGTAAGAAATGGGAGCGTGTACAGTCTGCCATAACCAATTGGATTTTATTCTGTGCCAGTAATGTAATGTAAAACATGAGCTGTGGTGATCTCCTACCGCCCCAGTCTGATGTCTGTGACTGAGTGGGTATGCTGAGATGCTTTGTAATGTCTAGCTACAGATTGTCTACAGGCTGGATTTCTCAAATTCATGGCCAAAAACCTAATTTAAATCTTATTTTCAGGATCATATACAACAAAATACATCAAATGATGGGCTTTTCCAAAACATGGTCTCTGAGCAAAACCAGAAGCTCAGAATGGCAATTTTACGGTCTGGGTGAGTGACATTAATACTATTAGGATTGGTTTCCAAAGAGGTGTAAAAGTTTGCCTGTGCTCTGCAGCAACCAGATTTTATCAAATGTTTTCTTAAGCAGCCAATACACAGGATTGACGTTTTGAGCAAATCAAACGCTCTGTCCAAACTATCTTTTTTCCCGTTCAACAATGGTTTAAAGGTTGGACTTGATACATATGTCCTTATTCAACCTTAATTACTGTTACTGATATGGCCAGGAGGAAAACTGCAGGAAGAACTGAGCCTCTAAATGGGGAAATTCCGATCAGTACATCTGCCGTGTATGGCTACCTTAACTGTAGCAGAACTATAAAAATGCTAACATTGGCTGCTGCACATTAAGAGTGAAGGTAAAGTTTTGCACCGCTCAATACAGAAGCACCTACATATCTGTACAATGTTTTATTATGTCTCCAAGCAATGATGAATAATTAGACAAGCATATGGCTGAATACCTGGTGTTGCCAACTTTGATCTGAGCAATGGGGACTCATTGGGAATGGGAGTGGATTGCTATAAGAGGGTGAAATTAAAGTTGTTGTTTTTGGCAGGTGTCTTCAATTTACTATACAAGGTAAGTTTACTTTTTTGTCATTTTAATGCAATAGTCCTCCTGAAATGATGAATGGGGTTTAACCCTTAATCTGGACGACATAAATCTATGGCATATAGTCACCAAAGCCCTGATGAGAAATGAGTCCAGTCTTTGTATTAAACTCTTAATTTCCATAAGAATGTTGGCTTCATCAGACAGTTCTCAAGACAATGTGTGGAGTCCGCAATGCAGGAGTGTAAAACCAGGTACGGACACAGGTTACACTATTTTCCCTGATGATGAAACGTTCACACGTCCGACCTGCTGTCTGGTGCCAGAGCCTGAAAAGGTTGAACCCACTGGTACCAACAGCAGGAGAGGAAGGAACAATGGTTCCAGATGGAACTGTCTGAAGGGCTTTCAAGATGTTAATGTTACTTCACACGGCAACATGTACCCATTTTGAGTGGTTACCGTTGAGAAATGCTGGATCATATCAGAAAACTCTACAACAGTTTGTGGTAAATAGTTTATACTAGATAATGTTTTATCTAGGCGAAGATTCTTAGTAACCATAGAGTTCTGTGACTTATAAAAGAACACGGCTCATCACTTCAATTTAGCATCTATGAAAGTTTTAAATTTGTGTTCTAGAATGTTTGGAATTCTTGCGGTACTGGTAGTTGTATTTGTTTGCCTGATTGTTCAATTTACAGTTGCTGTTTTTTTATGGCCAAGGCTACATTCACACAGTTCTATGCAGTTTCTTTAGATCTAGATGTTTAGTGCCAGAAAAACGCCATGTAGTGTTTAGTCATTGGTGACTCTAGTAGCGGTGTTGAAATACTCTTAATTTTGTTTTTATGTTCTACAGGGTGGCTGTCTGGATGTGTTGGGTGCGTAATTACATGTTTTAACAATTAGGATGCTCTTGGTGCTACATAAGTTACAGTAAATGTCTTGTATGGATTTGATGTAGTGTCACTTTGTAAACTAAGTTGTAGAGGGTACCCTGCTTAATTCTAATATATGTTTGTCCATTTAGTAGACTTTACTCCCTCCTAGAGAGCCTGCCTGGCAAAGCTTGATGTTGAACATGAAAGCTGCTGGATTTCACTGACATGATGATCATCTCATGGAATCTCGTTCGGCTGAAACATTCTGTTGAGACTTTGTATCTGACCAGTGTTACCAGTATATTATGTGGGGAAATGTTGTTCCTAAACATTTCTAGGGAGATCTACATGCTAAAAGGATTGGTAAATTTCCCTTCCGGTATTAACAACAAATTTGCAGCTCTGGGGATATCCTGAAAGAGAACCCCTCTGACTTTAATTTCAGTATTGAATAGCATGGGGCTTCTGCCTTGGTGCAAGTAAGGGGTTAGTGGCGGTGAGGCTGGGAGTAAATTCCCCTGTTTATGTATATTACAGGCTCATCTATACTTGGAGGAAATTTGTTGGCTTGTAACTTTAAATTTGATTTATAAATCATTTTCTCCTATACAGGTGTCTGGACAACCTATAGTTGCTCTGAAAGTTCAGAGAAAAGTCAGAACAATTCCTTTAGGACAAGTACTTAGAAGTAAGTTTCGGTAACATGGGCATTGTTAAAATGAATTGTAAAAACCCTCATTTAGGCTGAGGCCAACACTACAACGCACAGATTTAGTCGTCTTTGTGCATGCGATTTAGCCATTTCCGTTATAGAAACTCTGCAGTTACACACAAATGATCACATGCATTGTCAACAGGCGCATCAGGAATCGCAGGATTTTTGCGGTTCTGAGCCATGATCTTCTACTGCCAGACTTTGATCTCTGTGACTGAGGGGTAAACTGAGCTAAAGAAAAATGCAGTCCTCAAAACAATCTAAAAATGGATTAAAGTTTAGATAACCACCATGCTGTCCATCAAGCAGCTTAATGTACAGTCCTCACCATGAACTGCTTTACTTGCAGAGAATGCTAGTTTACTTTGCATCATGTAAAATGGAACAGATTTCACATGGGATGAAGACAGGATGACTAGCATTCTCTACTGGCAGACTGTGTTAATGGGTTTCGAGACATAATTATGTGGAGGGGGTTCAAGTTGCTTTTCTCTAAACATCCTAGCTTTAAAATCGCAACTGAACCATGCATAGTTTTAAT
This sequence comes from Hymenochirus boettgeri, assembly GCA_019447015.1. NCBI lineage: Eukaryota > Metazoa > Chordata > Amphibia > Anura > Pipidae > Hymenochirus > Hymenochirus boettgeri. The sequence continues at coordinate 32,961,017 of CM033471.1, forward strand.
TTCCTGTCTTTACAGGTTCTTAATGTTGCAAATGGTAAATATGGGTCAAGGAAAATCACCAGGCTTTTCAAGAATTGCTTTCTGATTGTGGATGTCTATACTGAAATTTTAATGTGAAATAAATTCTTAAAGCAATAAAATATAGAAGACTGCATTAATTTACAAACTAAATAAAGCACTTTCAATACTGTACATAACCCATTTAAAAAAAGCCAGTTGCTATTTTGAATGTAGAACATCATGGATGCTTTTAAATGGTGCTTGTGAAATGCGTTGCATATTATATTCTACTTACAGTAAGTGCTGAAAAGGCGTTTGTCAACAGATGAAGTAGCATGCGGTTGGGGATTGGTCCACCAAGTGGATCTATTAACAAGGTGCAGCTCTACTCCCAACTGAACTGCAACTTCCAGCATGGCTCTCCAGCTGAAACTACTTCAATTTCTACAGTTGAGGTTCACGTGTCCCATTTTTCCCTTAAAACTACCCATGTTAATAAATTGGGGGTTGCATTCTTTTCCCATGGAATATACTTGAAAAGAACACTATTTAAAATATCCATGACTAATAAAACAGAGGTATAGTTAAGTAAATATCCAGTTCATCCTAATGCTGGTACCAGTACAATAAGCATGAAAAGATTTTAATTTGTGCTACTGTGGCCTTTATCACTGTAGGGTTCACACCTGTCCACAAACAATCAATTGCTGCAATGTCCATTCTGGCTCATATTGTTTTAATCCCCACTGACCCCTTGGATTTTCTGGTGATCTCAATGTGCAAGGACTGATAACAAACTATAAACCAGCATAAATTGTCCTAGGCTCCTGTAGTTTCCCCACCCCACTAAAATGCTTATGGAGGGAAGTTAAAGTATAAATATGGTTTAAGGAAAAAATGTATTTCCATTCCAGCTTATTTATGTATAAATGCTTCCAATGATCTGAGCATGTGATACACCACAGTCAATAACTTTCTGGGCATTGGATTAAATAACAGAGCCAAGAATGGCAGCTTGCTACTGCCTGCTGCAACTCAAGGTAAAGGTTATAAAAACCTATGAATTACCTAGGAATGGATCTGCACAAAAAATTAATGCACTTTCCCTTTAAAAACTGTCTAAGGGCTAGGCCACACTAGCGCGTTTTTCGCGCGTATGTGCCCGCGATTTTCGCTAAAATGGAAATCGCGGGAAAGCAAAAAAATCCCGCGATTTCCGATGCGCCATACGATTGCGTGTCCGTTCGCGTTTTGGTAACGATGCGTTCGCCATTTTTGGTGCGTTAAAGCATGCGTGTCCATAACGCGAAAAGGCGAAACGCGCAAGAATTGCGCACACAATCGCGACGATAACGCGCGCGATTCCTGTGCGTTGCAGTGTGGCCTCACCCTTAAGGATTAATTATGACTGCTTCTTGTCAATACTATTTTCTGGGTTACTTACAAAAAGGATCCGCTCACCAATAAACCCCCCATGAGGTACTTAAGTCCAACTGATCCAGCAGAGGTAATAAACTGCCAGTATGTTTTGCACCATATATGGTGTCGGAGCAGACAGGACATCAAGAAAAGTATAGTGACTTTTAATATGGCAGTTAGGCGGTGGCTAGTGAAGCTAGGAATGCGCACATCCATTGTACAGTTCCTGTCCTGCACTTATGACCCTATAAAACCAGAAACGGATCACTGCATGCTGACCGCTGCGTAAGGTGAATGTCTGTTTAATACTTTTGACCTCAACATGTTTCTGCATTTACCGGTCTTGCTCTTTGTTTTAACAGCACCTCCGTGACTTGGGTGGGTACACGGACTCTGTAAATCAGTAACTGTAACCAGCCATTGTCATTACATTCCCTGATCTTGCATAATATAGTCTTAACTGATTTTATGCAGGAAATATACAGAATGGGGTATAGGCTCACAGCCCTCCAAACCAGTTAAGCATGGTTCGAACCATTCAACTTTCCTGGCTAAACGGTCAGGAGGAAGAGTTGCTTGGTGTGTACCGTGCGTCAATAGTGGTCCATAGAGTGATTTTTTTTGCCCATGTCCAATTGTGTATTTGTCAGATTCAGATGAACAAATGGTCAGTCAGATCCAAAAAAACTATTCAACTATTTCGGCCCAACTGACCGATACACTGAACTATCGGTCAATCGGACCAAAATATTGCATGTAATGGTTCCCTGGGCCAACCATTTGGCTCTTTGACCAGTCAGCAAGGAGGAAGTACTGTCAGTCGCGGAAATAGTGGCTGCGGGTGACAGTTTACTGTGTCCGACTGTTTGGTCATGGTGAACCGCGTTTTCCAACCGTGCATTTGAACGGTTGGTCTTGTCTGAAAACCCATGCGATAATTTCATCCATAGTAAGAGACAAGACTATGGCTAGGAGGACTGAAAGTGAAAGAAGTGTGGTGTGTGTTCCTGCGGGACTGATCGGTTCATGTGATTCCTTATACAGTCTGTGTATGTGATCCCTTGCACAATGTCATGTCCTGATTTAATGCAACACCAGATCCTGTTACCACTGTTGGAAGGACAGATTATGGACAGGCAATTTACCTTGGTGGATACAAACTCTGAGGCGACAGATAAGTGTACCCCATTTACAAGGACACAAAATATACAGGTGGGGTCTGAAGGGACTACTCCATCACTGCACATGTTATGTGGGTACTCTGTTTAAAGGAACACTAAAACACATTAAAATGACTATTTGCCATTCGATTCTATTATTCACAGGAGGGGGAGAACGCTTATCTCACCTCCCTGTGAATAATAGGACGATTGGGGACCTGGAACTTACCACCCGCCGCTCCCAGCAGCCGCTCAGTCTCTGAACAGCTGTTTGTCCCGATCGCGCGCCCTATCTTTTGAATTGGCGCGCATGCGCTAAGATAGTGGTCGGGACAGAGCGGCTGTCAGAGACTGAGCGGTGCGAGTGGAGCGGCGGGTAAGGTAAGTTCCTGGTCCCCGATCGCCTATTATTCACAGGGAGGTGAGAATAAGCGTTCTAACTCCCTGGGAATAATAGAAACGAATGGCACATAGTCATTTAAAAAAATATTGGAGTTTACAGGTCCTTTAAGTTTTGTTATTAAACCATTGCAATACTTACTGTTAAATGTAATTAAAACTGGTTTATCTTGTTTAAATAAAGTGTACTGTCTACTTTGTGCCAGACCACCAGAGTAACCCACTGTGTGCCATGCTACCCATAATCCTTCCATAAAGCAGTGATCTGGTACAATATATTCTGGTCTGGTACAATGCAGTCAATGTAGTAACGTTACACAACATTGATTATAATCAAATGTGATTACAAAATATACTGTACAGTACATAAAATATGGGTAATTACAACATTAAAGGGACAGTTCAGTGGAAATTATCAATATTTGTTAAATTGTTAGTTTGTGTAACGCCTTCTTAGTTATTCTACATCTCTCCCATTGGCTGTTCCCTGCTGTAGACATTAGTGAGCTGCCATTTCAGGTCTAACAGTCCTTCTCAGGATGCACCACTTCCTTGGAATGTTCCTAACAGTAAATTCTTCTGATTGGCTGTTGGATGGGTCAAACATGCTCAGATCTCTACTGAGCAACTGAATCAACCCAGGCACTGGGTCAAGTGCAACTTGGGCAAGACCATAACGGTCTCTACTAGGGGTCCTGCAAACAGGAAGTCAGTATTTCGGTTGCATTTATTTATACACAGACACAATGCTGAATGGCAGGGTAAGGTCATTAGGATGAAAAAATATTGCTATTTTTTTGAAAAGTATATGTATTTCCACTGAACTCCCCTTTAAGTTTAACAATTAGGAACACAGGTGAGTCCCGACCAAAGTTTTGCATTGCAAGTGTTCCACAGATTGACACACTGCTCTAGATAAAAATCTTTGGGGGGGGGGGGGGGGGGATTTTGATGATCTAATAATTAATAGATTACAAGCTGGATGGTGCAGTATTTTTCTCTATGGAGCGGTTGCTATGAGGAATATATGTCAGTTCAGCTATAGGACAGTTGGTGAAGATACAGCAGCTTCACAATTACATTAGACATTCACTGTGATAGGTAACACCAGGCAGTGTGCGGTAGGGTTACATGGGAACAGCATATTATCTGTAACCTGATGAAGGCTCTGTAGTCTCTCTCAAATTACCCTGTCCTGGCAATGTGACCGTGCAGATCAAGTGCTATATACAACATACAAGCTACAATGCTTTAAAGCTATGCTGGAAATGTAAAAAGAAAAAAACGTGTCCTTGTCCGACTTCTTACGCATGGACAGGGGTGGGAAAATGCTTTCATGGCAAATCTATGGAGCGAGAAAAGACACAGGATCCTCTGTCTCTGCTTTGCCCTCCATGTATGCCCATCCAGTACAACTGAATGACAGTTGTAGATCTAGAGGACGTGTGTACGCAGGAATGCAGATTTAATGCAAGGAGACTGTCTGTCTCAGTTGCACTGAGTGATGTCATGTAATACCACCAGGTTTGTGCATTTATTGGAACCGGATACTGAGCCCTTGACCCGTTGTTAAGGGTCATCCTGGGGATACCTCTGACTTGTGAAACATGCAATAAAGGAATAACTGTAACTAGCAGTGCCTTAGCCCTTGTTACACATCTACATGAATTGCAATGATTTAGCTTAGTCTAAAATATCCTATAATAAATAAATTCATATATTTATCTTATTATGATAATATATTATCATATAAAGTTGGGACAAACACTTTCTACCGTTACTCAATGTCCTGCGATATTTGTCCAAGGAAAAGAACAGATAGTACATAGTGCATAGCATACAAATAATGGCAGGGATTGTGAGGGACACTTTATCAGCAATTACTAGGAATATCCGGGGGAGATTGCAAAGGAGAGGAGGAAGCTAGAGAAACAGACTAATAATAAACTGCACATTCATAGCTACAGTAAAATGTTCCTTTGTTAAGAAGATGTATGAAAGGGGGGAACCCAAACAAATGTTAAAAACAATTAAAGGACAACTAAAGCCTTGACACTGAATCAGGAAGAACACCTAAATATAAAATCAGTAATCTGTGTCTCATCTCATTTTCATGTGGTTGTTAGGAAATTTCTAACATTGGGTTGTGTTTTATTTCCCAGAATTCCAGTATCACACAATGTGGTCACTGCCATTATGTTCTTTACACATGCTCAGTCCGAAGGTAATGCAGGAACTTGTTACAGTTGGTCAAACCCACTAGAGTCTCTAGCCAATCCTTTTACAGGACAAAATAGGCAAGGGAGCATGTGACTGAGGTCAGGGGTGTGGCAGTCACTGTACATACACAGTTATTTCATCCAGTTCTTCAGGGGTTACATTACTTTAAATGCTATTTACGTATTGTATTTTACATTTATTGTGTTTTTAACTCGAGTATATATATCCTATAAGTCATCCCAACCACCAGCAGAGCTTTAGTTCCTTTAAATTCTTTAGTCCCCAAGATATAAGCTTTTTATATGCTGTGATTTGTAGGAGCTGCTACACCTTATCTGCCACTCAAAGGCACACACCCACACAATCCAAAGCTCCCATGCAGTACTGTCACACTCCCTCATGTACACTATATACACAATGTGCTACAGTCAAATGCTGTAGTGCTAAACACAATCAATAAACCATTAACCCAGCAATACGAGCATAACCCAAATGGACACCAAGCAAACACTAATACAGACTATATACCAAGCAAGACATACAGTGCATTCTGAAATATATTTAATAAAGCAAACTGAAATGTATCCGGACAGCAAGCAGTTTCACGGTTCGAAGCTCACTACAGCTGCTGTTACACTGCCTCTATCTTTAGTGATCATGTCCGCTAAGCAGGGGAAGAGATGAACTTTTCAATAATAAATAACAATGAGCAAACTTAAGAACAGTTGTGTAACTTGTAATGAATCTCTGCATCACTAGTTCTCCTCTCTGCCCCTCCCAGCACACTGACACTTTCTCCAACACTTTGCTTGCAGTCTAGCTCTGGAAGTGAGGGGTGTGTTCAGTGGGGTTAACATGTCAGCATTTCAAGTACTTTCAACTGAGCATGCTGTGACTTTGCAAACAGCAATTTTCACCTTCAGGGGGACTAGACTTAGAGGGGAGGGGACTACACAGCACGGTACAAACTTTTGCCAGTGTGAGGAAACAAAGCTGCACTGCAAGATGAAAGTAAGGCAGGTTATGCTAAGCGATCGGTACATTGTATATAGACATGTTTTCACAATAGTTGCCCTTTAAAACTGCTCCAGGATCATGCTTCTATCTGAAATAAATGCTACCTTATAGCAGTATAAAGGGTGGTTTTCAGCTAGTGCTGTGTGCAGAGCACCATTGCTCTGCCCCCCTGCCATAGGCACTGAGCATGTGCTGGAACGGTCTTTAAAAAGCTTCAGAAAATGTTTTGGGGGGGGGGCTTCTTACAGAGAACATCAGATGACTGTCACAAACTTCTTTGTTTATCCTGAATAACTTTAAAAGCCTGCAATGTAAGAACCAGAGAAGTTGGAGGCATCCTCCTAGACCTGATTTAAACATACTTTTATGGAGACAACAGTTAACATGTATAGGAAATGATTCTTGCCCTAAAGGGTCTGACAAGGATTTGTTTCTTTATGCTTTGCAGTGCTGACAATTGCCCCATATCCCTTTTTTTGAGATTAAAACCAATCTGCAAATAGGTAAGAAATGGGAGCGTGTACAGTCTGCCATAACCAATTGGATTTTATTCTGTTGGCGCAAGTTAATGTAATGTAAAACATGAGCTGTGATGATCTCCTACCGCCCCAGTCTGATGTCTGTGACTGAGTGGTTTATGCTGAGATGCTTTGTAATGTCTAGCTACAGATTGTCTACAGGCTGGATTTCTCAAATTCATGGCCAAAAACCTAATTTAAATCTTATTTTCAGGATCATTATACAACAAAATACATCAAATGATGGGCTTTTCCAAACATGGTCTCTGAGCAAAACCAGAAGCTCAGAATGGCAATTTTACGGTCTGGGTGAGTGACATTAATACTATTAGGATTGGTTTCCAAAGAGGTGTAAAAGTTTGCCTGTGCTCTGCAGCAACCAGATTTTATCAAATGTTTTCTTAAGCAGCCAATACACAGGATTGACGTTTTGAGCAAATCAAACGCTCTGTCCAAACTATCTTTTTTCCCGTTCAACAATGTTTTAAAGGTTGGACTTGATACATATGTCCTTATTCAACCTTAATTACTGTTACTGATATGGCCAGGAGGAAAACTGCAGGAAGAACTGAGCCTCTAAATGGGGAACTTCCGATCAGTACATCTGCCGTGTATGGCTACCTTAACTGTAGCAGAACTATAAAAATGCTAACATTGGCTGCTGCACATTAAGAGTGAAGGTAAAGTTTTGCACCGCTCAATACAGAAGCACCTACATATCTGTACATGTTTTATTTATGTCTCCAAGCAATGATGAATAATTAGACAAGCATATGGCTGAATACCTGGTGTTGCCAACTTTGATCTGAGCAATGGGGACTCATTAGGGAATGGGAGTGGATTGCTATAAGAGGGTGAAATTAAAGTTGTTGTTTTTTTGGCAGGTGTCTTCAATTTACTATACAAGGTAAGTTTACTTTTTTGTCATTTTAATGCAATAGTCCTGCCTGAAATGATGAATGGGGTTTAACCCTTAACTCTGGACGACATAAATCTTATGGCATATAGTCACCAAAGCCCTGATGAGAAATGAGTCCAGTCTTTGTATTAAACTCTTAATTTCCATAAGAATGTTGGCCTCTTCATCAGACAGTTCTCAAGACAATGTGTGGAGTCCGCAATGCAGGAGTGTAAAACCAGGTACGGCACCAGGTTACACTATTTTCCCTGATGATGAAACGTTCACACGTCCGACCTGCTGTCTGGTGCCAGAGCCTGAAAAGGTTGAACCCACTGGTACCAACAGCAGGAGAGGAAGGAACAATGGTTCCAGATGGAACTGTCTGAAGGGCTTTCAAGATGTTAATGTTACTTTCACACGGGCAACATGTACCCATTTTTGAGTGGTTACCGTTGAGAAATGCTGGATCCATTCAGAAAACTCTACAACAGTTTGTGGTAAATAGTTTATACTAGATTAATGTTTTATCTAGGCGAAGATTCTTAGTAACCATAGAGTTCTGTGACTTATAAAAGAACACGGCTCATCACTTCAATTTAGCATCTATGAAAGTTTTAAATTTTGTGTTCTAGAATGTTTGGAATTCTTGCGGTACTGGTAGTTGTATTTGTTTGCCTGATTGTTCAATTTACAGTTGCTGTTTTTTTATGGCCAAGGCTACATTCACACAGTTCTATGCAGTTTCTTTAGATCTAGATGTTTAGTGCCAGAAAAACGCCATGTAGTGTTTAGTCATCTGGTGACTCCTAGTAGCGGTGTTGAAATACTCTTAATTTTGTTTTTATGTATCTACAGGGTGGCTGTCTGGATGTGTTGAGGTGCGTAATTACATGTTTTACAATTTAGGATGCTCTTGGTGCTTACATAAGTTACAGTAAATGTCTTGTATGGATTTGATGTAGTGTCACTTTGTAAACTAAGTTGTAGAGGGTACCCTGCTTAATTCTAATATATGTTTGTCCATTTAGTAGACTTTACTCCCTCCTATGAGGCCTGCCTGGCAAAGCTTGATGTTGAACATGAAAGCTGCTGGATTTCACTGACATGATGATCATCTCATGGAATCTCGTTCGGCTGAAACATTCTGTTGAGACTTTGTATCTGACCAGTGTTACCAGTATATTATGTGGGGAAATGTTGTTCCTAAACATTTCTAGGGAGATCTACATGCTAAAAGGATTGGATAAATTTCCCTTCCGGTATTCAACAACAACTTTGCAGCTCTGGGGATATCCTGAAAGAGAACCCCTCTGACTTTAATTTCAGTATTGAATAGCATGGGGCTTCTGCCTTGGTGCAAGTAAGGGGTTAGTGGCGGTGAGGCTGGGAGTAAATTCCCCTGTTTATGTATATTACAGGCCTCATCTATACTTGGAGGAAATTTGTTGGCTTGTAACTTTAAATTTGATTATATAAATCTATTTCTCCTATACAGGTGTCTGGACAACCTATAGTTGCTCTGAAAGTTCAGAGAAAAGTCAGAACAATTTCCTTTAAGGACAAGTACTTAGAAGTAAGTTTCGGTAACATGGGCATTGTTAAAATGAATTGTAAAAACCCTCATTTAGGCTGAGGCCACACTACAACGCACAAGATTTAGTCGTCTTTGTGCATGCGATTTAGCCATTTCCGTTATAGAAACTCTTGCAGTTACACAAAATGATCACATGCATTGTCAACAGATGCGCATCAGGAATCGCAGGATTTTTGCGGTTCTGAGCCATGATCTTCTACTGCCAGACTTTGATCTCAGTGACTGAGTGGGTAAACTGAGCTAAAGAAAAATGCATTGTCCTCAAAACAATCTAAAAATGGATTAAAGTTTAGATAACCACCATGCTGTCCATCAAGCAGGCTTAATGTACAGTCCCTCACCATGAACTGCTTTACTTGCAGAGAATGCTAGTTTACTTTGCATCATGTAAAATGGAACAGATTTCACATTGGGATGAAGACAGGATGACTAGCATTCTCTACTGGCAGACTGCTGTTAATGGGTTTCGAGACATAATTATGTGGAGGGGGTTCAAGTTGCTTTTCTCTAAACATCTCTAGCTTTAAAATCTGCCAACTGAACCATGCATAGTTTTAATTTTCACCTTGTCTTTACAGGTTCTTAATGTTGCAAATGGTAACTTATGGGTCAAGGAAAGATCACCAGGCTTTTCAAGAATTGCTTTCTGATTGTGGATGTCTATACTGAAATTTTAATGTGAAATAAATTCTTAAAGCAATAAAATATAGAAGACTGCATTAATTTAACAAACTAAATAAAGCACTTTCAATACTGTACATAACCCATTTAAAAAGCCCAGTTGCTATTTTGAATGTAGAACATCATTGGATGCTTTTTAAATGGTGCTTGTGAAATGCGTTGCATATTATATTCTACTTACAGTAAGTGCTGAAAAGAGCGTTGTCAACAGATGAAGTAGCCATGCGGTTGGGGATTGGTCCACCAAGTGGATCTATTAACAAGGTTGCAGCCTCTACTCCCAACTGAACTGCAACTTCCAGCATGGCTCTCCAGCTGAAACTACTTCAATTCTTACAGTTGAGGTTCACGTGTCCCATTTTTCCCTTAAAACTACCCATGTTAATAAACTTGGGGGTTGCATTCTTTTCCCATGGATATTACTTGAAAAGAACACTATTTTAAAATATCCCATGACTATATAAAACAGAGGTATAGTTAAGTAAATATCCAGTTCATCCTAATGCTGGTACCAGTACAATAAGCATGAAAAGATTTTAATTTGTGCTACTGTGGCCTTTATCACTGTATGGGTTCACACCTGTCCACAAACAATCAATTGCTGTACATGTCCATCTTGGCTCATATTGTTTTAATCCCCACTGACCCCTTGGATTTTCTGGTGATCTCAATGTGCAAGGACTGATAACAAACTATAAACCAGCATAAAGGGGTTGTCCTAGGCTCCTGTAGTTTCCCCACCCCACTAAAATGCTTATGGAGGGAAGTTAAAGTATAAATATGGTTTTAAGGAAAAAATGTATTTTCCTATCCAGCTTATTTATGTATAAATGCTTCCAATGATCTGAGCATGTGATACATCCCACAGTCAATAACTTTCTGGAGCATTGGATTAAATAACAGAGCCAAGAATGGCAGCTTGCTACTGCCTGCTGCAACTCAAGGTAAAGGTTATAAAAACCTATAGAATTACCTAGGAATGGATCTGCCAAAAAAATCTAATGCACTTTCCCTTTAAAAACTGTCTAAGGGCTAGGCCACACTAGCGCGTTTTTCGCGCGTATGTGCCCGCGATTTTCGCTAAAATGGAAATCGCGGGAACGCAAAAATTCCCGCGATTTCCGATGCGCATACGATTGCGTGTCCGTTCGCGTTTTGGTAACGCATGCGTTCGCCATTTTTGGTGCGTTAACGCATGCGTGTCCATAACGCGAAAAGGCGAAACGCGCAAGAATTGCGCACACAATCGCGTACGATAACGCGCGCGATTCCTGTGCGTTGCAGTGTGGCCTCACCCTTAAGGATTAATTATGACTGCTTCTTGTCAATACTATTTTCTGGGTTACTTACAAAAAGGATCCGCTCACCAATAACCCCCCCATGAGGTACTTAAGTCCAACTGATCCAGCAGAGGTAATAAACTGCCAGTATGTTTTGCACCATATCATGGTGTCGGAGCAGACAGGACATCAAGAACAAGTATAGTGACTTTTAATATGGCAGTTAGGCGGTGGCCTAGTGAAGCTAGGAATGGCCATCTCCATTGTACAGTTCCTGTCCTGCACTTATGACCCTATAAAACCAGAAACGGATCACTGCATGCTGACCGCTGCGTAAGGTGAATGTCTGTTTAATACTTTTGACCTCAACATGTTTCTGCATTTACCTGGTCTTGCTCTTTGTTCTTAACAGCACCTCCTGTGACTGTGGGTGGGTACACGGACTCTGTAAATCAGTAACTGTAACCAGCCATTGTCATTACATTCCCCTGATCTTGCATAATGTATAGTCTTAACTGATTTTATGCAGCGAAATATACAGAATGGGGTATAGGCCTCACGGCCCTCCAAACCAGTTAAGCATGGTTCGAACCATTCAACTTTTCCTGGCTAAACGGTCAGGAGGAAGAGTTGCTTGGTGTGTACCGTGCGTCAATAGTGGTCCATAGAGTGATTTTTTTGCCCATGTCCAATTGTGTATTTGTCAGATTCAGATGAACGAATGGTCAGTCGCATCCAAAAAACTATTCAACTATTTCGGCCCAACTGACCGATACACTGAACTATCGGTCAATCGGACCAAAATATTGCATGTAATGGTTCCTCTGGGCCAACCATTTGGCTCTTTTGACCAGTCAGCAAGGAGGAAGTACTGTCAGTCGCGGAAATAGTGGCTGCGGGTGACAGTTTACTGTGTCCGACTGTTTGGTCATGGTGAACCGCTGTTTTCCAACCGTGCATTTGAACGGTTGGTCTTGTCTGAAAACCCATGCGATAATTTCATCCATAGTAAGAGACAAGACTATGGCTAGGAGGACTGAAAGTGAAAGAAGTGTGTGGTGTGTGTTCCTGCTGGGACTGATCGGTTTCATGTGATTCCTTATACAGTCTGTGTATGTGATCCCTTGCACAATGTCATGTCCTGATTTAATGCAACACCAGATCCTGTTACCACCTGTTGGAAGGACAGATTATTGGACAGGCAATTTACCTTGTTGGATACAAACTCTGAGGCGACAGATAAGTGTACCCCAATTTACAAGGACACACAATATACAGGTGGGGTCTGAAGGGACTACTCCATCACTGCACATGTTATGTGGGTACTCTGTTTAAAGGAACACTAAACACATTAAAATGACTATTTGCCATTCGATTCTATTATTCACAGGGAGGTGAGAACGCTTATTCTCACCTCCCTGTGAATAATAGGACGATTGGGGGACCTGGAACTTACCTTACCCGCCGCTCCACTCGCAGCCGCTCAGTCTCTGAACAGCTGTTTTGTCCCGATCGCGCGCCCTATCTTTTGAATTGGCGCGCATGCGCTAAGATGTGTGCGGGACAGAGCGGCTGTCAGAGACTGAGCGGCTGCGAGTGGAGCGGCGGGTAAGGTAAGTTCATGGTCCCCATCGTCCTATTATTCACAGGGAGGTGAGAATAAGCGTTCTACCTCCCTGTGAATAATAGAAACGAATGGCACATAGTCATTTAAAAATATTGGAGTTTACAGGTCCTTTAAGTTTTGTTATTAAACCATTGCAATACTTACTGTTAAATGTAATTAAAACTGGTTTATCTTGTTTAAATAAAGTGTACTGTCTACTTTGTGCCAGACCACCAGAGTAACCCACTGTGTGCCATGCTACCCATAATCCTTCCTAAAGCATGATCTGGTACAATATATTCTGGTCTGGTACAATGCAGTCAATGTATAACGTTACACAACATTGATTATAATCAAATGTGATACAAAATATACTGTACAGTACATAAAATATGGGTAATTACAACATTAAAGGGACAGTTCAGTGGGAAATTATCAATATTTGTTAAATTGTTAGTTTGTGTAACGCCTTCTTAGTTATTCTACATCTCTCCCATTGGCTGTTCCCTGCTGTAGACATTAGTGAGCTGCCATTTCAGGTTCTAACAGTCCTTCTCAGGATGCACCACTTCCTTGGAATGTTCCTAACAGTAATTCTTCTGATTGGCTGTTGGATGGGTCAAACATGCTCAGATCTCTACTGAGCAACTGAATCAACCCAGGCACTGGGTCAAGTGCAACTTGGGCAAGACCATAACGGTCTCTACTAGGGGTCCTGCAAACAGGAAGTCAGTATTTCGGTTGCATTTATTTATACACAGACACAATGCTGAATGGGCAGGTTAAGGTCATTAGGATGAAAAAATATTGCTATTTTTTCTGAAAAGTATATGTATTTCCACTGAACTTCCCCTTTAAGTTTAACATTAGGAACACAGGTGAGTCCCGACCAAAGTTTTGCATTGCAAGTGTTCCACAGATTGAACCACTGCTCTAGATAAACATCTTTGGGGGGGGGGATTCTGATGATCTAATAATTTAATAGATTACAAGCTGGATGGTGCAGTATTTTTCTCTATGGAGCGGTTGCTATGAGGAATATATGTCAGTTCAGCTATAGGACAGTTGGTGAAGATACAGCAGCTTCCACAATTACATTAGACATTCACTGTGATAGGTAACACCAGGCAGTGTGCGGTAGGGTTACATGGGAACAGCATATTATCTGTAACCTGATGAAGGCCTCTGTAGTCTCTCTCAAATTACCCTGTCCTGGCAATGTGACCGTGCAGATCAAGTGCTATATACAACATACAAGCTACAATGCTTTAAAGCTATGCTGGAAATGTAAAAAGAAAAAAAACGTGTCCTTGTCCGACTTCTTACGCATGGACAGGGGTGGGAAAATGCTTTTCATGGCAAATCTATGGAGCGAGAAAAGACACAGGATCCTCTGTCTCTGCTTTGCCCTCCATGTATGCCCATCCAGTACCAACTGAATGACAGTTGTAGATCTAGAGGACGTGTGTACGCAGGAATGCAGATTTAATGCAAGGAGACTGTCTGTCTCAGTTGCACTGAGTGATGTCATGTAATACCACCAGGTTTCTGCTGCATTTATTGGAACCGGATACTGAGCCCTTGACCAGTTGTTTAAGGGTCATCCTGGGGATACCTCTGACTTGTGAAACATGCAATAAAGGAATAACTGTAACTAGCAGTGCCTTAGCCCTTGTCTTACACATCTACATGAATTGCAATGATTTAGCTTAGTCTAAAATATCCTATAATTAAATAAATTCATATATTTATCTTATTATGATAATATATTATCATATAAAGTTGGAGACAACACTTTCTACCGTTACTCAATGTCCTGCGATATTTGTCCAAGGAAAAGAACAGATAGTACATAGTGCATAGCATACAAATAATGGCAGGGATTGTGAGGGACACTTTATCAGCAAGTTACTAGGAATATCCGGGGGAGATGCAAAGGAGAGAGGAAGCTAGAGAAACAGACTATATAATAAACTGCACATTCATAGCTACAGTAAAATGTTCCTTTGTTAAGAAGATGTATGAAAGGGGGGAACCCAAACAAAATGTTAAAAACAATTAAAGGACAACTAAAGCCTTGACACTGAATCAGGAAGAACACCTAAATATAAAATCAGTAATCTGTGTCTCACCTCTCATTTTCATATGGTTGTTAGGAAATTTCTAACATTGGGTTTGTGTTTTATTTCCCAGAATTCCAGTATCACACAATGTGGTCACTGACCATTATGTTCTTTACACATGCTCAGTCCGAAGGTACTGCAGGAACTTGTTACAGTTGGTCACACCCACTAGTAGTCTCTAGCCAATCCTTTTACAGGACAAAATAGGCAAGGGAGCATGTGACTGAGGTCAGGGGTGTGGCCAGTCACTGTACATACACAGTTATTTCATCCAGTTCTTCAGGGGGTTACATTTACTTTAATGCTATTTACTGTATTGCTATTTTACATTTTATTGGTGTTTTTAGAGGGGATATGTGTAAAAATTTGGGTTTAGTTCTCCTTTAAAATACCACAATATGTAGAACAAACAAACCAGAAGGCAGAGCCCCATATAAAATCAGTAATCTGTCTCACCTCTCTTTCTCATGTGGGTGCTGGGAAAGTTACTTAATTAACATGGGGTTTTGGTCACTGATGAACGTCATGTTACAGCATTACTGCAGAAAATTGTTACAGCAGGTCACACCCACTAGTAATGTGTAGCCATTCCTGTTACAGTCCAGTATATGCAAGTCTGTGACTGAGGTCAAGAGGTGTGGCCAGGCTGGAAACCAGGAATATGAAAGAAAGGTTGCTGGGAAATATTTAGATGGGAGGGCAAATAATACTTGGAATTGTTGTTCAAATAACGATAGAAATTCTGCTGCTTACGCACAATCCCTGTCATGATCCAGTCCACTTTTTTAAAGGATAATGAAGGTTTAATAATAAATAATGTTCAGGTGATTCCCTGTTTAATTAGGAGCATAGCTGTTATATTTTTTCAGTTTTCCATTTTTTTAATTTTAACGAAATACGGTACCTTTAAACCACTCAAATAATTAATGCATACTTTTATCCTGTTTCCCATGGTGCTTTGCTGGTGGTGATGTAAACCCGTTCAATTCTGTTGAGATTCTGCCATGTAAGAATTTGGCTCAAAAGGAGGTGCAACCAGAAGCAGAGGAGCTTGGGAACAAGAGAAGGAGCAACATCAAATTGTATGCAATTAATAACTTTACAAATACAGAAGTTTATCAACATTACATGAAGAATCACCTGAACTTAACTGACGTTCTCCTATGAACGTCCTATATTAACAAATTAACTTTAAGGGGCCCATGCACTGAATCGGCTGCAAAATCTAATACACCCCCCCACCCCAGCACACGTGAGATTGGCTCTATTTAAACAGCTGATTGCGCATATCTTTATTGCATATGCGTGATCAGCTGTTTAAAAAGGAATAATCGTGGGCTTTCTGTGTCCTTGGGCCCCCTGCCTCTGAGTCCCATGGTCCTGATTGTTACACAACTATACTGAATGATACCATCGTACGATATGCGGTATAATCGATTATCATGTTGGGTTTGGCTTCTGACTTCGAAATTGAAAATTATGAAAAATCATTCTTAGAACATTCAATAATATTGCTACATGGACGCGTTCCTTTCAATTGCCCACACATGCTGTTTCTTTCAATTCTGGCCTAACGGATGATCTAAGATCGCTCCATGTGCCAACTGGAGCAATGGATATGTCTGGTACAGTCTGTAAGAAACTGATTGTCATGCTCTAGAACTCCAGCAGATGGCAGCAGCGTCACTTCTCTGTAACACAATACTTTCCCTTTGAATGCACTGACTACAATAGTCAATCTTGTATTGTATTTGTTTCTCTATAGCTACATACACATGTCCAATTTGTCAGATGTTTCCCGAAGCCCGAGCTAACACATACACACACGTGATTAGCACCCAAAAGGGTTGTTTGGCCATCAAGGAAAGAATAACTTCATAGCGCACTTCCAGACTTATTACTACAAATGGTGTTTATTATAACACGTGTTATAATAAACTTCATTTGTAGTAAGTCTGGAAGTGCGCTATGAAGTTATTCTTTCCTTGATGCACATATAGTGGTCCTTGGCTATGGCCTTATAGCAGCACCCAGTAAGAGCATATGTGCCAAACAGAGGTGTGTTAATCTATTGATTGCCCAAAGGGGTTGCTTGGGGCGCGTGTTTGCCACACACTCGAGGTTTGGTCCTCGTCTGCCCAATCGGATTTGTGTACAGACCATAAAGCTACATTCACACTACATCCTGATCAAAACAAAATGCACAGGATACACCCAAGTGGTCTTTCTATGTACGTTTGTGTTTTGGAAACGTCTGCGTACTGATACCTATCAATATTTCCAATGCCAGTATCTAGTGGAAACCCACACAAACAGGGAGAATATAAGAGAAGAGAAGTAGAGCTGTGATACCTTTTAGAGAACATACAAACATCTCACCGATATAGCCAAAGGAGATTGATGTTAGTCGCGGACATTATTTTGTGACACAGCTGTGAACCTGCTTTATATAATGCTATATATAACCTAAGCTACATATATACAACCTAAACTGCTAGGTCCTCACCCCTGGGTTCTTCTTAGCACTGCAATGGTATTTACCTATAATTCCCTTCATTGCTCCTGTCTATCTTCTGCCTTTGCAATAGGCCAATAGCAAGACACACTCCTGGCAGAGCAGGGCTTCTCATTGGCCTCTGTGCCAAAAGAAAGGACGAGAGCAGTGAAGGAAAGTTTTGTTAAGTAGAGATGCAGAACCCAGGGGTGAGGACCTAGCGGTTAAGTGCCTCACCCTGGGTACTATTTAGCTGCACTATTGTCCTAGTGACGAGGTGTACAGCGGATGCTTTCAGCTCATAAGGCTGGATACACACCAGTAGATATTTCCATGACTAACCTCTATCGTCTGTTTGTCCAGATCGGACGTGTCGGAAAATCCAGATCGATCGTGCGGTTCCCCGATAGTTTGCAAATTAGTTTTTTTGCAAACGTAAGTTATGTAAGATTAGAGGCGTGGCTAGGGATGTTACTGGCCTGTGTGATGTTATTTACGTCACATAAGAGGCGTGGCCAGAAAAAGAGGCATTCCGGAAGCGGACTCTCTGGTAGGTTCGACTCCTGGGAGGGAATACAGGGTCTGACCCTGTATCCCAGAACCACCTGCTTTGCTCCGTAGGGGTTGGACTCTCCATTTTTAGAAGTGCTGTGTATGGAGTAGGACCCAGTTTAAGAATGCAACCCTTGAGTGGTAGCCAGGCCTAACCGAATAAACCAATTCATCCATACAGTGTTGGACTGGGGCCCACAGGAAACCTGAACTGCGCGGGGGGGCCGGAAGTTAGTAGGGCCCACTACAAGCCCAAGCCTGCCAAAATCTCCGAAGTCGCGACCAGCCATTTAGCCTTTTTAAACAGCTGGTCGCGCATATACAGGAAACATACGCGCGATCAGCTGTTTAAAACCCGTACTTCTTGCTAAATTGCTGGTTGCAGCTTTGGAGACCTTGGCAGGCTTGTTGGGAATAGGGAGTCAGGGGCCTGGCCTCCAATCTTGCGTGGGGGGGGCTGGGCCACCTGCAGGTACGCCCCTGCATACATTTACATATCTATCTTACTCTTACTGACTCTTATGGTTTATTATAATACATTTCTGTCCCTCTGGCTCTGTATTTATATTTGAGCAGTTTTCTCTGTTTTCTTGGGGGAATGGGCTGTAGGTACACCAGAGGACTCCCCTGTAACCCTGTGGGCCAGTCCATCACTGGGTCCATAGAGCAGGGAAGCATGGAAACGATCTGCAATGAATCATCTGTGCACTGCACTAGTGTATATTGCAAGGTAGAAAACAACCAGACCCAAGAGTGTCTTGGCTCACATAGCGAAAGCAACTAGACACCCTCCAAAATGGATTTGGCAACTGACGCCTTAAAGAAACTTGACCTCTGACCCCAGACTGTATTTTTGGAAACAGCTATAAATTCGCTGTCTTGTGACAAAATACACAATGGGAGACACAAAATGTTCAATTTATCCCTTGTTTTTACACTGTGAAAGGTTTATTAGGAATACGCCAGTCAATTGCCAGTCTAGGTGCCCATAAACATGAGTCTGCGGTCATTAATGTCCGATTATATTCCATAGACAATAGACAGGTCCATACACGCGAATTATTGTTATCGGCGCTCACTACTTTAGTATAGGTATCCATAGACATAGTCAGTCCTGCAGATATGATCAATAGGGCCTGCAATCCTGTAATTTATCATGCAGACCTCCCATGTCCCAACACCAGGGACTGGGCCTACACATTATTTAGAATCTGCTCATTAGGTGTGTAGGTTTGTAGTAAACATCGTACAGTACTTTGACAGGTCGCATATATGTGGCCATATGGGGGGTAAGAGTAGGATTTCCTACCTCCCTGTAGGCAGTATGGATGGCAGAAAGTTTTATAGAGACCATAGTTGCAGTGGCATAACTAGGAATCACTGGGCCCCCCCAGGAAAACTACGAAGGGGCCCCTGTGCGTGCTTCATCTACAGTAATTTTTAGGGTGGACAGTGTCAGACTGTTGGGGCCCACCAGGAAATCTGAGACGAGGGGCCCACCTAACATTTCACATCCCTATTATCACTCATTAACATATCTATCTTACTCCTACTGACTCCTCTTGTTTATTAAAATACATTTCTTACTGACCCTTTGGCTCTGTGTTTAAATTTTAGCAGTTTTCTCTGTTTTTTTGGGTGAAAGTGCTGTGGGCCCTCCGGGGGATTCCCCTGTAACCCTGTGGGCCAGTCCGACACTGAGGATGGAGGTTATATCTGTCATAAGAAAAATAAGATGATGGGGCTCCCTTGTCTCCCGGGCCCCCCTGCTTTTGCTCCCCCTCCTCCCCTCTAGTTCCCTCTAGTTGCCCTTTAAACAATCAAGACGGATATAATGGAATACTATATTTCTTTATGTTTGCAGCTTGTTAAATGTTCCTGTTGAATAAAGCTTTGTCAGTCAATGATCGTACGTGTGTACGAGGCTTAAAAAAGGTTATTGACAGTTTTCCAATGACCGTGTGGCTCATCATTTTGATGTTTAAAAAGGCAAACAAAATCCCAGATAAAGACAAACAGACTCTATTGGTGCCAAAGGAAGGATTTATTATTACCCTTTCCTATAAAGGGAATGAAACTGCAATGAAGCACATTTATTCAGAGAAAGAGAGATAACATTCTATTGACTATTAGTGTGGGTGGTTCTTGGCAAAATGTATAAAAGTGTCAAACTCCCTAGACAAACGCATTAACTAATAATAATATTAATATTAATAATAATTAGAATAATACATTTTTTAAAATCCTCTGTAATATATTCTATTTACCATAATCACCATTTAATGGAACTTTTTAATTGTACATCCATTGTGGAATGCTACACCAAGGAATGCTGGGAGTTGTCATTTTCAAACTCTCTGAAGAGGCGCTACCCCTGCTTTAAACTGTTATGTTTATAATGTTAACTAAATATAAAAATAAATACAATGCAGTACATGTTACAGATGGAGATGGAGATAGTTATGTTCAATGGATCTAAAGAACATTTTTAACTCGCCATTGTTTATTCTGTTTAAGTCACAAGGTTTTGTGAATTTGTAGCTGGCTCCAAAAATAAAAATTGTTGGGTGTCTTCAGGCAGAATTGTTTAAAAAACAAAACATGTTACCAAATACAGTTTGCAGGGATAAAAGTTACTGTAGCAATTGCAGCCGATAGACAGCCCACAGGCAAGGCAGTGATTGGCTGGATGATCTCTGTGGTCATGCCGCATAAAATGGGCAAAGGATGATATTATGGTCATTATGTTCACACAAGGGGATTTTTTGCCCCAAATGACTGGATAGTTCGGACGGTCAGGTCAAAATATCGGTGGTTGCACCAATAACAGCTAAGTAATGCTAGCAAATTTGTGTCCTGATTGGATGAAAAAATGGTCAAGATCAGCCAGTTAATGCAAAAAAATTACCACTGATATTTCGAACCTATCGACTGAAATACCTGAATACACAGCCTATGGCCCTGTACTTTTATGTGTTCATGGAATTGTCATTGGCTGTGATGTCAGGGTTACGCTGGGACTCCTCCTCTGAGCGTGCACCAAAGCTCGCAGAGTGTACGTGGTGCTCAATGGAACTGCTGTTATACTTAAAACCAGGAAAATTTACATCACACAGAAGCACTTTTCAGGTCTGCAATTGAGTTGAGGATTTGGGGAGTGATCTAACTAAAAACTTGCCCTTTAATTATCAGCGGTGCCTCCTGGGGTGAAAACCCTGGTGGGAGCAGTTAAAAGAATGGAGGTTGAAATTTGCCTTTAAATATCCTTATATTGTTGTACATTATCTATATAAAGACCTATTAAAATCTATTAATCAGAGATAGGCAACAATTTTCCTACCAGTTGTTGCAGATCAATAAATTCACAAATTCACAAGTCAGGGGTTGCCATCAATGATAGCCATACAGCTAAACAACCCCGTCCATTTCTCTTTAAATTTGTCCCAGAAGAAAAATTAAGCCAGGAATGACGCCAGAAGACACTGGATGCTCTAAGACGCCCTCTGTTGTCCACAAAGTGTTATGACAGTGAGAAATAGGCATGTTTGATCGGCTAGTGTTATCATTCCATCAGTACTCTGTCCCCACCTCTCACTTTCATGATATCCCTGGCTGTGCATTATTATCAGTGCTGAGTTTGCATCAGGCACACACCCATACACAGCAGTGGAGCTGTGGCTGTAAGTCACTGATTATCTGGGTGCTGCCGTCTCTGCAGGACGTCCCCACTGGTAAACACACAGTAATAATAATTCACTATTTCTTCTTGTCCTTAAACTGTTTCTCCTATGAACTCTGCTGTAAACCCTTCGCCATTGGGTAGTTCAACTAGACCTCATCCAATAGACACATCCTTCCTACCATAGTCTATACTACCCTGAAGAGGGCATGTTATGCTTTCACCTAGTGCTTCGTGTAGTACAGCTGTCATCATGTGAAACATACCATCCACTGCATGTTTGGATTAGCTTCCCATCCCTTTAAGGCAGTGATAAAAAAGGGATTTGTTTGTATTTATTTTCTTATATAGCACTGAACATATTACACATCACTTTACAATTCGCTAGGCTCCTGTCCCATCTGTATTTGCACACATTGCATTCCAGGATGGGCCCCACTCTTTTGTTCCCAAAAGATATTGGGTGGTATTTATACACTTATCAGAATTCTCCAATTCCGATCCCTTTACTGCTGCGGATGTAATTGTACCGGCCCTATAAAATAAAAAAAATACGGATCTTCTATCAGAAATTCATTATTGTACCACTACGCCATAAAATAATGCCTGATGCAGTCATTGGTCTGTTATGGCACGGTAGTGAAATGCTGCACCGTACCTGTGTTTTACACTGTGGTTAATAATTTACTATGTGGCCGTAAAATACCACCACAGTCATAAAATACCAAAAAGCTTCTTCATTTATACAGGTTAGCACTGATGTCTGGCAGCGCTGAGGTCCTGGGTTCCATTCCACCCTTGGACACACCTGCAAGGAGTTTGTATGTTCTCTCCATGCTTGCGTAGGTTTCCCCCGGGCACTCCGGTTTCCCCACAATCATAAAGACATACTGATAGGTTGTATGTGTCAAATAAATGTGCTTAGATTGTAAGCTCTTCGGGGCAGGGCCTGATGTGAATGTATACATGTAATCAGGGCCGGCCTTAGCATTAATAGCACCCTGTGCAAGATTAGTTACTGACGCCTAGCATCCCTTCCAACCCCCCCCCGTGCGTGCTTGTATATATCGTGCGCACATCGTTATGTAAAACGTAACTCACTAAATTCACAGACAGAACAGCATAGCATACAGAAAACTTTGTCTGTGTTGGGGCTTTATCTGTGGGGTGGTGCTGTGACATACATGTGATCTGCAGGACTGTAACTGTGGGGGCTGTGGCACTGATGCACAACTTTTACCTACAGGTCTGTGACCTAACACTTCCTGCTGGCACTCCCCTGGTAATGCAATGTGAGCGGCCACACAGGTCGCCCATATCAAAGGCTGTCCCTGCATGTAATTGTAAAGCGATACGGAAGATGTTGCACTATATAAATAATAATAATATATATTGTTAATTGTGTAATATTACCCCTGCAGTTAGAAGGCTGTAATATAGGACATATTCCTAACCAAACATATAAACATATTGTCCGAAGCGTCTGTTCGATGATCATGTGTGGCACAGTATCGTCCACAGTATCGTCCACAGTGTGTGGTACAGTATTGTCCACAGTATCGTCCACAGTGTGTGGCACAGTATCGTCAACAGTATCGTCCATAGTATCGTCCACAGTATCGTCCACAGTGTCGTCCACAGTGTGTGGCACAGTATCGTCCACAGTATCGTCCACAGTATCGTCCACAGTGTGTGGCACAGTATCGTCCACAGTATCATCCACAGTATCGTCCACGGTATCGTCCACAGTATCATCCACAGTATCGTCCACAGTATCGTCCACGTGTGTGGCACAGTATCGTTCACAGTATGTCCACAGTATCGTCCACTGTGTGTGGCACAGTGTTCACAGTATTGTCCACATATCGTCCACTGTGTGTGGCACAGTATAGTTCACAGATTGTCCACGTATCGTCACTGTGTGTGGCACAGTATCGTCCACGTATCGTCCACAGTATTGTCCACAGTGTGTGGCACAGTATCGTCCACAGTATCGTCCACAGTACTCAATATGTGCCTGGCCAAAACCCGATACCTATGGCTACACATGACGAATGACCATATCGCGCCCAGGCGGATCAATGAAAGAAACCGCTGTGTGACCGAGGACCCCACGGTGGGCGACTACAATACCAGAGTCCAAACGCAGGGACCGAGGACTCACTGGGGACAGAGCAGGGGGCAAACTCGGTACAACGAGGACGCAGCGGGTGTACAGAATACGGTGTACAAATCGTGACACTATACCTCAGCTTGTGGGTACAGATACCAGGTGGACAAACTCATGTACCATTGACTCAGCTTGTGACAGATACCAGGTGTGACAAACTGCATCAGGGCACTGATCGAACTCATAACTGCTGGACAGATACCAGGTGACAAAACTCATGGACACTGATTGGACGCAGCGGGTGTACAGAGACAAGGGGTACAAACCCAGTACACTATTACTCAGCTTGTGTGACAATACCAGGTGTACAAACTCATGTACACTATTACTCAGCTTGTGTACAGATACAGGTGTCCAAAACTCATGTACACTATTACTCAGCTTGTGTACAGATACCAGGTGTACAAACTCATGTAGACTATTACCCGCAGCTTGTGACAGATACCAGATGTACAAACTCATGTACACTATTACTCAGCTTGTGTACAGATACCAGGTGTACAAACTCATGACTATACACTATTACTCAGCTTGTACAGATACCAGTGTACAAACTCATGTACACTATTACTCAGCTTGTGTAACAGAAAATTCAGTACCTATTACTCAGCTTTGTGTCAGCATACCAGATGTACAAACTCATGTCACTATTACTCAGCTTGTGTACAGATATACCAGGTGTACAAACTCATGTACGACTATACCAGCTGTGTGACAGATACCAGATGTACAAACTCATGTACATTACTCAGCTTTGTACAGATACAGGTGTACAAACTCACATGTACACTATTACTCAGCTTGTGATACAGAAAACTCATGTACACTATTACTCAGCTGTGTACAGATACCAGGTGTACAAACTCATGTACACTATTACTCAGCTTGTGTACAGATCCCAGGTGTACAAACTCATGTAGACTATTACCAGCTGTGAAGAGATACCAGATGTACAAACTCATGTACACTATTACTCGCTTGTGTACAGATACCAGGTGTAAAACTCATGTACCTATACTCAGCTTGTGTACAGATACCAGGTGTACAAACTCATGTACACTATTACTCAGCTTGTGTACGACTGTACACTTGCTCACGGTATACCAGGTGTACACAAACTCATGTTACACTATTACTCAGCTTGTTCAGATACCAGGTGTACAAACTCATGTACACTATTACTCAGCTTGTGTACAGATACCAGGTGTAACAAACTCATGTACACTATTACTCAGCTTGTGTACAGATACCAGGTGTACAAACCATTTACACTATTACTCAGCTTGTGTACAGAAACTTGTACACTATCCTCAGCTTGTGTACAAACCGTGTACACTCATGTACACTATTACTCAGCTTGTGTACAGATACCAGTGTACAAACTACTCATGTACACATTCTCAGCTTGTGTACAGATACCAGGAGCTTCTGGGGCTCATTAAAGGGACATTATAGTGAATTATGGATGTGAAGCCACTCTCCCCCTCTAAAAATGTCTAGTTATTTGTTGGACCTTCTAGCTTTGTGTGTAATTTCTATAATGCTGGGTACACCCATCACAGATCATTTTCAAAGATCGGAGACACACACAGTCCCGAGCATTCTCCCTATACACAGCAAATACACGGCATAGGAGGACATTGAGACTGTTGTTTCCCTCGACCGTGGGCGACTCCCTCTATAGGGAGACTACCACGGCTGAGGGAAATTTATGTTCTTCCCAAACGACCAAACGGTTGGTGGACACACAACTTTTCAGGAAAGCCGACAAACACAAAGTACCGATAAAGCCCTGAAATGGTCCAGTTTTAAGGGGCCCTACACACACCAATCCCAATTTATTTCCCTGGAACAAAACGAACATTTTTACCAAAACAAAATCAGTTGTGTGATTATCTTTACATGTATGGGCAGATTTAATTTCTGTTGTTACTTATCATTTAGTCTTAAGGTACGCACGCTTAATATGCGACCTGAGCCACGACCCCCGACGGCTACACGTGCGGAACGGCCGTTTTGGCCAAGGATCGTCCGTTGTATGCTTCGGTTGGTGGTCCAGAGAACCCACTTGTGTGCCATGGCTACCCATATCCTTCCATAAGGCAGATGATCTGGTACAATATCTTCGGTCTGGTACAGTATGCAGTCACAAGTAGTACCACCGAGATTTACGGCGCCACAAGTTGGATTATATCATGTGATTAACCAAATATACTGTACAGTACATAAAATCTCGGGGTAAAAGAGAGAGAGGAAAAAAATGGTGTGGAAAAGCAGCGAGGGCGAGACGCCGCCCGACGGAAACCACACACGGCTGGAACCGGAAGAACACACAGTTCGTGAAATTAATCAATATTTTTTAATTGTTAGTTTGTGTAACGCCTTCTTATTTATTCTAACATCTCTCCCATTGGCTGTTTCCCTGCTGTAGACATTAGTGAGGCTGCCATTTCAGTCTATAACAGTCCTTCTCAGGATGCACCACTTCCTTGGAATGTTCCTAACAGTAAATTCTTCTGATTGGCTGTTGGATGGGTCAAACAACTGCTCAGATCTCTACTGAGCAACTGAAATCACCAGGCACTGGTCAAGTGCAACTTGGGCAAGACCATAACGGTCTCTACTAGGGGTCCTGCAACAGGAAGTCAGTATTTCGGTTGCATTTATTTATACACAGACACAATGCTGAATGGGCAGCTTTAAGGTCATTAGGATGAAAAAATATGTGCTATTTTTTCTGAAAAGTATATTGTATTTCCACTGAACTCCCCCTTTATTTTAACATTAGGACACAGGTGAGTCCCCCCCAAGTTTTGCATTGCAAGTGTTCCACAGATTGAACCACTGCTCTAGATAAACATCTTTGGGGGGGGGGTGGGGGATTCTGATGATCTAATAATTTAATAGATTACAAGCTGGATGGTGCAGTATTTTCTCTATGGCGGGTTGCTATGAGAATATATGTCAGTTCAGCTATAGGACAGTTGGTGAAGATACAGCAGCTTCCACAATTACATTAGCCATTCACTGTGATAGGTAACACCAGGCAGTGTGCGGTAGGTTACTTGGAACAGCATATTATCTGTAACCTGATGAGGCCTCTGTATCTCTCTCAAATTACCCTGTCCTGGCAATGTGACCTGCAGATCAAGTGCTATATACAACATACAAGCTACAATGCTTTAAAGCTATGCTGGAAATGTAAAAAGAAAAAAAACGTGTCCTTTCCGACTTCTTCCACCTGGACAGGTGGGGAAAATGCTTTTTTCATGGCAAATCTATGGAGCGAGAAAAGACACAGGATCCTCTGTCTCTGCTTTGCCCTCCATGTATGCCCATCCAGTACCAACTGAATGACAGTTTTAGATCTAGAGGACGTGTGTACGCAGGAATGCAGATTTAATGCAGGAGACTGTCTGTCTCATTGCACTGAGTGATGTCATGTAATACCACCAGGTTTCTGCTGCATTTATTGGAACCGGATACTGAGCCCTTGACCATTGTTTAAGGGTCACCCCCTGGGGATACCTCTGACTTGTGAACATGCAATAAAGGAATAACTGTACCTAGCAGTGCCTTAGCCCTTGTCTTACACATCTACATGAATTGCAATGATTTAGCTTAGTCTAAAATATCCTATAATTAAATAATTCATATATTTATCTATTATGATAATATTTATCATATAAAGTTGGAGACAACACTTTCTAACCTGTACTCAATGTCCTGCGATATTTGTCCAAGGAAAGAACAGATAGTACATAGTGCATAGCTACAATAATGGCAGGGATTGTGAGGGACCTTTATCAGCAAGTTACTAGGAATATCCGGGGGAGATGCAAAGGAAGAGAAGCTAGAAACGACTATATAATAAACTGCACATTCATAGCTACAGTAAAATGTTCCTTTGTTAAGAAGATGTATGAAAGGGGGGAACCCAACAAAATGTTAAAAACAATTAAAGGACAACTAAAGCCTTGACACTGAATCAGAAGAACACCTAATATAAAATCAGTAATCTGTGTCTCACCTCTCATTTTCATATGGTTGTTAGGAAATTTCTAACATGGGTTTGTGTTTTATTTCCCAGATTCCAGTATCACAACAATGTGGTCACTGACCATTATGTTCTTTACACATGCTCAGTCCGAAGGTACTGCAGGAACTTGTTACAGTTGTGTCACACCCACTAGTAGTCTCTCTCCAATCCTTTTACAGGACAAAATAGGCAAGGGAGCATGTGACTGAGGTCAGGGTGTGGCCAGTCACTGTACATACACAGTTTTTCATCCAGTTCTTCAGGGGGTTACATTTACTTTAATGCTATTTACTGTATGCTATTTTACATTTTATTGGTGTTTTTAGAGGGGATATGTGTAAAATTTGGGTTTAGTTCTCCTTTAAAATCACCACATATGTAGACAAACAAACCAGAAGGCAGAGCCCCATATAAAATCAGTAATCTGTCTCACCTCTCTTTCTCATTGGGTGCTGGGAAAGTTACTTAATTAACATGGGGTTTTGGTCACTGATGACGTCATGTTACAGCATTACTGCAGAAATTGTTACAGCAGGTCACACCCACTAGTAATGTGTAGCCATTCCTGTTACGTCCAGTATTGCAAGTCTGTGACTGAGTCAAGAGGTGTGGCCAGGCTGGAAACCAGGAATATGAAAGAAAGTTGCTGGGAAATATTAGATGGGAGGGCAAATAATACTTGGAATTGTTGTTCAAATAACGATAGAAATTCTGCTGCTTACGCCACATCCCTGTCATGATCCAGTCCACTTTTTTAAAGGATAATGAAGGTTTAATAAATAATAATGTTCAGTGATTCCCTTTTATTAGATAGCATAGCTGTTATATTTTTTCAGTTTTCCATTTTTTATTTTTAACGAAATACGGTACCTTTAAACCACTCAAATAATTAATGCATACTTTTATCCTGTTTCCCATGGTGCTTTGCTGGTGGTGATGTAAACCCGTTCAATTCTGTTGAGATTCTGCCATGTAAGAATTTGGCTCAAAAGAGGTGCAACAAGCAGAGGACTTGGGAACAGAAAGGAGCAACATCAAATTGTATGCATTAATAACTTTACAATACAGAAGTTTATCAACATTACATGAAGAATCACCTGAACTTAACTGACGTTCTCCTATGAACGTCCTATATTAACAAATTAACTTTAGGGGCCCATGCACTGAATCGGCTGCAAAATCTAATACACCCCCCCACCCCAGCACACGTGAGATTGGCTCTATTAAACGCTGATTGCGCATATCTTTATTGCATATGCGTGATCAGCTGTTAAAAAGGATAATCGTGGGCTTTCTGTTCCTTGGGCCCCCTGCCTCTGAGTCCCATGGTCCTGATTGTTACACAACTATCCTGAATGATACCATCGTACGATATCGGTATAATCGATTATCATGTTGTGTTTGGCTTCTGACTTCGAAATTGAAAATTATGAAAAATCATTCTTAGAACATTCAATAATATTGCTACATGGACGCGTTCCTTTCAATTGCCCACACATGCTGTTTCTTTCAATTCTGCCTAACGGATGATCTAATATCGCTCCATGTGCCAACTGGAGCAATGGATATTTCTGGTACAGTCTGTAGAAACTGATTGTCTTGCTCTAGAACTCCAGCAGTGGCAGCAGCGTCACTTCTCTGTAACACATACTTTCCCTTTGAATGCACTGACTACAATAGTCAATCTTGTATTGTATTTGTTTCTCTATAGCTACTAACACATGTCCAATTTGTCAGATGTTCCCGAAGCCCGAGCTAACACATCCAACACGTGATTAGCACCCAAAAGGGTTTTTTGGCCCTCAAGGAAAGAATAACTTCATAGCGCACTTCCAGACTTATTACTACAAATGGTGTTATTATAACACGTGTTATAATAAACTTCATTTGTAGTAAGTCTGGAAGTGCGCTATGAAGTTATTCTTTCCTTGATGCACATATAGTGGTCCTTGGCTATGGCCTTATAGCAGCACCCATAAGAGCATATGTGCCAAACAGAGGTGTGTTAATCTATTGATTGCCCAAAGGGGTTGCTTGGGGCGCGTGTTGGCCACACCTCGAGGTTTGGTCCTCGTCTGCCCAATCGGATTTGTGTACAGACCATAAAGCTACATTCACACTACATCCTGATCAAAACAAAATGCACAGGATACCCCAAGTGGTCTTTCTATGTACGTTTGTGTTTTGGAAACGTCTGCGTACTGATACCTATCAATATTTCCAATGCCAGTATCTAGTGGAAACCCACACAAACAGGGAAATAAAGAGAAAGAAGTAGAGCTGTGATACCTTTTAGAGACATACAAACATCTCACCGATATAGCCAAAGGAGATTGATGTAGTCGCGGACATTATTTTGTGACACAGCTTGAACCTGCTTATATAATGCTATATAAACCTAAGCTACATATATACAACCTAAACTGCTAGGTCCTCACCCCTGGGTTCTTCTTAGCACTGCAATGGTATTTACCTATAATTTCCCTTCATTGCTCCTGTCTATCTTCTGCCTTTGCAATAGGCCAATAGCAAGACCACACTCCTGGCAGAGAGGGCTTCTCATTGGCCTCTGTGCCAAAAGAAAGGACGAGAGCAGTGAAGGAAAGTTTTGTTAAGTAGAGATGCAGAACCCAGGGTGAGGACCTAGCGGTTATTGCCTCACCCTGGGTACTATTTAGCTGCACTATTGTCCTAAGTGACGAGGTGTACAGCGGATGCTTTCAGCTCATAAGGCTGTACACACCAGTAGATATTTCCATGACTAACCTCTATCGTCTGTTTGTCCAGATCGGACGTGTCGGAATCCAGATCGATCGTGCGGTTCCCCGATAGTTTGCAAATTAGTTTTTTTTGCAAACGTAAGTTAGGTAAGATTAGAGGCGTGCGTGGATGTTTACTGGCCTGTGTGATGTTTTTACGTCACATAAAGGCGTGGCCAGAAAAAGAGCATTCCGGAGCGGACTCTCTGGTAGGTTCGACTCCTGGGAGGGAATACAGGGTCTGACCCTGTATCCCAGAACCACCTGCTTTGCTCCGTAGGGTTGGACTCTCCATTTTTAGAAGTGCTGTGTATGGAGTAGGCCCCAGTTTAAGAATGCAACCCTTGATGGTAGCCAGGCCTAACCGAATAAACCAATTCATCCATACAGTGTTGGACTGGGGCCCACAGGAAACCTGAACTGCGCGGGGGGGCCGGAAGTTAGTAGGCCCCACACAAGCCCAAGCCTGCCAAAATCTCCGAAGTCGCGACCAGCCATTTAGCCTTTTTAAACAGCTGGTCGCGCATATCAGGAAACATACCGCCGTCAGCTGTTTAAAACCCGTACTTCTTGCTAAATTGCTGGTTGCAGCTTTGGAGACCTGGGCAGCTTGTTGGGAATAGGGAGTCAGGGGCCTGGCCTCCAATCTTGCGTGGGGGGGGCTGGGCCACCTGCAGGTACGCCCCTGCTACTTTACATATCTATCTTACTCTTACTGACTCTTATGGTTTATTATAATACATTCTGTCCTCTGGCTCTGTATTTAATTTGAGCATTTTTTCTCTGTTTTCTTGGGGAATGGGCTGTAGGTACACCAGAGGACTCCCCTGTAACCCTGTGGGCCAGTCCATCACTGGGTCCATAGAGCAGGAAATGAAACGACTGCAATGAATCACTGTGCACTGCACTAGTGTATATTGCAAGGGAAAACACCCAACCCAAGAGTGTCTTGGCTCACATACGAAAGCAACTAGACACCCTCCAAAATGGATTGGCAACTGACGCCTTAAAGAAACTTGAACCTCTGACCCCAGACTGTATTTTTGGAACAGCTATAAATTCGCTGTCTTGTGACAAAATACACAATGGAGACACAAAATGTTCAATTTTCCCTTGTTTTTACACTGTGAAAGGTTTATTAGGAATACGCCAGTCAATTGCCAGTCTAGGTGCCCATAAACATGAGTCTGGCGGTCATTAATGTCCGATTATATTCCTAGACAATAGACAGTCCATCCACCGAATTATTGTTATCGGCGCTCACTACTTTAGTATAGGTATCCATAGACATAGTCAGTCCTGCAGATATGATCAATAGGGCCTGCAATCCTGTAATTTATCATGCAGACTCCCATGTCCCAACACCAGGGACTGGCCTACACATTATTTAGAATCTGCTCATTAGGTGTGTAGGTTTGTAGACACTCGTACAGTACTTTGACAGGTCGCATATATGTGGCCATATGGGGGGTAAGAGTAGGATTTCCTACCTCCCTGTAGGCAGTATGGAGTGCAAAGTTTATATAGGACCATAGTTGCAGTGGCATAACTAGGAATCACTGGGCCCCCCCGAGAAAACTACGAAGGGGCCCCTGTGCGTGCTTCATCTACAGTAATTTTTAGGGTGGACATGGTCAGACTGTTGGGGCCCACCAGGAAATCTGAGACGAGGGCCCACCTAACATTTCACATCCCTATTATCACTCATTAACATATCTATCTTACTCCTACTGACTCCTCTTGTTTATTAAAATACATTTCTTACTGACCCTTTGGCTCTGTGTTTAAATTTTAGCAGTTTTCTCTGTTTTTTTGGGTGAAAGTGCTGTGGGCCCTCCGGGGATTCCCCTGTAACCCTGTGCCAGTCCGACACTGAGGATGGAGGTTATATCTGTCATAAGAAAATAAGATGATGGGGCTCCCTGTTCTCCCGGGCCCCCTGCTTTTGCTCCCCCTCCTCCCCTCTAGTTCCCTCTAGTTGCCCTTTAAACAATCAAGACGGATATAATGGAATACTATATTTCTTTATGTTTGCAGCTTGTTAAATGTTCCTGTTGAATAAGCTTTGTCAGTCAATGATCGTACGTGTGTACAGGCTTAAAAAAGGTTATTGACAGTTTTCCAATGACCGTGTGGCTCATCATTTTGATGTTTAAAAGGCAAACAAAATCCCAGATAAAACAAACAACTCTATTGGTGCCAAAGGAGGATTTTATTATTACCCTTTCCTATAAAGGGAATGAAACTGCAATGAGGCACATTTATTCAGAGAGAAGATAAAACATTCTATTGACATTAGTGTGGGTGGTTCTTGGCAAATGTATAAAAGTGTCAAACTCCCTAGACAAACGCATTAACTAATAATAATATTAATATTAATAATAATTAGAATAATACATTTTTTAAAATCCTCTGTAATATTTCTATTACCATAATCACCATTTAATGGAACTTTTTATTGTACATCCATTGTGGAATGCTACACCAAGGAATGCGGGAGTTGTCATTTTCAAACTCTCTGAAGAGGCGCTACCCCTGCTTAAAAACTGTTTGTTTATAATGTTAACTAAATATAAAATAAAATACATGCAGTACATGTTTACAGTGGAGATGGAGATATTTATGTTCAATGGATCTAAAGAACATTTTTAACTCGCCATTGTTTATTCTGTTTAAGTCACAAGGTTTTGTGTGAATTTGTAGCTGGCTCCAAAAATAAAAATTGTTGGGTGTCTTCAGGCAGAATTGTTTAAAAACAAAACATGTTACCAAATACAGTTTGCAGGGATAAAAGTTACTGTAGCATTGCAGCCGATAGACAGCCCACAGCAAGAGGCAGTGATTGGGCTGATGATCTCTGTGGTCATGCCGCATAAAATGGCAAAGGATGATATTATGGTCATTATGTTCACACAAGGGGATTTTTTGCCCCAAATGATGGATAGTTCGGACGGTCAGGTCAAAATATCGGTGGTTGCACCAATAACAGCTAGTAAGTGCTAGCAAATTTGTGTCCTGATTGGATGAAAAAATGGTCAAGATCAGCCAGTTAATGCAAAAAAATTACCACTGATATTTCAAACCTATCGACGAATACCTGAATACCAGCCTATGGCCCTGTACTTTATGTGTTCATGAATGTCATTGGCTGTGAGTTCAGGGTTACCTGGGACTCCTCCTCTGAGCGTGCACCAAAGCTCGCAGAGGTACGTGGTGCTCAATGGAACGCTGTTATACTTAACCAGAAAATTTACATCACACAGAAGCACTTTTCAGGTCTGCAATTGAGTTGAGGATTTGGGGAGTGATCTAACTAAAAACTTGCCCTTTAATTATCAGCGGTGCCTCCTGGGTGAAAACCCTGGTGGGAGCAGTTAAAAGAATGAGGTTGAAATTTGCCTTTAAATACCTATATTGTTGTACACTTATCTATATAAAGACCTATTAAAATCTATTAATCAGAGATAGGCACAATTTTCCTACCAGTTGTTGCATCAATAATCACAAATTCACAAGTCAGGGGTTGCCATCAATGATAGCCATACAGCTAAACAACCCCGTCCATTTCTCTTTAAATTTGTCCCAGAAGAAAAATTAAGACCAGGAATGACGCCAGAACACTGGATGCTCTAAGACGCCCTCTGTTGTCCACAAAGTGTTATGACAGTGAGAAAAGGCATTTTTTGATCGGCTAGTGTTATCATTCCATCATTACTCTGTCCCCACCTCTCACTTCATGATATCCCTGGCTGTGCATTATTATCAGTGCTGAGTTTGCATCAGCACACACCCATACACAGCAGTGGAGCTGTGGCTGTAAGTCACTGATTATCTGGTGCTGCCGTCTCTGCAGGACTGCCCCCTGGAAACACACATCATAAATAATTCACTTCTTCTTGTCCTTAAACCCTTATATCTCTATGAACTCTGCTGTAAACCCTTCGCCATTGGGTAGTTCAACTAGACCTCATCCAATAGACACATCCTTCCTACCATAGTCTATACTACCCTGAAGAGGGCATGTTGCTTTCACCTAGTGCTTCGTGTAGTACAGCTGTCATCATGTGAAACATACCATCCACTGCATGTTTGGATTAGCTTCCCATCCCTTTAAGGCAGTGATAAAAAAGGGATTTGTTTGTATTTATTTTCTTATATAGCACTGAACATATTACACATCACTTTACATTCGCTAGGCTCCTGTCCCATCTGTATTTGCACACATTGCATTCCAGGATGGGCCCCACTCGTTCCCAGAAGACATATTGGGTGGTATTTATACACTTATCAGAATTCTCCAATTCCGATCCCTTTACTGCTGCGGATGTAATTGTACCGGCCCTATAAATAAAAAAAATACGGATCTTCTATCAGAAATTCATTATTGTACCACTAGCCATAAAATAATGCCTGATGCAGTCATTGGTCTGTTATGGCACGGTAGTGAAATGCTGCACCGTACCTGTGTTTTACACTGTGGTTAATAATTTACTATGTGGCCGTAAAATACCACCACAGTCTAAATACCAAAAGCTTCTTCATTTATACAGGTTAGCACTGATGTCTGGCAGCGCTGAGGTCCTGGGTTCCATTCCACCCTTGGACACACCTGCAAGGAGTTTGTATGTTCTCTCCTGCTGCTAGGTTTCCCCCGCAGGTTTCCCCACAATCAAAAGACATACGGATAGGTTGTATGTGTCAAATAAATTTGCTTAGATTGTAAGCTCTTCGGGGCAGGGCCTGATGTGAATGATACATGTAATCAGGGCCGGCCTTAGCATTAATAGCACCCTGTGCAAGATTAGTTACTGACGCCTAGCATCCCTTCCACCCCCCCCCGTGCGTGCTTGTATATATCGTGCGCACATCGTTATGTAAAACGTAACCACTAAATCACAGACAGAACAGCATAGCATCAGAAAACTTTGTCTGTGTTGGGCTTTATCTGTGGGGTGGTGCTGTGACATATTGATCTGCAGGACTGTAACTGTGGGGGCTGTGGCACTGATGCACAACTTTTACCTACAGGTCTGTGACCTAACACTTCCTGCTGGCACTCCCCTGGTAATGCAATGTGAGGGCCACACAGGTCGCCCATATCAAAGGCTCCTGCATGTAATTGTAAAGCGATACGGAAGATGTTGCACTATATAAATATATAATATATATTGTTAATTGTGTAATATTACCCCTGCAGTTAGAAGGCTGTAATATAGGACTATATTCCTAACCAAACATATAAACATATTGTCGAAGCGTCTGTTCGATGATCATGTGTGGCACAGTATCGTCCACAGTTCGTCCACAGTGTTGTGTTACAGTATTGTCCACAGTATCGTCCACAGTGTGTGCACAGTATCGTCAACAGTATCGTCCATAGTATCGTCCACAGTATCGTCCACAGTGTCGTCCACAGTGTGTGGCACAGTATCGTCCCACGTATCGTCCACAGTATCGTCCACAGTGTGTGGCACAGTATCGTCCACAGTATCATCCACAGTATCGTCCCCGGTATCGTCCACATTATCTCCACAGTATCGCCCAGTATCCGTCCACTGTGTGTGGCACAGTATCGTTCACAGTATTTTCCACATATCGTCCACTGTGTGTGGCACAGTATCGTCACAGTATTGTCCACAGTATCGTCCACTGTTGTGGCCAGTATCGTTCACAGTATTGTCCCACGTATCGTCCACTGTGTGTGGCACAGTATCGTCCACAGTATCGTCCACAGTATTGTCCACAGTGTGTGGCCAGTATCGTCCACAGTATCGTCCACAGTACTCAATATGTGCCTGAGCCACACCCCCGATACCTTAGGCTACACATGACGAATGACCATATCGGCCCAGGCGGATCAATGAAAGACCCCCAACCGAATGCATACACACGGACGATCCTTGGCCAAAACGGCCGTTCCGCACGTGTAGCCGTCGGGGGTCGTGGCTCATGTGCATATTAAGCGTGCGTACTTAAGACTAAATGATAAGTAACAACAGAAATTAAATCTGCCCATACATGTAAAGATATCACACAAACTGATTTTGTTTTGGTAAAATGTTCAGTTTGTGCGATAAGGGAAATAAATGGGATTGGTGTGTGTATGGGCCCCTTAAAACTGGACCATTTTCAGGCTTTATCGGTACTTTGTGTTTGTCGGCTTTCCTGAAAGATTGTGTGTCCACCAACCGTTTGGGTCATTTGGGAAAGACCATAAATTTCCCTCAGCCGTGGTAGTCTCTCCCTTAGAGGGAGTCGCCCACGGTCGAGGGAAACACACAGTCTCGAATGTCCTCCCTATGCCGTGGTATATGCTGTGTATAGGGAGAATGCTCGGGACTGTGTGTATCCTGATCTTTGAAAAATGATCTGTGATGTGTGTACCCAGCATTATAGAAATTACACATAAAGCTAGAAGGTCCAACAATAACGTAGACTTTTTTTAGAGGGGGGAGTGGCTTCAACATCCATAATTTATCACTATAATGTCCCTTTAATGAGCCCCAGAAGCTCCTGGTATCTGTACACAAGCTGAGAATAGTGTACATGAGTTTGTACACCTGGTATCTGTCACACAGCTGAGTAATATGTGTACATGAGTTTGTACACCTGGTATCTGTACCAACTGAGTATAGTGTACATGAGTTTCTGTACACAGCTGAGTAATAGTGTACATGAGTTTGTACACCTGGTATCTGTACACAAGCTGAGTAATAGTGTACATGAGTTTGTACACTTGGTATCTGTAAACAAGCTGAGTAATAGTGTACATGAGTTTTGTACCCCTGGTATCTGTACACAAGCTGAGAATAGTTACATGAGTTTGTACCCTGTATTTGTACACAAGCTGATTAATAGTGTACAGTTTCTGACTCACACTGAGTAATAGGGTACATGAGTTTTGTACACCTGGTATCTGTACACAAGCTGAGTAATAGTGTACATGAGTTTGTACACCTGGTATCTGTACACAAGCTGAGTAATAGTGTACATGAGTTTTGTACACTGGTATCTCTTCACAAGCTGGGTAATAGTCTACATGAGTTTGACAACCTGGTATCTGTACACAAGCTGATGTATTGGACATGAGTTTGTACACTGGTATCTGTACACGTGAGTAATATGTCATGATTTTCTGTCACACAAGCTGAGTAATAGTGTACATGAGTTTGTACACCTGTATCTTTACACAAGCTGAGTAATATGTACAATGAGTTTGTACAATCTGGTATCTGTTCTTCACAAGCTGGGTAATAGTTACATGAGTTTGTACCCTGGTATCTGTCCACAAGCTGAGTAATAGTGTACATGAGTTTGTAATCTGGTATCTGTACACAAGCTGAGTAATAGTGTACATGATTTTCTGTCCACACGCTGAGTAATAGTGTACATGAGTTTGTACACCTGGTATCTGTACAAGCTGAGTAATAGTGTACATGAGTTTGTACACCTGGTATCTGTACACAAGCTGAGTAATAGTGTACATGAGTTTGTACATTGGTATCTGTTCACAAGCTGGGTAATAGTACATGAGTTTGTACACCTGGTATCTGCCCAACTGGTAATAGTGTACATGATTTGTACACCTGGTATCTTGTACACAAGCTGAGTAATAGTGTACATGAGTTTGTACACCTGGTATCTGTACACAAGCTGAGTAATAGTGTACATGAGTTTGTACAACTTGTCTCTGTACACAGCTGAGTAATAGTGTACACATGAGTTTGTACACCTGGTTCTGTACACAAGCTGAGTAATAGTGTACATGAGTTTGTACACCTGGTATCTGTACACAAGCTGGTAATAGTGTACATGAGTTTTACACTGGTATCTGTACACGCGAGATTGTAATAGTGTACATGTATCGTACAAAGCTGAGTATATGTGTACATGAGTTTGCTACAACCTGTATCTGTACACAAGCTGAGTAATAGTGTACATGAGTTTGTACATCTGTTTTATCGTGTTCACAAGCTGGGTAATAGTCTACATGAGTTTGTACACCTGGTATCTGTACACAAGCTGAGTAAATAGTGTACATGATTTGTACATCTGGTATCTGTACACAAGCTGAGTAATAGTGTACATGAATTTCTGTACCCAAGCTGAGTAATGTGTACATGAGTTTGTACACCTGGTATCTGTACAAGCTGAGTATAGTGTACATGAGTTTGTACACCTGGATCTGTACACAAGCTGAGTAATAGTGTACATGAGTTTGTACCTCGGTATCTTTCACAGCTGGTAATATCTAATGAGTTGTACCCTGGTATCTGTAACACAAGCTGAGTAATAGTGTACATGAGTTTGTACACTGGGTATCTGTACACAAGCTGAGTAATAGTGTACATGAGGTTTGTACACCTGTA